>CM060959.1:14214124-14609124 GCA_030765055.1 Mantis religiosa | reverse complement strand
AAAGTAGCATTTTAAAACGCATAAGTTCATCACAAGCGCAGCACTAAAGCTATGTATCGTAATTACTATTAATCTGATTGATCATTATCTGTATTGTTGTGGAATGCATTTAAAATCATGGTGGGCCTATATAAATGACAGTTATTTAGGATGTCGCAGGATGGCTACTAGATGGCAGCACCTGAAACGAGTGAATTTAGTGACACCTAGTCTATTGATCACGAACCACATATATCAATGCTACCAATATCTTACAAACATATCTCTCTTTGGAAAGAAATTTATGAAGTTGAAAGGTGTGCTGCAATCTGCAATGCAAATGCAAAAGGCTAAGTGAGGTGACAGATGTAGGTGTTGTTGCAAGATTAGTGAGGTATTAATTGTTTGATTACATGTGAAAGTAACATAGTGATAATTTATCGAAATGTTAAAGGTTTGTATACACGTATTAATTATAATAAAAATTTACCGATAGTAATAACATCTGGATTTCATAAATTTTGCGGAAATCTGACCCATATTTTAACCAGGTTTATTCAAGCAGGTATGAATTGTTTAATCGGATGATATATTTGAGAGAGCAGACTCTTACTCATAAACTATTTTAATAATCAAAAAGAGCGTTTTTCTTTGATGTTAATTATTTAATAGCTTGCGAATGAGCAACGTCTGCCGAATTCAAATAAACATCTTGTATAGTCGTACTCATAATGAAGTTAAATTCCGTGCGTAGGCAGAGTGTCATTTTGCTTTTCGGTGGGGACAGAAATTAATGCAAAAGTTTAAGTACTCCTTTTCTTTTTGAATAGGAAATTTATGCTTTCATTTTTGTGTTATTCTTTGCAGTGCAATCGAAAATCATGAAATTTAAATGTTTATTTTCTATACCATGGGTTTTAACCTCACGCTCAAATTTGAAACATGACCCTCAAAGCAAGAAGTCTGTCATCTACAAATGGCATAGGCGGCCTCAATGGAAAAGTCAAGAGAAGGGCTAAAACATCATGGGATTCAGCTTTTCCATTTCCAAGTAAGTGTAAACTGATATATGTCCTTTCATTATAAGGATATATTTTAACGCAGAAATTGAATTTTGCAAGAATAAGCATGGATATGTTTTTGATTTTTGCAGGGATTTCTACACCACTGTCTGTGATCTTGGTGGGCACAACTGCCACAATCTGTTTCATCAACTCTCTCGATGGCGCATTTGTATTTGATGACTCAGAAGCTGTGGTCAACAACGAAGACTTGAGGCCAGAGACACCTTTAGTGAACCTTCTCTACAATGATTACTGGGGAACAAGACTGACTAACAATGCAAGCCATAAGTCATACAGACCTCTCACAATTCTGTCTTTCAGGTTCGTTCAGTCATTTTAATCTATTACTTAGAGTAAGCACAGGGAATGTTGCATTCATCTAGAAATTCATTATCAAAATTGCACTTAAAATACATTTTGTGAGATCCTATGAACCCGAGATCCCAAAATATCTCTCTTTTGTTTCATATGTGTTTAAGTTCAACTTTTAAGGATGTACTGCTTACATTTTCAAAAAAACTCTTCATGCCTCAAACAGTTTTGGAGATTGAAAACTTGTCATTATTTCTGGTAAATTTCCAAGTGTGGATCCTGTATTAAAACTGACAAAAAAAAAACTACAATGTGAATAATACGAGGGCTGTTCAATAAAGAATGATCATAATTTTTACGGTCCTAATTTTTCACACTAAAATTCAATCTTATTATTTCTGTTAGTTTAATGTGAAACAAACATGCCATAGTAGTTTCATTGTTGGTACTCCTGGTTCCCGCCTGTGAGAACCAGGCAAGTTCAGACAGCTTCAGTATCGCCTACCATTGCAGTGGAGGTAATATGCAAGGAACAATATGCACCTTTGAAATTCTGCTTTCGTCTCAACAAATCTTCAGTTGAGGCCTGTACAATGTTACAGGAGGCCTATGGAGAGTCCGTTCTTCCCTACAGCATAACTCGAAGGTGTTTCAAAATGTTTAAAAAGGGGAGACAATCAATTTCAAAGGAAGGTTGACCCGGTGCTCCAGTTACTGCTTTTACAGAAGAATACATCAACACTGCTGCTGTCATTGTGAGAGAGGATCGACTAATTACCTTAAGATCACTTTCTGAAATACTGAACATTTCATTGGGTGCCACCCACACGTTGGTGAAACAAACATTACACATGAGACCTGTTTGTGCGCGATGCGTTCCAAGACTGTTGATTCCCGAACAAAAGGACATTTGCATGCAGATCTGCATGCAGTTAAAGTTGATGTTAGAGGAAGATCCGGAGTTTCTTTCAAACATAATCACTGCTGATGGAACTTAGCTGCATCATATTGATCCTGAGAGCAAACAGCAAAGCTCAGTGTGGAAATCTCCTGCATCACCAACCCCCAAAAAAGCAAAAGTGGTTGCTTCTGCTGGGAAAGTTATGGTCATCTCATTCTTTGATATTCATGGAATGGTTTATCAACATGTTGTACCTGCACACACGTCAGTAACTGGATAATACTACAGGGATTTCCTGAAAACATTGCAAGTCCATATCAGGTGCAAAAGACCACATTTCCGTGAAGCAGGCTGGATGCTGCACCACGATAATGCGTGGCCGCATATTGCCAATGTTGTTGCCGAATATCTTGCAAAAATCAACGTGAAGTGCATCTCTCACCCTCTCTATAGTCCGGATTTAGCCCTATGTGACTTTTTTCTATTCCCTTACTTGAAGAAACGCCATCGTGAGAGGCATTATCCATCGTCAGAAGCAATGGTGAAGGCTGCAGAGATGATTTTGAAGGATGTCTCAAAAAATGGTTTCCAGCATGTCTTTAAAGACTGACAAAAATGCTGGGACAAGTGCATCACATTCAGGGGAGACTATTTTGTGAAGGACCATCAAAATTATGAGGAGTAAAGGTACGTTATCAAAAAAAATTGTGATCATTCTTTATTGAACAGCCCTCGTACTTATTAGAAAACCTCAGGAGCTGCTGTTAGAATTGGTGTGAGCATAATTAACTTCATGACTAATAACATTTAAATTCTGAATTTTCAGTGAATAACCTATGAAACGTACTTCATTCTGAATTAATTCTGTCTAATTTTGTATTAGTGGTTGTGCATATCCCATAGAAGCTGTACAAAAAGTAAACAAGGCTCATATTATCAATTTGTGAAATAACTTTTTCTGTAGCATGAGCCATCTTAAACACTTAGTTGTTGCATCTTTAAGGTGTCCGAACTGTCATATGACTAATACAGGAAGTCCCAGGCTTCATAGTTAAACCACTATTATGTTAGAGCCAACATGAATTCAATGCATGGCCGGGATTTGAACCACGGATCTCCTAATTTCTGTTCAGTCGCTCTTACCCATTGAGCTACCATGGCCAACTTGCCATCAAGACATTCTCCATTTGACTCGTATATTTCCCCGGTAGACCACTAGGGGCTCTCGCATCCGAGATACACTGTTTGTGGTGACTTACTACTGTAAGTACTTGAGTCCCAGGCTTCATCACTTAAGCCTTATTATTTTAGTTAATTGATGGAAATTAATCATTTCTTCACACTAGCCGTGTATAGGCTAAGGTTTTTGATTGATAAGAGTCGACATGAAAAATTCAATGCCATGGCCAGGATTTGAACCACGGATCAAATGACGGCAAGTTGGTCATGGTAGCTCAATGGGTTAGAGCGACTGGACGGAAACCAGGAGATCCGTGGTTCAAATCCTGGCCATGGCATTGAATTTTTCATAGAGCTCCGGAGTAGCCATTGCTCCCGGGTAGAAGGAGGCCCGGGTCCGCAGTCCTATGGGTCCAGGACTAATGGAAGTAGAACCTCTGCACTTAACTGTTGACTATCTATCAAAAACCTTAGCATATATATGGCTAGTGTAAAGAAATATGTTAATTGATGGATATTAATCACTGTTCCACACTAGCCGTATATAGGCTAAAGTTTAGACAGTACTTATGATAGTAAGTCACCACAAATGGTATCTCATTGTGTATGAGAAACCCTGGTGGTTTACCAGGAAAAACAAAAGTCAGTTGGAGAATTTAATGTCATGCTAACAGGTTGCCATGTGGCTACCAACTCAGTGGTTCAGAGCAGTGAGATGGAGATCAGGAGATCTGTGGTTCAAATCCTGGTTATGGCATAGAATTTTTCAGTCTGACTCTACCTATTCTAGCCAGAAATACTTTTACAACTTGAAAAGTAAAAAATGCAAATACCATCCAGAATATTTTAATTGGCTTTTAGTATTTATTAAATTATAGATGAGTCGTATTTATTACACATCAGCTTCACTTACGTACCTATATTGAGGACATGTTTCGTCGGCTCTAATGCGACTAAAGCTTGATCCAGTGATGTGGGTAGTTCTGGAGTTGCTGCTGCCATCTGTTGATTTTGTGATGAATTTAAATGTTGGGCTGTCTTCTGGGAGGCTTTCAAAGTTCATTAGTTGGTATTTATGTTTTTCTATGTATATTCTCTCACATATGATGAGTTCACTGGCTTTCAGTATGTTGTACCTTTAGGCATTCATTACACACAGCACCAATCACTTTCGTAAATGGCCATCTTTTGCACGGATACAGGCTCTGAGTCTTTGTGGCCACTCATCTATGATGGAACAGACGACATCTAGGGGGAAATCCACTACTGCTGACAACAAGGAACACTTTAAACTTCCAATGGTGGGGTATTTCCTCTTGCAGGCAGCCCTCAAGCAGTGACCACAGTCGGTAGTCCAATGGATTCAGGTCCAGACTGCTACTGGGCCAATCTTCAGGCGAAATGAAGTCAGGGACATGACGCTGAAGCCAGGCTTGCAATTTTTTTTATGTCCTCCAACATTAAGTCATATTGGACGATGAATGAAATGATACTCAAATGAGTCCGGGGTCCATGGAGCTTAGAGTTATCTGACATTCATCTATCAGGATAAGGGAAAACCCTGGAAAAAACCTTATCCAGGTAACTTACCCTAACCGAGATTTGAACTTGGGACCTCTTGAACGTGAGGCAGACATGCTACCATCTATGCTATCGAGGCGGGCATGCTTGCATTGACCTGGCTTTGTGGGCAGGAACAGAATCCTGCTGGAAAGTCCATGGTTGGTTTTGAAACAATGTGCCACTCAAGTTCTTGACAATAGGCTCCAAAACAGTGCTTTGATACACTGGCGCTGGTTTTGACGCCCTTTTCATAAAAATGTAGCTGGGTGGTACCAGAATACTCACCCCCCACCACGCCATCACTGAGGAGGGATAATGGGCCCTCTGAACTTTAGGAATCTTATTACTAGCTTCCCGACATGATAATACATAAACCCTATTGTTTTGCACATTGAAAGACTCCTCAACAGTGAAAACTTTTTCATCGGTGAAGAGGATTTCCGATGACTATTTTGAGCTTAACGCTGTAGGAGACGTCGACATTTAAGCACTCTCAGCTTCCTTAAACGTGTGTCAAGATAATGTCCTTTAAGTTGGCAATAAGCCCTTAGTCCAAGGTTCTCTGACAGAAGCCTGGACACTGTTCTTTTTGAAATGTTCATTTCATGGTACAAGATAGCCTGCTTCTGCACAGGATTTCTTCAAACACGAGCCACGACTGCTTTTTGTGCTACTGGAGTCCTGACACTGTGTGGTCGACCCTTCTTCGGCCGATCCTTTACAGTCCCAGTTGCAGTGAATCGCTCAATGGTGTGATACACAAACATACAACTGATTTTCAGCTTTTGTAGCATCTGGAAAATGTCACTTGCAGATTTTTCAACTTTATGCAACAAAATGACAGCTACCGATTTTCATATTCACCCCATTCCATGATGAAACCTGGGGCTAAATACTTCCTTTTTCAAAGACAAGCTAACAATGATTCAAGGTTGAGGTGTGCACACATGCAGTTGTTTACGCACCAAACCGGAAGTACAGTATGTGTCAAAATTTGTAACAGTATTTATGGCAAGACTAGGTACCTATCTAAACTTAAGTCTACATACGGTTAGTGTGAAAGAGCGATTAATCTCCATCAATTAATCTTATGTGATTCTTATTTCTTCCCTTGTGGATTCATTCAGTAAATTGAAAAATCTAAAGGTAGATGCAGATTTTCTTTGGCATTTTTAAATAATACTGAGTTTTTTTCTCTCTCACTGTCTTTAGGTGGAACTATTGGCTTGCTGGAGGTCTGCGGCCAAGAGGCTTCCATTTAACGAATGTGGTGCTACATTCCATAGTTTCGATGTTATCTTTAGCTGTTTTCAATCTGCTGTTGGGTGGTTCATGTCCTCGGGCTTCTCTCTTGGCAGCTCTACTCTTTGCTGTCCATCCCGTCCATGCTGAAGCTGTAAGTTTTCTCCCAAAACAGTCTTATGTGCATTAATAACCTTTTTTATTAAACTCTCTCCCAATATGTTCAATGTAAAACAAATATTTTTGAAAAATATTAAAAATTTGTTAAGTACTTTTTTCATTATTATCTTAGTATACTGGTCTTTGGAAATAAAATAACAATTAACTTAAGCTACCAAAAGTTGCATACTTTGAAAATAGCCACTATTATATTAGAGTATCTACAAAATAAGAATGAACATGGGTTGAGCCAATACGGTTATCATACTGTCTTGGCGTTGACAGTTCCACGGCTAGCAAGCGACAGAGATGGAAGATATATCTGTATTTGTCTCAACATAGCAAGTATCATACAGATGCTGAGGTGTACAGTGATACAAATGCTGACAGAAGTTCACTTAATATTTCAGCATGTGTGTGAGAACATATACACATATACACAGACTGGTCAACATCCCTCTCACAGCAGAAGAATACAAAATAGAATACAACAAAATTATTGAAATAGCACAGAAAAATGACTTTCCCGAATCACTAGTAGACAAAAAAGTGAACTTAGCAAATAAGAAGAAACTACTAAAGGAAACCACAACCCTCTCAGCTACAGAAACTAAAATGATCTTCAAAAAATTCACTTACCATCCATGGGCCTTTGATAAATTCAAAAAAGTCTTCAAAAAACAAAACATTCAACTAGCTCCAGTGAACCATTACTCCTTAAAAAACCTAATTTGCTCAAACATCAAAGATGCCATTCCATCTAACAAAAAAATCTGGTATATATCAAATTGAATGCAGTGACTGTAGTCAAATTTATATTGGAAAAACCAAAAGAAATTTAGAAACAAGAGCAAAGGAACACTTTAGGAACATAAAATACAAACAGTTAGAAAAATCAGCAGTTGCCACGCATTTTTGGGAAAAAACCACAACATAAATCCAGAACCAAAATTAATAAAACATACAACAGGAAAACAAGAACTGTCCACATGGGAACAAATCTTTATTTCAAAAAATAGGAACAAAGTATTCAATTTCGACATCCCCCAGGAAGATTTGTTCAGCAAGTTCCTCGAACCGCCACCAGAGGAGACCGATGACAAAATATTGCCAGCTACACCAATGAGAACCAGTCGATGTCCGGCTAAAGATAGAGGGAAGGCCTCTGAAACTAGTTCCGGGAAAATTTAAAAGTAAGTGTTGTTTAGTGTCATTAATCGGCTCCCAATTAATTTACCCTATACTAATGTTATGCATTGTGCGCAGAAATTTTAGTCTTGCAGCAACAATATTCCTTCTTTCAAGCAGAAATTTGCAACCATCATTGGTTCTCCTATATTTGAATCCAAGAGATTTCAGAATATTATGCATAGAAGATATAGAATCCATATATTCTATTTTCCTCTCTAATTAAATTGGTCAGCCTTTTGGCAACTGGATATTCACCCTTGTCGTATAAATCATAAATTGTTCTACATAAAACACACTTTTGAAAATTGTCTAAGTTGGTAGCACATTTTTTAGCTGCCCGATGTTTCCCTGGATATCTATACTCTGTTTCATATAACCTTGCCCCGCTGACATGTATCACTCCGCGTTGGACTACCTTCCCCCTCGCCCTAATTGGCTAGTGCTTCCGTGCCATAGGCCATAGGCAGTGCCTTTCCATCACATTTAAACCTGCAGTAAACGTCATAATAATTGCCGGGA
The DNA here is from genome assembly GCA_030765055.1 of Mantis religiosa. Taxonomy (NCBI): domain Eukaryota; kingdom Metazoa; phylum Arthropoda; class Insecta; order Mantodea; family Mantidae; genus Mantis; species Mantis religiosa. Next base: position 14,601,015 of record CM060959.1, on the reverse strand, counting down.
AGATAAATAAAATCATACAAATAAGAATATGAAGGCATGCAAAAATACAAGTTTATAATGAAACTGAGCAAATTGAAACAGAATGACTGAGCAATGTAACTGAAACAAGTTTATAATGAAAGGCCTTCAGCCTTTTCCACTGGGTATTTTAAACCAGCACACATAGCTTTCAAAAATGCTTGTCTTTCAGTCTTAAAAGTCGTGTCACGCCATACCTTACTTTTCATGTGTTCTTCATTCTCCCAAGTCTCGTCATGGTAGTATATTTTGCAACTTGTATCTCGGTACAGTCTGACTGTCCTTAAATAGCATCTTCGCCACACAGCAATATCGCTTCTGTTTTTAGCACATTTTTCTTGCCTCTTTTTTCATTCACAAACCCCAGCTATATAAGCAATCTGCTGAAATTTGGTGAATCTGCATCCTCATTTACAGCAAACGAAATGTTATTTATGTTAGGGAGTTCGTTTCTAAAGAAAAAACTATACCTACACATGACAACGCACAGCACTTTTCACGTATTTTCTCCGAGCACGCGCTTTTGTTTATTCCTGCTTTTGCCTGGAGTGGTAAGTTTTCCTGTTTTCTCTATGTTCCTACCGATCTAACACTCACACCTGTAACTTCAGAGCACAGCTGTTCGACTTCTCTCACTGACAAAGACGGATTCTTCTCTATGAGTGCATTAAACACATGCAACACAATTCTTTTTTCGCCTGTTTGTAAAGATTTACACTTGCGATACTTCAGCGAAAAACTGGCGGTAGACTCTGCCATTATTCATATAAGTATACGCACAATCAACGATCTATAAAATAATTTAGCTTTCGCACTAGGCACAACAACCTTCGAATGGCGATATATGACTAATCCAGTTCAAAACAAGGTCAGTGATAAAAGTCATATAAACAAATATGTCACCACTACCGCTGAAGCACGTGCTATCGTGTCTTGTGCTTGAGAGCAAAGGAACCTCCTCTTTACTTCGTTTAAGAATTAACATGCATTTCAGATAAATCATCTCTGTTGCGTGATATATTTAATTAAAACAGATATGATAATATAAATTTGACAATTCTCTTCCAACATATAAAGATATATCACCATGTTAAATAACGAACTAATTTTTACTGCACGACTGTGTTTACCACAAAAGCAGCCAATGAGATGTGATTAGGTCACGTGACCAGTAAGAGATACTGGGCAAGGTTACGTGAAACAAGGATTAAATATGAATGAATGAAAATAAATGGGTTGAGCCCTTTCAGTCCCTTGCACGTAGGCCGCATATTGGGCCCATTGTGCCCCTCTTATTGGAATGCTTATTCAAGTCCTGTGGCCTCCAAAAAGGACAGGATAGGTCGTGGATGAGCTCTCCTTATATCATCTGATCTCGTTATCTAAATATGAAAACTTCTTCTAATTTGGTAAACTGTTTGCCTTCTTTAACAATGTTCGTCACAGAACGAGCAGTGATGTGACAAGCTTTTAACATTAATTCTCGACTCCGAGCAACATTTGTACCTTCAAAAATGTCTTTAATTGACATCTGTTTGAAAAAGGAATACACATTAACAAGAATATTTCTACCCTGCTTATGTAAACTCTTATGAGTTGTTTCGCAGTTACTACTAGGCACACCAGCACTAGGCTTGCTAAGCGGTATATTTACTAACTTTGAAAAGCACGTGTGCACTAAATCACCACTTTACTGAATGCAGGGTACAAAATGCAACTGCAGCATAGCACGTGTCTGCTTTTCTTCACTGACAGTTAATAATTCTTTTCTTTCTAGTCAGGTGTTTTATCTTTCCATATCTCTGAAACTATATGTGCTACAAACATGGGGTTTGGACAGTAATCCTCAGAAAAAATAGCTCTGTAACATGGAAAAAACAAAATAATTCTGTAATTAGCATCTTTAGAGCATGCATAGAAATTAGCCGTATGGTTCGGCAAAGCAAGCCAGTATGAGTGCTTAACTGTACAACGTTGCATGTATCGCATTGGCTAGTAGCGATAGCTCAGCCACACCTAGCGCCCCCTTATGTTCATTCCTATTTTGCAGCTACCTTAGTGTATTCCCCTCCAATAAGCTACATACAAAGGAACAAAGTAGGAAAATACTGAGCTCTAGCAGTAAGCAACAAATCTTAACTTCTGCTGATTTTCAGTTGTTAGTCTGTTTTGTGTTTTTAAAACTATTTTTTATTGTTTGATGTTAGGTTGCAGGTATAGTTGGACGAGCTGACCTGTTGTGTGCACTGTTCTACTTCCTCTCATTCATTGTATACTGCAACGCTCTGCCTGTCAAAGGGAACGTTAGTCAAGTTCCAATGTTGGTACTTAGCATGACATTGTGTGCCATGGCAATGCTCTGCAAGGAGCAAGGAATTACTGTGATTGTAAGTAATTTTTGTAGCTTTGGTTATTGACTGATAAAATCTGCAATGCTGGTAGTTATTTTTTTGTGATGCAGCTATCAGGGTGTCTCTCGTGTACAAAGACATTATTATTAGTAAGAATTATGCATCATAATTAAATAATTTCTAACCAATTAGTGGTTGTATCTTATGGAAGTGTTTTGTGAACTTGTTTAATATTTTAACAAAGGAATTTGATAATTCTTAACTATATATGAGGGCAGATTGGAAAGTATCACCAGGTGGCCTGTAACGGCTGGTACCCAGCAGAATATGAGCCATTGAAGCGGCAATTTTGAACTACTGGCGAGTGCAACTGCAAACCTTATCACAACAGTTGAACATTTCCTATGGTGCTGTGTATGATATCGTTCATGACATGCCAAAATTTCCATTTCAGGCTGCCCAGAACGTGGCGAATCAGTCAATTTCACATGGCCCACTTGGAAGAATGCACACCACCTGGAAATATTGCTGCAGTCCATAGCATGCTCCCCATACATGTCATCCATTTCCCTGTAAATTTTATTCAGTTTATGCTGTTTGACCCATAAAAATCAAACTACACTTCGCTGCTCTTCAAGTGGGATGACAATAGCATGTGCGCCATCTTTGTTCCATAGTTCATGCTTCTCTCAAAATAGCTGCACATGAACAAGAACAAACCCTTTATAGCGAAAACTTCAGATTACATCAGTATGAAATTTCAACATTCCATTTGCAATACTATGGCAGAAAAAAAAATGTTGTGTGATATTTTTTGATACTCCCTCCTATCACACCATTGGACAGATTTCTTCAGACTTCATTCTCTAAGGAGAATCCATTAATTAAGAATAAGTGATTAGCCGTCCTTTTAAACTAGTGCCTTGAGCAGGAGGAAGAGCTTGCACTTCTGTCCTGATAGGCTTGCATCTACGGCTAGTGTGAAGTAATGAATAATTTCCATCAATTAACTAAAATAATAAGAGTTAAATGATGAAGCCTGGGACTCTAGTATTTGCGATAGTAAATCGCCACAAACGATGTATCTCGGATGCGAGAGCCCCTAGTGGTCTACCGGGGAAATAAGAGAATAGAGAAAATAAAGAATTTAATGTGAGGACAGCACGTTAGCCATGGTACCTCAATGGGTTAGAGCGACTGGACAGAAACCAAGAGATCCGTGGTTCAAATCCCGGCCATGACATTGAATTTTTCATGTTGACTCTATCAATGCTATCTTGTTTTTAAAAGTTATCAACAAAAATCCTGTTCTAAAACTGTCATTTGAACATTTTGTTACTACAGGGTTTATGTTGTGTGTACGATATCGTTGTACACAGCCGTCTACATCCAGCAAGGTTACTTAAATTTTTATGGAGAAGGCTTCTGCCACCAACAGAATGTGAGAAACCTGCGGAGTCCTCTGGAGATGAAGTTGGTAATAATAACTATTCAGGGAACGAGAGCAGCTCAAAACATCACCCACATAAAACACAAGAAGGTATTTATTTAATTCCTTTGGTGCAAAAATGTTCAATCGTAAGGAAAGGTATAATTCTCAATTTTACAATTGAGTTTTAACAGCACTTCACTTGCTAATATTTAAACACTTAGACTTAAACATTTTTAAGAATAGTTTCTTAATGTCAGTGTATAGCGCATTTCAAATTTCAAAGTTGTCATCTATGTTTACGGAGTTAAACGAAACTTACCAAATGAGGACTTGGAACCAGATCGCTCTTTTTTTAATTTACATCCGCCCCAACGTTAAGTTATATTGGGCGGTGAATGAATTGGGTGAAATGATGCTCAAATGAGTCCAGGGTCCATGGAGCTTAGAGTTACCCAACATTCGTCTTGAAGGATAAGGGAAACCCCGGGAAAAAACCTTATCTAGGTAACTCACCCTGACCGAGATTCGAACTCGGCACCTCTTGAACATGAGGCAGACATGCTACCATCTACGCTACCAAGGCGGGTGATCGCTCTTCTTATCGCACGCATACTGTATGTAAGTGCATGTAACATAATTAAATCTAATTGTCAGCAGTGTTTGGAAGTTATTTAGAAATAATAATTTTTCTCACATCTAGCATAGAAAATCCTGCTACAATAATATTGCAGGTTATTTAATCCACATAGATTCTGTTACTGTTGAAGTATGTTACATTTGGTTTTCTTGTTCTTTAGATATGGTGCTAGAGGAATGGCGACTGAAACCTCTGATATTACGACATATGTTCCTTCTTTTTACTGGGTTAACATTCCTTTTTATTCGATGGAGAATAATGGCATCTTCTGCTCCAATTTTTCAGCGTGTAGACAACCCTGCTTCATTTGCAGAGCACTTTTTAACAAGGGTAAGTTGAATTGCACGAGTTTCTCATTTTTATTAATATTAATAACCAGTTTCCTAACCGTTCTTAAATTCTAGTGGTTTTAAACTGATTTAACGCTGAAGTCAGTGTAAATTGTGTTACAGTGACAGCTTTAAACATGGTATTAAACTTAATGTTAAATTAGCATCCCCATACCCTGTATTAAGGCAGTTAATAAATGTTAAAAGTTGGAAAATGGCTGCTACTTGTATAAGTCTATAAGCAAATAAATAAATTGGCTCTTCTTTCTAATATGTGATGTGGCAATTTTGTTCTAATTCCTTCACACTTTATGTTTTCATATGCAACCATGCAACGTTGATGGGGTAACAGACTATGTTTCAAATTGGTTTAAAGACAATAAACTTATTATTAATAAGAGCAAAAGCATCGCTGTAGGTTTCCATCATAAAGTCAACAAAAATGTAAGTTTCCCTAATATATGCTTAGAGAATGAATCAGTAACTACTACAGATAAAATTAAATTTCTTGGAGTTTGGGTAGATAGTAATCTAGATTGGGGAACTCATATTGATGCTTTATCCAAAAAACTATGTCAAACTTGTTTTGCACTATATACTTTAAGATCATCATTTAACAATATTTAAAAGGAAATTAAAGAAGTATCTAATACAAAGATGTTTTTATTCAGTAAATGAATACCTTGATGAACAGTGAATCAATTTTGTTAGACATATGTATTATATATATTGCAATTGTAAATACTATCACCTTATTTGTTTATCCGATCATGTGTTTACTGTTAATCTGTAATGTAAAATTGTATTGACGAAGCCGATATTTCTGTAATTGGAAATCTTATGGTGAATAAATTTGATTTGATTTGATTTGATTTGCCTTTTAGTGGAATTTCGTGTTGGAGGGCATTCTTTTAACGTTATTATTTGTTTATTTACTTACTGTGCAATGTAGCCATATTGAAGAATTCAGTGCAGCCAAACTATGCTTGTTTCTCCATTGAACGCAATGCTGCCAACAGTCTTACTTGTCCCAAAATTACACATCTAGCAGACTAACAGAAAGTAGTACATAAATTGAACCACATAGCTAAGTAAACACTAACATGGTTTGAGCAGGCTAAGTTAGCGCCCGGTCAAATTTTGCTACTCATGCACTGCTTTGCACATAAACAATCCTACGACATGACGATAATGGACTGTTTCTTAGGAAATAAATGTATGAGCTCATGGACTGTATCAGACTGGTTCGGCTACTGCCGTGAAGTATGCATGATGTCAAATGGCACCAAGTATACTGCAAGGGGGAAATTGGAGGTCCCGGCCACGTCATTCAGATCAACGAATGCAAAATAGGACGAACCAAGTTTCATTGTGGGTGCCGCAATTAGACTGTAGAGCGTATTTGCATCTCTCCTGTCTTTGGGGCATATCGTCATCCGCTCATTTCCACTTTGATCATTCCCAAGATCCAGTTGCTGTCTATGACGCCCCCACGATGAAACTTGTATCGTCCTATTTTGCATTCGTCGATTTGAACGTGACCGGGACTGCCAATTTTCCCCCTTGCAGTATACTTGGTATCATTTGACATCATGCACACTTTGCGGCAGTAGCCGAACCAGTCCGATACAGTCCGTGAGCTCACACATGTATTTCCTACGGAGCACTCCATTATCGTCTTGTTGTAGGATTGTTTATGTGCAAAACAGTGCATGAGTAACAAAATTTGACCGCGCGATAACTTAGTCTGCTCAAACCATGTTCCTTTGCACACGGACTGCATCACCTATGTCTGGGCCATTTTTGCACAGGTTGGCTACAAGTTTTACATACCTTTCTCATGTTAACTGCAACGCGAGAACCGGCTGATCGTCTGCTTGTGCATGCGAATACATGCACCTTTGACTTAGAAAATATTCTCGCATCGCACAAAAGAAAGTTTCTCCAGCATCCCCATATCCATGTATTGAAGCAGTTAACAAATGTTAGAAATTAGAAAATGGCTGTTACAAAATAAGTTATTGCTGCAAGATTCTTGGTAGGCTTTAAATTTGGTCTCAGAAACTATTTGTAATTGGTTTATTAATACTCGTCACTTGTTTATATTAATGAGAGACTAGTTTCAAAGGCATTCGCCTCCATTTTCAATCTCTTTCCAACTGGCCAGTTGGAAAATGGAGGCAAATGCCTTTGAAACTAGTCTCTCATTAATATAAACAAGTAAGTGACGAGTATCAATAAACCAACTACAAATAGTTTCTGAGATTAATTTTGATGTCACTGTTACTAAATTCCTCCAAACACATATATAAATTTGGTGTTTCATAAGCTACTGTTTATGGATTTATTCAGAAAGTTTGCAAATTAATTGTTTCAAGAACCAGTTATTTTCTGCTTCAATGATAACACATTTTCCCTCACTGTAGTTTTAAAACTTTTTAAATTCTCTTTGCATCTGGTATTTTTGGAGTTGCATTTTGCTTTTTTCTCCCAGACTGCATCCAAAGAGTTATGAAAATTGAGTTGGTTTTAGATTACCCACCATACGCATACATGTAATTTTCTTGAATTGTAAACCCTTTCTGTAACTTAATTGAACGACAAGTTTTTCAACTTAACTCTCCTTTCCACCCTTTGCATTGAACAATTTAAGCAATAAAACAAGTATTTTGTACTTGATGTTTAATTCCTTGTTGCATTCCAGGTTTTAACTTACAACTACATCTATGCTCTGAATGCATGGTTACTTATTTGTCCTGAATGGCTGTGTTTTGATTGGTCCATGGGCTGCATACCGTTGTTGCAAACCTGGGAACCCAGGGTTCTTGCCGCTGCACTATTCTGGTCAATAGTGATTGCACTTATATGGAAATGTTTAACTCTCAGCAGTGGACGTGATCAAAGGTGATTATTTGTATTATCTGTTTTCAGCTTTTATAATTAAAACAGGTCTTTCTATAATCATTTTCAATTTTATGTTATTGCAAGAAGTGTAAATTTGAAATTTCTTAAGTCCAGTATGTGCTAAGAAAGTATCACAACATTAAATAGTAACCATGCAGCACAGAATGAAACTTCTATGAAATTTAGATGGTAAAGAAGCCAATGACAGTGATGGTTGATAAATTGAAAGCAAAGGGTTGCTTGATTAAGACACTAAAATGATTAACTTAAGAGGGTGGTATGAAAAGTTTCCGACCTCAACATGAATATGGCAGCACTCATAAATAAAAGCCAGTGAATTTCGTTATTCATCTGTTGACAGTTACCAAAGTTTCAGCCATTTTGGATGCTCAGTTGTTATGTAACAGTCATTTGAGTGAGTTGATTTGAGTGTTTTTATGAAAATGGACAAAATCGAGTATCGAGCTGTCACTAAATATTTGGTTTTGAAAGGCAATACGCCTACGCAAATCAAAGATGAGTTGGATTTTGTGTATGGAGGCTCTGTACCATCATTTACCACAGTGACATTTTGGGCAGCTGAATTCAAATCTGGCCGTAAGAGCTTGGGAGACGATGAACTTTCGGGACCTCCAAAACTGCAACTACCGACGAAAACATTGACAAAGTTCACCAAATAGAGCTAGACGACCAGCGAATTAAAGTGAGAGAGATAGCAGAGGCTATGAACATGTTAAAAGAACGTGTTTGTCACATATTAAATCAACATTTAGACATGAGAAAGCTGTCCGCGCATTGGGTGCTACGTTTGCTCACATTAGACCAAAAACGTGTTCAAATGAACATTTCCAACGCTCTGTTGACACAGTTTAGGTGCAATAAATCCGAGTTTTGTCGCCGATTAATTACTGTAGATGAAACTTGGATACACCATTATACACCTAAAACAAAAATACAGTCCAAACAGTGGACTGCAAAGGGGACAAAGGGGGAACCGGCTCCAAAATAAGCAAAAACTTTTTTTTTTTTTTTTTTTTTTTTTTTTGCTGGGAAAGTGATGGTGACTGTTTTTTGGGCTAGTCATGGAGTTACTTTAATCAAATATCTTCAAAATGGAAAAACTATTACAGGAGCATACTACGCATCATTACTTAACAAGCTGAAGGCACAACTTGCAGAAAAACAGCCACATTTGCAGAAAAAGAAAATCCTGTTTCACCAAGACAATGCATCGTCTCACACCTCAGTGGTTAGAATGGTGAAAGTCCACAAATGATGGTTTCAACTGCTTGACCATCCGCCTTACTCACCAGATCTAGTCCCAAGCGACTTCTTTTTGTTCCCTCATCTGAAAATTGCACTTGGAGGACAGAGATATTCGTCAAATGAAGAGGCAGTTACCTTGTTGAACCATTATTTTGCAGAAAAAATTGCTGAGTACTATTTAGATGGGCTAGAGAGATTGGAGCATCACTGGGAGAAGGGCTTAGAGTTACAAGGAGACTATGTTGAAAAATAAAAAAAAATAAAAATTTCTGATAAGTCGGAAACTTTTCAGACCATTACGTAGATGAAGTAAATAGAAAAATAAAATTTTACCAGAACAGCTTTTATAAAAGAGAGAAAAAAATAAATGATAGCAATAAATAAAAGAGAGATTTGCATTGTGTGTTACATTTGCTTGTAGGGGTTTGACAATGAGTATGGCTGCCTTAGTAATTCCATTTCTGCCTGCCACCAATATATTTTTCCGAGTGGGCTTTGTGATAGCAGAGAGAGTTCTGTATCTCCCCTCTGTGGGCTACAGTTTACTTATCATCGTTGGAATTCGACAACTGTCTCTGTGCCGTTGGGGGCAATGGGTAAGTATCCTTGTATAACAGTTTTTGGTATTGAAAAAACTATTTCTAGTTGGTTTTTGACACTTCATCACTTACATTTTTATATTATTGAGGGACTAGTTTCGGAAGCCACTGCATCCATTTTCAACCTCGAAGATGAGTTGGTTCTTCAACGTTGAAAATGGATGCAGTGGCTTCCAAAACTTCCCTTTTGGGCTCTTGTAATTGCTAATTAATTATAATATAATTATGTTTCATTTGTTGCAGTTTGTAAAAACGGGTTATTTTATTGTTGTGATAACATTCACCATACGAACAATATGGCGAAGTGCTGAATGGCAAACAGAAGCTACTCTTTTCCGCTCGGGCCTTGCTGTTTGTCCTCTAAATGCGAAAGTACATTATAATATTGCGAAGAATGCTGGAGATGCTGGCAACCGTAGACTGGCCATTCAGGAATACAGAGAAGCACTCAGGTACCTTACAACGCTTGTTCAAGTGTTTACACCTTTCATAGTATAATGAAATGTAGTCTGTAGTTCAATTAATTTGTGTTTGTTTCCTTTCTTTTACTTGCCGCTTTTCTTTTGTTTATATGAGACTTGTATTGAAGATCATGCTGCCTCACATTTGCAGCACTGCTGAAGTTGATTGACCTCATAACAGTGCTCCTGTTGACAATAAGTAGTATAGTCAATCAAAGTATAAACTTGAAAGAAGCGTAGGGACAGTGAAGCACAAACTAGTACAAAATTGAATCGAGAATATATTGACACATTGCTTCACTCACACTGTTTATTCACAGGACATGTTTCAAGAGCTCTTGCTCCTATCCTCAGCTGATACTCGACTAGTGCAAGTTGTAGTGGTTTCTTCTTTCTCCGTATTGTCAATAGATGGCGTGATGTACTTGTCAAAGATGTCCGGTGGTGGAGTTTCAAAATTCATGACTCTATGACGATTTTTGTTAATGAAGATTTTTTCCCATACGGAAAGGTCTATGGGGTGATTAACGTATTTTATTAGAGATGTTTCCAAGTTGATGTCATGTCTAGTATTCAAAAAATGAAAAGCCATTGCTGATTTTTCTGTTTCACCATTTTTAATGTTTCTCATATGTTCTTTAGTTCTGATGTTAATATTTCTTTTTGTTTTTCCTATATAAATTTTAGGGCAAGTTTCACATTTGATCTCATAGATTCCTGGTTTTTCTTTGGTAGCCCTCCCAAAAATTCAATCACTACCAAAGAAAAAACAGGAATCTATGAGATCAAATGTGAAACTTGCCCTAAAATTTATATAGGAAAAACAAAAAGAAATATTAACATCAGAACTAAAGAACATATGAGAAACATTAAAAATGGTGAAACAGACAAATCAGCAGTGGCTTTTCATTTTTTGAATACTAGACATGACATCAACTTGGAAACATCTCTAATAAAATATGTTAATCACCCCATAGACCTTTCCGTATGAGAAAAAATCTTCATTAACAAAAATCGTCATAGAGTCATGAATTTTGAAACTCCACCACCGGACATCTTTGACAAGTACATCACGCCATCTATTGACAATACGGAGAAAGAAGAAACCACTACAACTTGTACTAGTCGAGTATCAGCTGATGATAGGAGCAAGAGCTCTTGAAACATGTCCTGTGAATAAACAGTGTGAGTGAAGCAATGTGTCAATATATTCTCGATTCAATTTTGTACTAGTATAGTCAACCTGAAAAATTCAGTAACATGACTGGGATTTGAACCACGAATTTCCTAGTTTCCATCCAGTCGCTCTTAACCTTGGAGCTACCATAGCCATCGTGCTGTCATGACATTAAATTCTCCAATTGCCTTGAATGTTTTCCCATTTAACCACTAGGGGTCCTCATATTCGAGGTACCATTTGCGGTGACTTACTATTGTAAGTACTTCATCTTAAATCATTAAGTTAATTGGTGGAAATTAATATAAAATTATTTGTGGTTGGTTTATTGACACTCGTCACTTACTTTTTCATATATTTATGAGAGACTAGTTTCAAAGGCCCTGGCCTCCATTTTCAATCTCTTCCCAACTGGCAACTGTTGTTATCTGCTCTCTCTGGTGGTGGAACTATGAACTTTTTTGTCAAATTATCTGCTGGCGGGATTTCAAAGTTCATTACGCGATCCTTATTTTTCCAGATGAATATGTTCTCCCATGTTGTCAATCTATTTTGGTTTATCACTCCTTTTAATAATTTTGGATTTGGATCAATGTCATGGTTTTCATTCCAAAAATGAAATGCTACTGCTGACTTGTCTTCTTGTTTCAATCTGATGTTTCTAAAGTGTTCTTTGACTCTGGTTTTTAAATTTCTTTTTGTTTGACCTATGTAGCATTTTTCACAATTCTTGCAATTTATTTGGTATATTCCAGATTTGTTACCTGAAGGAATTTCATCTTTTGTTTTTGAATTTAGTAATTTTAAAATTGAGTATCTATTAGTAGGTGCCAAGATGATATTTTGTTCCTTGAATATCTTTTTAAATTTATTAAATGTTTTTGGATGATATGTGAATGAACTGAATATGCTGTTGCTTTCTTTTTCTTTAATAAATGTGGTTGTTTCCTTAATGGTTTTCTTTAGTTTAGATTTTCTAATTTTCTTCAACACCAAACTTTTGTTGTATCCGTTTTCTTCTGCTATGTGTATTATTGCTTTTTGTTCCTTGAAATATTCTTCTTTTTCCATGGGTATGTTGACTAGTCTGTGTGTAAGGCTGTTTATTATTGCATGTTTATGTGTAATTGGGTTGTGGCTATTATTTTTTATATAATTTTCTGAATGTGTTGGCTTCCTGTAAATTCCAAATTTTATTTTTGTATCATTCCTGATGATATTTAGATCCAAGAAAGGTAGTTGTCCATTGATTTCCTTTTCTATTGTGAATTTGATAGTCCTTTCTTGCAGATTGAGTAATTTTAATGCATCATCTAAATGTTTACTTGGTACAATTGCAAAGATGTCGTCAACATATCTATACCAAATCTTGAAGATCAATGGGAAGGACTTTTTAATTTGTGTTTCAAATGCACTCATAAATAAGTTAGCCAAAAAAGGTGAAAGTGGATTGCCCATTGATAGTCCTGATTTCTGCTTGTAGTGTTTTCCATTAAAGCTAAAGAAGTTTTGTTCAATGCATATTTTTGTTAGAGAAATATATTCTTCTGCTTCTATTGCTTCCATATCAATTGTAGCTAGCCATTTTTTTAACACAGTCTGCAATTTTTCTGTTGGTATGCTTGGAAATAAAGATGTGACATCAAATGAAACCAGTCTGTCATTTTTGTCCAAATTTATATCTTTGATTTTTTCTACTAAATCTAAAGAGTTTCTTAAATTTGCACTTTCAAATTTTGGAAAACTATTAAATTTACTTAGTAACCATTTGGCCAAATTATATGTGGGGGCATTTATGCTACTAGTAATAGGTCTCATGCCTTTCCCTGTTTTATGAATTTTTGGCAGCCCATATACTCTTGGTAATGTTGGATTATCTACTTTAATTTTGTGCAATTCTTTTTTGTTGATTATTTTGCTCTCTTTTAGCGTTTTATTTGTGGTTTCAATGCAGTACTTTAATGGATTAGTTTCTACTTTTTGGTAATTACTGTCTTCTAACAAATCTTCCATCCTCTTTGTGTATTCTTCTTTTTCCAGAATTACTAGTTTATTTCCCTTGTCTGCTTTAGTATAAATAACCGGTTTCTTTTTAAGAGCTTTTATGATTTGGTTACTAAAATTCTTTTTCTTTTCATTTTTAATCTCTTCTACTATTTTGGAGCATTTGTTTTTTACTGTGTTTTTACTTTCTTCATTAAGTGTTTGTGTAGCAATTTGGATGTCAGCAATGTAATCTTCAATTTGGTTGGAATAATCTACACATGTCTTTAAACCTAGATTCAGAGCGCTTGAGTTTAACGCGCCTATTCACACGAGGGAGCAGATACTCAAGCAGACACTCAAGCAGACACTCAGATACAATCTTTTTTGCGCAATTCCTATACACTTCTCTTTCTTTCGTTTTCATACAGATGGTGCCATGGCACAGCGGCACTACCTCAGAAACCGCCCCTGCTTTAAGAGAAAAGTGCATCATCAGCCAATTTGTTTATTTCTGTTGTTATCATTACTGCCACTAGGTGACTGATTATTTTTATTTCATTTAGCCATGAAATAAATCCAGAAGTAGGCTGGCCCCATAGCTCAGTCGGTAGATACCTAGCTACCGTGCAAGGGGGCCTGAGTTCAATTCCTGGCTGGGGGTAGGGATTTTCCTCCAGCCGAGATGATTCTTCATCTTTCCCGGAGTCTGGAAGTATGAATGAGAGTGTGAATGTGTGCATGAATACAAAGTCTCAACCCAATGTTTACAAGTTAACACCATCGCCAATAGGCGATATGTTCCAAAAGGAGAACGGCCGCCAATATGACCATTGCAGTTAAAGGCAGGATATAAATGAAATAAAGAAATCGAGAACTTAAATTATTAAAGTAATTAAACGGTCCAATAGATTTAATGCTTTGGGTGAAGATACTTAAAAAATAGAAATTGTATGATGAAATTTGAAACGCCATCAATCGATTCTGGCTATAAGTTTCTTTTACTTTCAGAGTTTGATAATAAATATAAAGCTAATCCATCACCTACTTTGGCTCCCCACCACGGAAAGCGGCCCAGGATCGATCCCAACCCTGGGGCTGCAGATTTTAAGTCCTGGGTGTAGGACTGGTGCCCACTCAGCATTGTGAGGAAAGTGAGGAGCTTACGCTAGGTAAGCAGCCCTGGTCACGAAAAGCAACTTTCTGGCTGGGGGATACCGAGGTGCTCACCACATCTCCCCGTATTGGTTGGATGATCGCCCACCTCTACCTGGTGTATATGGGCGTGAGGCCGGCAGTTGGGTTGGCAGGCATTGATGCTCTATGGGCTGTCGTGCCATGGGTTATGGGTTTTTAATCCATCACTTAGCAGAGTAACAATAACAGAAATCAACCTACCAGCTGACTATGCAAATAAGTATTATTCATTTTTAGATGAGTCGTATTTATTACACATCTTCTTCACTTTCGTACCTTAAAATCACAAAAAGCAATGAAAAACTAGAATTTGGTATCCATAGAAGAGCAACACATACAGATAATTACATCAAAGCAAATAGTTTCAACCCAATTCCACACAAACATGCCACCATCAACAGTCTCACACACAGATTAGTAAATCTACCCCTCAGCCAGCAAGAATATCAAAACGAATACCATCAAATCTTAAAAACTGCAATTAAAAATGGATATGGAAAAAACCTTGTAGATAAAAAACAAAATCATTCAAACTTCAAAAGAAATTAAAGCAGATCACAGCTCTCACACCAATAAAACAAGAAATTAGATTTGCTTAATTTACTTACCACCCCTGGGCCACAAAAAAGTTCCAAAAAATATTCAAGAAATACAATATAACATTGGCACCAAAAAACAATTACAACATTAAAAACCTACTTCACAGTAATAATACTGATAAGATAAAACCAGAGGAAAAGTCAGGCATTTACAAGATTAAGTGTAAAGACTGTGAAAAAATTTACATAGGGAGGACAAAAAGAAACATAGGCACTAGAAAGAAAGAACACTTCAGGCACTTAAGATACAAAAATATTGATAAGTCTGCAATAGCAGCTCATTTCTGGTCTGAAAATCATGAAATTGAAGATAGCACCGAATTACTAAAATACATACAAAAACATAGCGAACTCGTCATATGGGAGAGAATATACATAGAAAAACATAAAAACCAACTAATGAACTTTGAAATCCCGCCAGAAGAGAATCCCACATTTAAGTTTATCACTAAATCAACAGATGGCAGCAGCTACCCCAGAATTACCCACACCGCTGGATCTAGCTTCAGTCGCATAAGAGCCGTAGATGCAAACGATGATTTGCGAAACATGTCCTCAGAATAGGTACGAAAGTGAAGCAGATGTGTAATAAATACGACTCATCTAAAAATTAATAATTATTTCACTTCACTGTGGTGTTCCAATACAGTTAAATCTCAATATGCAAATAAGTGTTTGCAAAACTAGTCATGTGATCTGTAAAGAATTTACAGTTTCTTTAAAAGATAAGTGGAGTTTGTAATAAATTATTATATTTTATTGTAATATTTCACCTTTATAATTGTATAATAATATTGATTGCATCTAGCACAAATGTGTCCTCATATGTGTTGCATATTTAAAAAAGCATAATTCATCCCAAATTTATTTCTTTTTGCATTATTTCTGTTATTTACATGTTGTGTTTATTTTCCACATATCTTTCAAATTAACAACTTTTCCTCTTCTTCTAGACTGTACACTGATTATGATCAAGCAATGAACAATTTGGCCAACATTTTGAAAGATGAGGGTAAACTTCAAGAAGCAGAAAGTCTATTACGAAGGGCTGTAGAACTAAGGTAATAGTGCAATGCACATCACCTTATTTAATTGTATTATTTGAATAAGAAATATGTAGGACTGATTATAGCTATATTAAAAGATGGGACCACCCTTACTAATCTTTTATTACAGAAAACACTGCATTAAACTTGAGTTGGATTTCATTAGTCACCCCTAACCAGATGTGAGGTCAGTTGCAAATCATATTAAAATTCCAAATGAGATTATAAGGAATTCAGTAACAGTGACGTCCAAATTAATTAAAATACTATTTGTAATGTGTTTACATTTTTATTTTTTGAGTTTTGGGAGCTATTGCTTCCATTTTCAACCTCGATGGTCCAACTATTAGTGCTTGTTGCTGTTTGCTGTCTTTTCTCTGATGGTAGAACTATGAATTTCTGTACCAAATTATCGACTGATGGGATTTTTAAGTTCAAATTTGATAATTTGATAAAGAAGTTCATAGTTCCACCATCAGAGAGAAGACAGCAGACAGCAACAGCTGATAATAGTCAGACCTTCAAGGTTGAAAATGGAAGCAACAGCTCCCGAAACTAGTTAGAGAATTTGGCTCAAATGAGACACCATTTTATAGTTCTTCGAAACAAACAAATTTCAAATGCACATTATTTGTACTATTTTAAGGGGTAAAGCATTCGTCTATGTCATGTTACTAATTGATTTCTTGTAATATTATCAAAAGAGTATGGAGTTTCAAGGTCAGCAGATAGTGACCCACTTTTAAAGTTTCAGCTGTTGATTAGGTTTCTTCTGCATGAAGCCATTATTTATGTTTTTTTTTTTTTTTTTTTTTTTTTTTTTTTTTTTTTTTTTTTTGTAATTTACGTCCTCCAACGTTAAGTATTATCGGACAATGAATGAAATGGGTGCAGTGATGCTCAAATGGGTCCGGGGACCATGGAGCTTAGAGTTAACTGACATTCGTCTATCAGGATGAGGGAAAACCCTGGAAAAAACCATATCCAGGTAACTCACCCTAACCGAGATTCGATCTCGGGACCTCTTGAACATATTTATGTTTGTAAATTTTAAAATGTCTGTACGATAAATGGAGCCAACATGAAAAATTCAATGCCATGGCTGGGATTTGAACCACGGATCTCGTGATTTCGTGATTTCGTTTATACAAATGTTAGTACGTTATATGAAAGTATGGTTATTGATGGAAGAAAGACAAGAGACATACAGTTAGCGATGAGGGCTTGATATATAATTTATAGAATGGTTACTAGGAGGATAGAATCAACATCTGGAGGATGCTAATAGAGATTTTCTGTTTGAATGAGGACATGATAGATAGTCAACCTGAAAAATTCAATGCCATTGCTGGGATTTTTTTTTAATTTACGTCCTTCAACATTAAGTCATATCGGATGATGAAAGGGGTGAAATGATGCTCAAATGAGTCCAGGGTCCATGGAGCGTAGAATTACCTAACATTTGTCTTTCAGGACAAGGGAAAACCCCGGAAAAAAATATTATCCAAGTAACTAACCGTGACCGAAATTCGAACTTATGACCTCTTGAACATAGGCAGACATGCTACCATCTACGTACTCAGGGGAGCATGGCTGGGATTTGAATCACAGATCTCTTGGTTTCTATCCAGTTGCACATAACCTTTGTGCTACCATGACCAACATGTCGTCAAGACATTAATTTCTCCAATTGACTCATATGTTTTCCCGGTAAACCACTAAGGATCCTCGTATTCGAGATACACACCATTTGCGGCAACTTACTATATTGTAAGTACTTATCCGAAACCTTAGCCTACACACAGCTAGTATGGAGGAACGATTAATTTCCATCAATTAACTTAGTAATAGAGGAAGACCTGATTTTGAAGAAGTCTTGGAAACTTAATAATGTTCCAATTTATTAATTGTATTTGCAAAGTAAATAATCGTCTTTAAAGCAATGTAAGTATTATTATTTCAATAATTTAGAAGAAACAAAAATATAAATTTGAGACTACGTCCCAGAGATAAAGTTTCATGTTCACCAACTGAAGATATGCTGGGAAAGGGAAGTTAAAGTTTTTTATCAAACTGATATATATTCTAATCTAGTCACAACACAACTCAACTCGGAGCAAATCATGAATTATTAAATACAAAATTAAATAAAATATTACAAATTGACTTATCCCCAAGGCAAATTGTATGTCATACTCCCCTCTTATCATCAACAAAATGTGCAAGGAAAGTATTTCTGCAAAAGTTTATCTTGATAGATTAACATAGAAAAATACTATTTCATAAGAATAGTAGAATCTGTTTAAAACATGTATGGCTTTCTTGTGAATTGTTTTGCTTTAAGTATTCTTAAGGCATGATTTGGTGTGTCCTACAAAAACTAACAAGAGTGTCTGTTCTATATTGGGTGCAGGCCAGACTTTGCAGCAGCTTGGATGAACCTTGGTATAGTACTCTCAGGTTTGAAACGTCATTCTGAAGCAGAAAACAGCTATTTCACTGCCTTAATACATCGTAAGAAATACCCTGACTGCTATTACAATCTTGGAAATTTGGTAAGTAATATTACTCTACTTGAAGTACAAAAATACGATAGATACTTGTAAAAGTTGCTACAAGGCTGGTTCACAGTAACCAAGTCTGGAAACTAGAACAAGAACATTATAGCTAAAATATGCATATTATAATCATACATTGCATTTGTAAGTTCTTAAGTATGTAAAATATGTATGCTTTTAAACTGTCAATATTTTAAGAATATACATTATAATTTCAAAAAGATACACTTAAGATGCCCTAAAATTAATTTTAATCTTATACTTGTTGATACAATATACATTTTAGTCATTATCATTTGACTTTGACTCATTTGGTCTCCTCTCTCTGGCGGTGGAAGTTCATAGTTTCACTGCCAGAGAGAGGAGAGCAAATGGCAATAGACAGTTGGACAGAGATTGATAATGAAGGCAATGGCTTTCGAAGCTAGTCCCTCAAAAATATAAAATGTAAGTGACAAAGTGTCAAAAAACCAACTTTAAATAGTTCTTTTCAATTAAACCAATGACAGTTGTAAGTTCCTTACAGAAAGGAGTGACATTGTTGCATCAGTATTGAAATTCCTTCACATAGTGTACGAATTATGAGTTTCTGGACGAAAACAGTGTGGCAAGTGACAATGAGGACAATCTTGAGGACATTTTCTGGAGTGACCTTGCTATTTCTATTGAATAATAAATACGTTAATTTCTATTGCCAGTTATTTGGTTTTACCAAATAGCAACATTTTATTTGGATTTTAAACAAATGTGTTTAATAGCTCTCAATAACACATGTTATTGTGCGATTCTGTATGTTATTATCGCTGTCTCTCTTACACACAACTGCACAATATGACTATGTTGCAGTGTGCTCCTATTGGCTATTGGCGTATGCAAGAGGTTTGATGCAGATATAGGAGATTGTTTTTGGTCATTTTATCATTAAAAAAATCCTGATATTATATTATTAAATATTTAAATGCACCTAAAGATTTAATTTATGAGACGTTTTTAAAACAGAGAACAGAAATCATACAATGAATTTTAAAATGCACATTTTTTTTTTTAATTGTTCCATTTATACCCCACCTTTGACTGCAGTGGTTCTATCGGCGGCTATTGTCCTTTGGAACATATTGAAGGTATTTTCTTGTAGACATTGGAGTGGTGATATTTTGGATTTCTGTTTTTAATCATTAGATCACACACACATTTGCACTCTTATTCATACTTCCAGACTCTGGGGAAGATGGGGAATCATCTTAGTTGGAGAAAAATTCTCACCCCAGCCAGGAATCGAACCCGATACCTCTAGCACGGCAAGCAGGGAGCTCTACCGACTGAGCTATGAGGCCAGCCGAAATACACAATTGATTTGGTCAACAACTTTAGTTTACTTCTAGTAGACAGCATCATAAATAGAGTTAACAAAACTGACAATGCAGCTAAAAATTAGGAACAGTTTTAAAGGTCCATCAGCTACTGTTTTGAGCATTTTTAACAAGATAGACTGATAAAGCTGTTTATTTTGTTTGCTCAGTACCTAGACCAACAACGTTACAATGATGCCTACAGAGCCTGGAGGAATGCCACAGCAATGAAGCCCACGCATGCAGTTTCTTGGAGTAACATGATTATCATGTTAGATAACATAGGTATGTCTTTGTCCTGGCCAGAACTGAGTCATTTTGTTTATTATAAGGTCTACTATTAAGGGGAGTGTGAATGATAAAAATTGTCCAGAAACAATATTTAGTTTTTTTGTGGTCTCATTGATTAGAATTTTCTTTTTTAATTGATATAAATTGTAGGCAGAATACTTAGAGAGAATGTAAGCTTTCACGGCCGGAGTCCATAATACAATTGGTTGTTTCCGGGCTGTTTTGCCGTGGTCTATTGGAGTAAGAACCAAACGTTTCGTCCACAACTACGGCAGACATCATCAGTGGCGCGGTCGAAGCTTTCTTGCAGAGAGTTTGGCTGCGTCTGAAGCGTTCAGTGCCTGAGTCGCGCTATTTGTACTGGTCGTTGGGGGTCGGAGCCTGGGTGATCCGGCAATGGTGTCCTGTGATTGGTCCGCGTCATTTTTGGTGGTTAAATGGCGTTTCCTGTTTTCGAGAACAGGATGCCAGTTCCTATTTAGTTTTAAGGCTTCTTCCTTTCTATTGAAATTATTAGGATGTTTTTAAATTTCGATGGCTTCCCGCTGAAGTCGTGTGTGGTAATGTTCTGTGGTAGAAAGGATGCTGGTGTCCTGGAACTGTATCACATGCTCGCCTTCCGCCTCAATTGCATGTTCGGCGACTGCGGAAGCAACTACATAGGAGCAACTGCCGTCTGGGCCACACAGATAAGTCCGCAGTCGCCGAACATGCAATTGAGGCGGAAGGCGAGCATGTGATACAGTTCCAGGACACCAGCATCCTTTCTACCACAGAACATTACCACACACGACTTCAGCGGGAGGCCATCGAAATTTACAAACATTCTAATAATTTCAATAGAAAGGAAGAAGCCTTAAAACTAAATAGGAACTGGCATCCTGTTCTCGAAAACAGGAAACGCCATTTAACCACCAAAAATGACGCGGACCAATCACAGGACACCATTGCCGAACCACCCAGGCTCCGCCCCCCAACTACCAGTACAAATAGCGCGACTTAAGCACTGAACGCTTCAGACGCAGCCAAACTCTCTGCAAAAAAGCTTCGACCGTACCACTGATGATGTCTGCCGTAGTTGTGGACGAAACGTTTGGTTCTTACTCCAACAGACCACGGCAAAACAGCCCGGAAACAACCAATTGTATTATAGAATACTTAGATATAAAATTAATAGTAAAAAACAGTAGAGCATAGTAATAGAGAATTTGACTTTTGTCAACATTCCATTCACTGTCAATAAAATGCTTCATGCTTCAAGGAGACATCCTCAGCTAATCAGTCAACTAGCTCTTATCAATGCATGTCTCCCCTTTCCTTGTTGCTTACCTGCTGACATTTCTTCTGACAAGTCCAAGACATTTGATGCTCATATTTCAGAATTCATGAACCTGCTTGAATTCTTGGTAATATAAATATTTTTGTACAGTATTCAATTTTGATACCACCTTTGGCAAGAATCTAAACTTGAAGTTCATCGAGACACAAACAGAGACCTTCTATCGCTTCCAAAGAGTTCACCAAATCAAAATTTAGCAGTTGACATTAGCTGAGTATGTTAGGAAGGTCCTCGATCTAGGTAAACACTAGCAATATATGAAGCATTGAGTAGTACTTCAAGTCAAAATTATATTAAACCTACATACTGTGTGAAGAAAGTTCTTTCTTCTAAGTTCAAGATTCTGTACGAACATTTCAGTGATCATAAATATTAAAAGCAGAAGCATTATTAACAGTGAAGTATTCTTCATATTTGAGTTTGATTTATGAGTGACTCATAAATCAAACTCAAATATTTCAGTGATCTTTCCATGATTTTCACTTATTTGCCGCTCTGCCCAATTCTGTTTGTGCTACCTGCCTAACGCAGTGATAACTATCATCACTATTCATGAAAATGTAGCAAACATTACAGTATGAAAGATAATCACATATCAATGTGATGTCTTGTCTAGAGTTCCTGGAATGTTTAAGAAAATTGTAAAAGTCAAAGTTAATTTACAAAAGACAAAAATTGATATTTACTAACAAATATGCAATTTAACCTTGAAAGGGCAAAATAAAACTGGGGTAAAAATACAGTATCACGGTGTACAAATATGACGGATGTGACATCATAGATCAAGCATTGCCAGCTATCGCAAAAAACATTACATAAGCAAAATAGTGATACTGTAATACGTAAGAAAACTGAAGTAAGGAAACTGTGGCATTGCCTGTGGATCATTGTCATAGTTGTGATTGTTCTTCTTGTTATTATTATTTTATTATTATTGTTGTCATCATCATTACACTATTATTACTGCCCGCCTCGGTAGCGTAGATGGTAGTGTATCTGCCTCACGTTCAAGACGTCCTGAGTTTGAATCTCGATCTGGGTGAGTTACCTGGATAAGGTTTCTACCGGGGTTTTCCCTTATTCTGAAAGACGAATATTGGATAACTCTAAGCTTCCTGGGCTCATTGAGCATCATTTCACCCATTCCATTCATCATCCGAATTGACTTTACGTTGTAGGACATAAATTAGGATAAAACTGTTATCAGTATTTCGTTCTTATCCTTCTTATAACAACGATAATAATTACAACTATTCCCATTACAGTATCACTAGTTTATAGTACCAAAAAAATTTTGTTGGCAATGTTTCTCCGTATTCGCACATATCAGAGCTCAGCAGTTGGCAACAACTTGTTTCCGTGACTGCATTCCATACCAACATAACTGTATGCCATGAAAATGCATCTTTACCAAAACTGGTTCTATCACTTCCATGTGCCTCAAAACATAATTATATTCACATAAGTTTTGGTTTATTACCACTCAGCAAAAAAGGCAATTTACCTAACATCCAGGATCTATTGGTAAGAATTAAAAAACTTCAAAATGGTAATATCAGCAAACTTTTAGAGCTAAAATGAAAGGACCAAATCAGCCTATTGTTTAAAGGTACAGCAAGATTTGTTATTTTTAAGGCATAATAATTAATGTTTTCATGTATTTGCAGGTGAAACAGAAAAAGCAGAGAGTATAGCACAAGAAGCATTAGCTATTCTTCCTCTAGAACCTTCATTGCACTTCAATTTAGCCAACACTCTGGGAAAATCTGGCCGCTTCGCAGAGGCAGAGAAGCATTTCATTGAAGCCATAGGTCTTGATTCAAGAAATCCTATCTATTACACAAATTTAGGTAATCTCTTGTCATTTTAACCATACGAGGATGGTTCAATAAGTACCTGTGTTTCAAAATATATGTTGTTGCTAAGGAAAGTTTGTGTTATTTCATCATTATGTTCAAAGTACATACGATATGTCACAGTTATATGTGAGGGCGGAATGAAAAGTATCTCACAACATTTTTTTTTTCTGCCATGGTATTGCAGCTGGAATGTTAAAATTTCACACAGATGTAGTTTGAAGCTTTCTCTATAGAGGGTTTATTTTTATTCATGTGCAGCTCTAGCGAGAGAAGCGTGAACTATGCTACAAAAATGATGCACATGCTACTGTCATCCCACTTGAGCAGCGAAGTGTAGTTCGATTTTTGTGGGCCAAAGGACATAAGACGAACAAAATTTACAGGGAAATGTGTGGCATGTATGGGGAGCACACTTTGGACCATAGCAATATCACCAGGTGGTGTGCATTCTTCCAAGCGGGCTGTGTGAACTTGACTGATTCACCAAGTTCCAGACGGCCTGAAATGTAAATTTCAGCGTGTCAAGAACGATATTGTACACAGCATGTAGGAAATATTGAACTGTTGTAATAACTATTAATTTTTAGATGAGTCGTATTTATTACACATCTGCTTCACTTTCGTACCTATTTTGTACCTACATATCTCGATATGTTGTAATAACGTTTGCAGTTGCACTCTCCAGTTCAAAATTGCCGCTTCAATATCTCTGATATTCTGGTGAGTACCAGCTGTTATAGGCCGCCCGGAGCGTGGCGAATCAGTCAAGTTCACACGACCTGCTTGGAAGAATGCACACCACCTGGAAACATTGCTATGGTCCAAAACCTACTCCCCATACATGCCACGCATTTCCCTGTAAATTTCCTTCGGTTTATGCCCTTTGGCCTATAAAAATCTAACTTCAGTTCGTTACTCTTCAAGTATGGTGGACAATAGTATCTGCGCCATTTTTATTGCATAGTTCATGCTTCTCCCATTAGAGCAGCGTGTGAACAAAAATAAACACCTTGTAGAGAAAGCTTCAAACTACATCTGTATGAAATTTCAACATTCCATTTGCAATACCATGGCAGAAAAAAAGTGTTGTACAATACTTTTCGATCTGCCTGTATGAAAAAATTTAATTAAAAATCTGTTTCAATTTTACATACCTATAAACTGCATTTACACTTAGACACATTTATGCAGTACTCATAACCATGTACTGGAAAACCTAATGAAAATAATATACTGTCACTTTTTACATGTCAAAACAAATTGGTGTTGATTCATGGTGGTGGTGGTGGTGTTTAAGGGCCCGTCGACAACAAGGTCATTTGGGTGTTGTTGATTCATAGGTTAGTTTGGATTTTACAGATATTTCAATAAATTGTTTAACGTGTTTTTGCTAAAATGGAAAAAGTGCAGTATTGTTCACTGATTCACTTTTTACTTCTAGATAGGAAAACTTGCAAGGAGGTAAAAGCGATACTGGATGCTGTTTGTGGAGACCTTTCATCTTCTAGGACAACAGTTATTGGTATAACAAATTTAAATATGCTCAAACTTCCATTTTTGATGAGCAGCCAGGATGCCCTGTAGATGTGGTTACCGAGGAATTCATTGAAAAAGACAACGATATGATTCTCACTGACTGTCAGGTGAATGTTCACAAAATGGCAGAGGCAATAGGTGTATCGATGAAAATGGCAATTCATATTTTGCAAGATAAATTAGAAATGAGAAAGCTGTCATCCCAATGGTTGCCGCGTTTGCTTACAGTGAACAACACATGGTGTAGCTTTCTAATTTGTAGCTGTGTTTGAAGCTGTTTAAGCAAAATACGAAAGACTTTTTGTGTCAAGTTGTCTCTGTCGATGAGACCTGGATTCATCATTATACTTGGAAGTCAAGCAACAATCAAAATAATGGGTTGCTTCCGGAGAATCTGCTCCAGATAAGGCAAAAATAATCCCATCAGCCAGAAAAAAGATGGCAAAGACTTTTTGGGATGCAAAGGGTATCATACTCATTGACTTCTTGGAAAAAGGAGAAATGATTACTGAAGCATACTACAGTGAGTTATTGGCCCAATTCGACAAGATGTTGGAGACACAACACCATATGCCAAAGAAGAAAGTTCTGTTTCACCGTGATAATGCCCCAGCACATTAATCCAGAGTTGCCGCAGCCTGACTGCATGAATTGCTGCTTCACCCCGCCCATATTTTCCTTTTCCCAAACATGAAGAAATGGCTCACAGGAAAAAAATTTAGATCAAATGAGGAGGTCATCATGGAGACAAGTTTATTTTCCAGAGCTTGACAAACCTTATTTTTTGGAAGGGTTAAAAAAAATTGAAGGAATGTTAGAAGTGTATATCCCTGAAAGGAGACTATGTTGAGAAATAAATAATTTCTGTTTGAAAAAACTGGCATCTGCATTCCTAATACGGGTACTTATTGAACTGCCCTCATATTTTATGCATAGACAAAGAAGATATACCACAAAATATAAACTTGGAAGAAGCGTAGGGACAGTGAAGCACAAATTAGTACAAAAGTGAATCGAGAATATATTGACACATTGCTTCACTCACACTGTTTATTCACAGGACATGTTTCAAGAGCTCTTGCTCCTATCCTCAGCTGATACTCGACTAGTGCAAGTTGTAGTGGTTTCCTCTTTCTCTGTATTGTCAATAGATGGCGTGATGTACTTGTCAAAGATGTCCGGTGGTGGAGTTTCAAAATTCATGACTCTATGACGATTTTTGTTGATGAAGATTTTTTCCCATACGGAAAGGTCTATGGGGTGATTAACATATTTTATTAGAGAGTTTTCCAAGTTGATGTCATGTCTAGTATTCAAAAAAATGAAAAGCCACTGCTGATTTTTCTGTTTCACCGTTTTTAATGTTTCTTAGATGTTCTTTAGTTCTGATGTTAATATTTCTTTTTGTTTTTCCTATATAAATTTTAGGGCAAGTTTCACATTTGATCTCATAGATTCCTGGTTTTTCTTTGGTAGTGATTGAATTTTTGGGAGGGTCTTTTAACAAATTTCTGATATTAAACCTATTTTGAGGTGCAAGAGTTATGTTGTGTTTTGAGAAGATTTTTTGGAATTTGTTATAGGCTGATGGGTGGAAGGTGAATTTTTTAAAAAGTTTTTTTCTCTTTTTCTCCTGTAGGTTCTAGGGTGGTGGTTTCTTTTATTTTCTTAGCTTTGTTGAGTCTGTTAACTGTTTTGTCTACTAAATTTGGATTGAAACCGTTGGATATAGCTACTTTTTTTATGTGTAGGTATTCTTCTTGATAATCTTCTCTGTTTAGTGGAAAGTTGATCATCCGAAAGATTAAACTGTTGAAAATGGCATGTTTTCGTTGTTTTGGGTTGAAACTGTTGTTCTTAATGTAATTATCTGTGTGTGTCGGTTTCCTGTAAATACCAAAAGTGAGTTTGTTGTTCATTTTTTTGATCTTGATGTCCAAAAAGGGGAGCACACCATCCTCTTGTTTCCAATGTAAATTTTATAGCTGGATTTTGTATATTCAAAAGTTTAAGACTATCTTGTATGAGTTTTTTAGGTACTATTGCAAAAATGTCGTCAACATAGCGATACCACACTTTGAAATAATTTGGAAAAGTTTTGTGATATGTATTTCAAAAGCACTCATAAATAAATCTGCCAAGAAGGGAGACAATGGGTTGCCCATAGCTAGGCCTGTTTTTTGTTTATAGATCTGTCCATTAAAGCTGAAAAAATTTTGATTGATACAAATTTCTGTAAGTTGTGAAAGTTCTTCTATTTACGGAGAAAGAGGAAACCACTACAACTTGCACTAGTCGAGTATCAGCTGATGATAGGAGCAAGAGCTCTTGAAACATGTCCTGTGAATAAACAGTGTGAGTGAAGCAATGTGTCAATATCTTCTCGATTCACTTTTGTACTAAGATTTACCACATTCACTTTACATGATTTTTTTCTAATGTAAATATTTGATAGACTTTAATAATATTCTAAGATTTGTTATTCTTTTATTATGCTTTCACAGGAGTTCTTTATCATCGATGGAAGAAGTATGGCAAAGCTGAGCAGTTGTATCGTCGTGCCCTAGAATTGAACCCTAACCTCCAAAGTGCTAAGGAGAACATGGCACTGCTTGTGCGAACACTTAACAAGTATAAGTCGAAAAGCGCTGCAGGGCACTAGTCATTAAGTGATTGCGCACAATGCAGAAATGCTGTGGCTTCCATAGAGATATAAGGAAAGAACTGTTCTTACTGTAAAATCTTAAATGGGATCAGTATGCAATTGTTTTACACTGCCAGTTTAAAGTAGTTGTATATTTAAGGAACATACTTAAGTCATTAGAGATTCAATGAAAATTGCACAATTTCAGGTCTCTGTTTTGCCATTGTTTTGTTGGCCAAGGCATCCTCCCAAAAACCATTATTTCTTCTTGCATTTGTTCGTTTATCTGCTGTAAGAATTAGTGTGATTCATAGCATCATCAAGTACATGAGATTGTCATAATTATAAAACATATTTACAATAATAACTACATATACACCTATACTAATAAATATATGTCCAGTATATGCACACATTTTCTCGAGCTTAGTTTTATGGTGTGGTGCAGACAGGGGGGAAAGAAGCAAGAGCTAATGCTCTTTTGCTTCTGCAGTGTGGTAAACCTAGAAAAAGCACAATTCAGCAAAATAGTGTGTAAGATAAGCAGAGATACACATCGCAAGTGTGAGATATGTGGACAAACAAATTGAAATCCATCTGATAAGCTGTATGCTTATATATTTACTATGTTATGAAACACACAAAAGTAAAAAACAAATATTATGACAGCTATAAATACTCACTCATTTTTACTAAAATGAGGCAAGTGAGTCAACCTTGTATATACTTTTCTCCACTTGTACATTTGTTTGAATTTAATATTTCTGAAGTATATCGAGATTTAACTGTATTGGAAGTGTTCTGAAGTGTTCTTTCATTCCAAATGGACAAGTCGGCCGTAGCACATCACTTTTGGTCTGAGAATCACAACATAAAACAAGAAATAGAACTGATCAAACAGGCAAAGAAACCTCTGGAACTACAGATTTGGGAAAACATATTCATTACGAAGAAACAGGACCTCTTGATGAATTTTGAAATTCCCGCAGTAGATGAAGTCATCAAACTTACTAGGACATTAGATGGCAGCACAACACCAAGCCAGATGCAGACACCGGATGCATCATCAGTCAACCACAGAGCTGACGATAGGGGAGAAGTCCCCAGAAACTAGTCTTCATCAAAAAACTTGTACAAAAGAGAATACTTCTATAGCAAGTTTCTGCAGGTTTGTAGCTGACATATCACCAGTAATGTTACGTCCTCTGAAAACATTCTTTATATTTGCCCACGCCAGTTCAATTGCATTCAGATCACAGTTTTATGGAGTTAGGCGAATAAAAGTGTGTCGAAGGCCCTTTCGAGGGCCATAACATGCACAACATATGTTTGTTGTAAACTGGTTAGCTAATTAACCTTGCATATGTGAAAGCTTAGCATATTAACCACTAGATGTCAGAGTGTATAGCTCTAATGGCACTGGGGATTAATTGATTTGCATAATTTTCCCCCTAGCTTCCCAATATAAAGCCTGTAGATGAATCAAAGTTATCATCTGTGTTTACAGAGTTAGGCGAAAGAATGAGTACTTGGAGCCCAAGCACTTAAGTTACCTTGCACATATAATATATACACAATTTCTATATTAACAGTCTTAAACCTAAATTTATGCTTTACGTTTTAATGACTTACGTATATTTACAATCTTACATCTATGTCTAATGCCCTATTTAGAAACTCTTCTAGTGAGTAAAAACT
This sequence comes from Mantis religiosa, assembly GCA_030765055.1. NCBI lineage: Eukaryota > Metazoa > Arthropoda > Insecta > Mantodea > Mantidae > Mantis > Mantis religiosa. Next base: position 14,571,742 of record CM060959.1, on the reverse strand, counting down.
CCCATCTATACAATAATTTTTTATTCTACTTTAAAGCTATGCATTCATTTTATAGATTTTATATTTTGTGGTAGTTTGTTGTATAGCAAACATGCAGCTGCTGATGGCATTTATGTGAAAGTCTGCGATATGCCCCTTGTGTTGTGTTTGTGAATCTGATTATTTGTTTTATTGCTATTAACTGCAATGGTGGCTGATCAGAGGAGGCAATGGAAGGCAAGCCTCCTCACTTTTTTTGCAGCACCAGCGGTCATTGCGTTTATAATAAACCTTTCTTTATTAAGAGACTCGTGTAAAAAAAGGTTTGATTCCTCTCATCACAACCTACAACTTTGGTTGTATCAATTGGCACAAAAGATGTAAGCAAGTTTGCTTACCGACAGAGATGCATCTATCGCCTCCAATGAGTTCACCAAACCAACATCCATTAGTCAACAGCTGATGATGTTAGGAATGTCCTAACAAAATGCATTCTAGGTAAATACTAGCAATAAGTGGAGCATTGAGTATTAGTTCGACTCAAAATTATATTAAGTTTGCTTTGTTTCATCTAAACCACTTGCATAGTAACAGTTTTGTAACAGGCAGCACTAGAGCAAAAACAATACACTCTGCAGGAAGCACTGCATGGCTGACATGGAAGTTATTAATGCAGTCAGACGTTGGTTCCAACATAGACGAGTAGAGTGGTACCATGCAGGCATGTAGGCCCTCCCATCAAGGTGGCATAAAGCCATAGGATTGAATGGAGATTATGTTGAAAAATAGAGTTTTTTAGTCAAAATATTCGGGAATAACATACTGTATTTTAATCCTGAATAAAACCAACCTGCCTTAAGAAAAAAAATTGTGTTGCATTACTTAGTGAATGCCCCTCGTAAACAATCCGCAGTCCTTTAGTAAACAGCGCAAAACAAAACAGTGAGCTCCCAACAAGGTGGGCTAAAGCCATAGGATTGAACGGAGATTATGTTGAAAAACAAGGTTTTGTAGTCGAAATATTGGGGAATAACATACTGTATTTTAATCCTAAATAAAACCAACCTGGTTTAACCCTTTCACCGATATGGACGTCACATGACGCCCAAGTTAAAATGTCCCAAACCGATATGGACGTGTATAGACGTCCTGCGCATACATGCATTTAATGCTCATTTAACGCCAATTATTTTAATCTTCCTATTTTACAATACATTTAAATTAGTTCTATATGGGATTTAAACATACCCTTAAAGGTTTCTTTTTGAATTGTACACCTCCAAACTGGGATAACACCCAAGGGCACATCTGCAGATTCACACCAAATAATATTGGTTTCCTTGCGAACTTCTTTTTTGCAACACACTAGACATTTTCAAAATGGTTGCGACTTTTTTGGTTGTGGGTGGTATGTTTTTAGGAAAGTGTTTTCTCTCAAGTATGAGGGGTGATGTTGTGGTGAATTTCTTACCCCTTACCTCTGAGTATTATAATACTCAATTAGGTTACGAGCTATTTATACGCGCAAGTACAGGTAGATGAATGTCTTGTATGAATTTACAGCTCTGAAAATTACTAAACAATTGTGCATGGTTACATCCAGTGGTATAAAAATACTTTTTTTTTTTTAACCATTTAACTGTTTTTCGTAAAGAGGGATAGCTAGTAATAGCTGATCCACATTACCCATATTTGACCCGCCACTTCCCCCAAACAATGGAGTAGCTAACATGCCAGCTGTAGACCAGTACACGTCACTGCTAACTATATCCTAAACATCTCCTTCATAATCGCACAACAAATATTCCAGATTTTCTACAGTAATATCACAAGCCTGTATACATCATACGCAAGGTAATTTATTTGCTACATTACCGGGATAAGTCAAGGTTAACATTGAAATTTAATAATTTCAAATGTGTCATTAATTTAGTTCTTGATAGCTATAAGAAATCACTCTGAATACAGACAGAGTATAAATAACTAAAATACTGAGAGAAAACAGCTGCATAAGGCTACCAGAAACCTTGGTTGAGAAACACTGTAATAACAGATGCTGACAGAGAGTTTTCTTTTCAGTATAACGTAACATATACTCATATGACTATCGCTTGGTATAGCATAAATAAACTAAACTTGAATCGGAGAAGTCACTTGCGTGGCTAAACATTCATACATTGGTTTGTATACACACAAAACAAAATGATTCAAATATTAGGCACGTTGGGCTCAAATAATGGCGTTTACTACAGTGAAACAAAGTAGTGAAATTTTGACGATTTATTAATGTAGTCTCTACTTTATTGTTAATGTAGATGTATACTGCCTTTGATGGGTTTTAAACCAGTTTTTGTTCCGTTTAAATAACTTAATAAATACAGAAGATACGGAATTATATTTATGATACATTTTTACAGCATTTAAGAATTTAAATGTCCTGTTCTGTTTATTGGGTATCCGTTTCCGGCCCCTGAAGGGTTTAAATGGCCATCGGTGAAGCGGTTAAGAAAAATAATGTGTTGCATTACTTAATGAATGCCCCTCGTAAACAATCCGCAGTCCTTTAGTAAACAGTGCAAGGCAAAACAATGAGCATGTAATACTCACTATTCATTGACCTGATATCAGAGCAATATTCACAATATTCCAGCTCTGTGTACTTAAGTGTGTTCCTTGTTACTTTCATGTATTATTTTATTCTAATTACTATAGATACTGTTTATTTCCAACAATATTTACAAGGGTACCAAAACTATCAGGGATACAATTATTTGCTCAGCATTTAAACTTCCTTACTGTCAAAACAAAAACTGAGCAATATTTCTTAAAGTAGACTTTGAAGAATCACAGAATAACAATATGTAATGTTGTGTATTTGTGGTGTATTAGTATTTGTATGTGGCCATTCATAATGAACATTTATGTTCAACTGATGTAAAACTTAAGTGTTAAGGTTATGTTGTCAAATACAAACAAACAGCAGCCAATTGGAAGGGAGTATATAGGAGCTGAACTATAATAGTGGTTGTAGTGGTTCTCTTTTTACTATACATAAATGATATGCCACTAAATGTCCAAAATGCAGAGGTAATATTATTTGCAGATGATACAAACATACTGGTAAAAGCAAAATGTGACACGGAACTTCAAGAAGAAATAGACAGTAACGCAACAAAACTAGAATCCTGGTTTAAATCCAACAGACTTTTAGTAAATACAGATAAAACAGTGGGTATGAGTTTTCATATGAACCAAAATAGAAGTGACACAACAAAACCACCAATAAAACTAGAGGGAGAGATGATAAAGTATCAAGGGAAATTGCAGTTTCTGGGAATAATGATAAGTGAAGATCTAAAATGGGAAGCACATATAAACAAACTAACCAAAAAACTTAGCATGGGATGTTACATCATAAATGCACTAAAAAACCGCACAAGTTCTAAGAACTGTATATTTTGCACAAGTCCATAGCCATATTCGATATGGAATAATATTCTGGGGTGTTGCAACCAAATGGGAAGAGGTTTTCAAAATGCAGAAGCGAGCAATAAGAATAATGATGGGCAAGACAAGTAGAACATCTTGCAGAGAGTTATTCAAAAAATTAAAGATTATGCCTGTAGCCTATATATACATGCTAGAAGTAATTTACTATGTTCAACAACACAAACATACATTAGTCAAAAACAGTCAGTTACATAATCATCAAACAAGACATAGGGAAAACTTACACATTCAACAATATAGAACTAATTTAGCAAAGAATAGTGCACTTCACAATTGTATAAAACTGTACAATAAATTACCAACAAATATAAAAATTATCAAAGATAATAAAGTATTTAAAAAACAGCTTGGGTCATTCCTATTACGTAACTCGTTTTATTCAGTGACTGAATTCCTAGATATGTAATGTACAGTTATTAGTTTGAATCTCTAACCAAATCAGGAATCTTAATTTTAAATGTATTTTAGTAAATTGTATATCAACTTGACGAAGCCATGAAAATGTAAAAATGTTTTTCAAACAGTAAATAAAGAACACAATACAATACAGTAGAATGACCACTAACAATACAAACAACACAATAGTTATATAGTGTCGTGAGGCATTGTTTTGCTACTGCATAGACGAGCACTGAGAGAGATACAAACGGGGAGTGAAAGAGACAGATATTGCCCAAGCCAAGCCCATGGACCAAATAGCGCTGAAGAGAGAGAGAGAAACAAAGGGAGAAAGAGATAGAGATAGTCTGGACATTCTCGCTCCACAGTGAAAGTTCGTGAAGACTCGTGAGCTTTTGTGAAGCTTCGGGAACCTTAGAGAAACAGCGGCTCGTGTATAAAAGTGACTGGACTGGACTAGACAACATTTCGGCAGGGAGCTGAAAGACGTGCAGAGAAGCAGTCAGTGAGTGAGTTGCAATGTGCATTGTGGACGTGTGGCAGATGGACTTGAAGATTTCATCCGTTTGTGCTATGTCATTCTGCTGATATCAGAGTTGTACACGTGTCTTTCTACGGAAATAAAGAGCATTTTGGATTTCTGCAAAATTGACTTAATTTTACGAACCCACAAAGTCATAATATGTACACTTCTGTTTGAGCCCTGGACTCTGATGCTAGGAATTATCTGAGTAAAGAAATCCTGTACTTTGTCAGAGGAACAATTGAGCATCTCTGACCATGCTCCAGTGTTATCACTAGGGTGCAGATTTTGACGAAAAGTCATCTTTTTTCTGAGTAGTCATAGACGATGCTTATTGGAAATTAAATGCATTCTGGAACAAATACGTTAAATATATGTTTTTTTTATAGGTCATCAAAATGCATTTTTCTCACATTTTTATAATAGTCATTTTTTAACATTTAGATGTATTTTCCGGTCATTTTCTTTTTCACGAATTTATAGGGCATTTTCATCTGTAGCCCACATTCGGGAGGCCCGGGTTCGATTCCCGTGGCAGACCTGACCCTGACCCATGGGCTTTTTGAGGTTTTTTAAAATAATCTGTGATTAAAAGTTCATTTATATATCTTTTATGAAATAGTAACTTTGTAAGTGTGATAAACGTGTAATTAACACCGGTCAGCGTCCTAACATGCTGGTGAATTTATGACGCATCAATTCAAGGAATTGCCGATTACATCATGCAATACACGTGGATTGCATCAGTCAGGACTTCAGGAGCTAGAAGTGTCGCAGTAAGAAGAGTAGTTTGTGAGGTGTGTAAATTTGTTGTGTTGTGGAATTGAAATGCTAAAACAAAAACAGTCTACTGTCTCCTGTTTGAAACAGTATGTTTCAGGGTTTGGGGCAAAAACATTTCTCTACTTATGGAACTGTATTGTTCTGTAAAGTGTGCTTATGAATTTTGAATTTATTTATTATTTAGTAGCAATAATTGCATTATTTACTAAGAAAGTTAATTTTAAAATGTGGTTGTTCAAACGAAATATTATTTCTCTGTGACAGTTGTTAATTTATTATTATGAAAGAAGTTGTTAATTTTTGATAGGTCTTTTTTTTTTTAATTTTATGTGCATTTTTTTATATTTTAATGGCATTTTATAGCTCATTTTTAGAGAATTTTTAGGTCAACAACTTCGGGGCCCTAGTTATCACTTTGTTGCTGTTCTCTTACATTAACCTAATTTTGATTTATTTTTGCCATTAACCAATACAAACAATTTTGGACAAGATTTCATACCACAAAACAACTCAGTTTTCCAGTATGTGATGCAGAGATTGTCAGGTTATGAGACAGTGAATTTACAGCCATTATTGGAAATGAACCATTTATTCTCTATTAATTTCTTCTAATGGAAAAACAAGGATCACATAATATACATAAAGTGTGGTATAATTAGCTTACATTTAAACAAACCTAAATCATTGAATTATCATTATGATAATTGAAAAACATAATCCCATAAGAGCCTTTACTTTAACCATTGGCTAACCTGGAAATAACATGACGGAAATGCAGCTTGCAGCCTTTTGTGATATAATTTATGGTACAGCTGCATAAAGATATTGTCACCATGTGGCATTGTTGAGCTGCTGTGACAAGCCGGAGCTGAGCACTTGGGCAGGAGAGAGAGACTCCAGATTGTTCGGTCCATTGTTGTTGCCGAGAAATTTCTTGGGAAGTCTGCAGCCTTCTAGAAACAAATCCCCTGCAGATGTTAGAAGCGATAGTTGTGTGATGGTTATTGTGACAGTCGATGTTTGCAGTGTACTGCAGTGATTTCTTTCATTTGTTTTTTTGCGGCAGAGCACCAAGTCGACCTTGAAGACAGCTGATTGTAAATTTCACATATTTTTACTGAAAAGTTGTTCTAAATTTCTGCAAACTAGATTTCCGAATCTACGTAACCCACACAGCCACCCGCCTCGGTAGCATAGATGGTAGCATGTCTGCCTCACATTCAAGAGGTCCCGAGTTCAAATCTCAGTTAGGGTGAATTACCTGGATAGGGTTTTTTCTGGAATTTTCTCTTATCCTGATAGATGAATGTCAAGTAACTCTAAGTTCCATGGACCCCGGACCCATTTGAGTGTAACTTCACCTAGTTCATTCATCATCCGATATAACTTAACGTTGGAGGACGTAAATTTAAAAAAAAACACACACACACATACACTCACATTATGAAAAGCCTTTTTTTCATATTCTGCAACAACGTAGAGCTCAAGAAAATGTGTACAAGTATTCATGGCTTCATTAGGTTTTATCATTATTTAATAAGAAGTACAAATGAGATATACACAGAGAATACATATAAAATAATAACAATGTATATTGTGACTTTGTGGTTTCGTAGAATTAAAAGTCCAATTTGCAGAAATTCAAAATGTTCTTTATTTCTGTAGAAATACAGTTTGGTCAACCCTTACAGTAGCAGAATTACGTGACATATACAAACACAGCCTTCAAGTTCATCTGCCACACTCACAAACAAAGAGTTCACTTTCAAAACACAGCTATACGAGTCCAATTCAGTTACCACTCTCTCTCCTGGCGTGTTGCGATTTCTTTTATATACCTTTACTCTTATTTCTGTAATGAACAAGATGGTGTTAGAACCTTCTAGTTATCTAACTTTATCTGTTTCAGTAAGCTTTTATCTCTGTGCTATCTTTACCTGTTTTGGCAAGCTCTTTATCTCCGTGCTGCACTATCTGTCCCTTATCTCCATGCTGCACTATCTGCCTCTTTGTGTGTGTCGGCCACCAGTCGCAACAATGGGTTCGTGACAATACTAAGATTAGTTTTTGAAGTGTTAAACTCTTGCTCAGTTAAAGCTTTGAATACTATTGTAAATATGGAATTCAATGATTTATTATACTATTGTAAATATGCACAATTATAGATATGCAAATTCAAGAAATAATCTTTTACATTTACCATGATAGTTCTCTATACCCTGAACATCAATTTGCACATATAAACACACATGCGCATACACTTCACTAATTTCACAGAGAACAGCTCAAACTTTTTGTTTGAGCTGTTTAAAGAGTTCTGAATATGTTGACATAAAGTACCTAGATAGGAAAATAAGCTTTAGTAACAATAGCTTGCAGATGATCCTGCTTCAAATGCATTCTTGTGCTTTGAAGCTAGGAGTTGCGCTGATTTCAAACTTTTTATTGATAAAGATATTTATAATTGTTTCTCTTTCTTTTACTCTAAATGTTCTATGTTTTTGGAGTTACCCTGAAGTGGAGCATTCACTTTAATTTACTTTAATATTAGGTAGCTGCTTATTTAGCATTTCTTTTCCTGTATTTCCTTTGATAACTCTATAATTCTGTTTTATTCAACATTAGTGCAGGAACTACTCTGATCAACTTCAGAGCTATGATCCATATCTAGTTTGAGTGTCTCTGATTCTGTTGTCCCTTGGTTGTCTTCTGATGGAAGAGAAACATCTGCTGATATACCTTCACCATAATCATTAGGATTTCTTCGTCTGGCAAGTTTAAAATGTGGTGTGGAGGACTCACTAGTTGTCTGAATCCACATGAAACTGGTATTTGCTACTATAGCATCCCTTCCTGGCTCAATATGATGATCTTCTGTACACTGCTCTGTGGTCTGAGAAGTTTTATCAGATTTTAAACAAGTGGCCTTTAATTGACCATCTACCATATTAATCTGCCAATCAGATAATTTGAAAGGTCTAAATCCATCTGCAGGTTCAGCATTCACAATATTGGTTGGTTTTACAATTTCACCATGTGTACTGCATCTGCCAGAACTCTCTTCCAAACTCTTTAGGGAGACGTTTTTATTATCTTCCTGTTTCTCTTGTCCACTTAAAATGGATTTATCTTGAATATGTTCAGTGTGTTTATCCATTATCTCTCTATTCATGTTTACAAATAAATCTTCCGATACATCCACTATTGCTAGAAGTACAAATATCTAACCAGGGGCGGCTGCTGCTTAGAAGCACAAGAGCACGTGAACTCCCAATATTTGTCTTGTAGAAGCCCTTTTCATCTTTTCATTCGTTATTTTTATTTACCACGCTCATTGCTTAATGTGCAGTAAGTAGACGGCGATAGCATGAGCATGTGGCAAACTTGTAGGTATCACTCTTCTCTTGTGCTAGCACATCATGTAACGTACATCATGTAATTAAAATATATTTAACAACCTCCTAAATGTAATTTAGGTTTTCTGTTTGTCACAACAAATAGAATCAATTAGAGCTAAGATATTTCTGTAGACGTAAGGAATCATTGTAGGTGGATGATGCCAGGATTACTATTGATGAAAGAGTTGCAGAGGAGTTCGTCTCGACACAAAGGACTGCTGAATCCACCATTAGTAACAAAAAATAATAATTTGAAAGTGCAACAATACCTAGCAGTGCTGATGCAATGAATTGGTAGAGGTTTTGCATATATAAAAATTATTTGTGGTTGGTTTATTGACACTCGTCACTTACTTTTTCATATATTTATGAGAGACTAGTTTCACAGGCCCTGGCCTCCATTTTCAATCTCTTTCCAACTCATGCAACTTTCCAACTTTTGCATATATATTTATTGTGACTTTGTGGGTTCGTAGAATTAAAAGGCCGAGTTGCAGAAATTAAAAATCTCCTTTATTTTCGTAGAAATACTCTTACAGATTACAGCAGCATTACGTTACATACACCATCAGTCTACCAAGGTTGATCACAATAACAAACCGTGACAGCAGATTACATCATTAGCTCTCGATGTGTGTTTGGAGGAATTTAGTAACAGTGACGTCAAAATTAATATAAAAATTATTTGTGGTTGGTTTATTGACACTCGTCACTTACTTTTTCATATATTTATGAGAGACTAGTTTCAAAGGCCCTGGCCTCCATTTTCAATCTCTTCCCAACTGGCATCTGTTGTTATCTGCTCTCTCTGGTGGTGGAACTATGAACTTTTTTGTCAAATTATCTACTGGCGGGATTTCAAAGTTCATTACGCGATCCTTATTTTTCCAGATGAATATGTTCTCCCATGTTGTCAATCTATTTTGGTTTATCACTCCTTTTAATAATTTTGGATTTGGATCAATGTCATGGTTTTCATTCCAAAAATGAAATGCTACTGCTGACTTGTCTTCTTGTTTCAATCTGATGTTTCTAAAGTGTTCTTTGACTCTGGTTTTTAAATTTCCTTTTGTTTGACCTATGTAGCATTTTTCACAATTCTTACAATTTATTTGGTGTATTCCAGATTTGTTACCTGAAGGAATTTCATCTTTTGTTTTTGAATTTAGTAATTTTAAAATTGAGTATCTATTAGTAGGTGCCAAGATGATAAAGAAATTTAAAAACCAGAGTCAAAGAACACTTTAGAAACATCAGATTGAAACAAGAAGACAAGTCAGCAGTAGCATTTCATTTTTGGAATGAAAACCATGACATTGATCCAAATCCAAAATTATTAAAAGGAGTGATAAACCAAAATAGATTGACAACATGGGAGAACATATTCATCTGGAAAAATAAGGATCGCGTAATGAACTTTGAAATCCTGCCAGTAGATAATTTGACAAAAAAGTTCATAGTTCCACCACCAGAGAGAGCAGATAACAACAGATGCCAGTTGGGAAGAGATTGAAAATGGAGGCCAGGGCCTTTGAAACTAGTCTCTCATAAATATATGAAAAAGTAAGTGACGAGTGTCAATAAAACGAGTGTCAATAAACCAACCACAAATAATTTTTATATTCATTAGCTCTCGTTACACAACTGGCTGTCTCTCATTTCACAACTACAACTCTTTGCGAGCCGTCACGTCCTTAAGTATCTAATTCTTAACTCTAGATAGTTCTAAAGCCAGCCAGAAGCCGAACAATCTCTATCAGTCCAGAAATTTCCAAATCATTCTATCACATTCTAGAAGCGTAACTTAATCTATGCCAGCGAGGCCTTTACCTCAGTTATCGCTGCCCGCCGGCGCCCGCTTACAATAGCACCGCTATCATTAACTGCTCAGCAAGGCTCATTATTACCATGAAACTATCTCCGCCTACTGGCCTCATATTTGTGCCGAAACTTTTATGCCTGTTGCCGTGACCTTATTATAAGGCTGGGGGTGGAAACAGTTTTGACAATCTGCAGGAATCTGAAGGACAAATAGAAGATAATGGTAAATAAAAGGTCCAAACAGAAATCCATTTTGGATTATATTGGTATGAAGCATAGATTTTCCAGTGATTCTTGGCCTGTTATTTTCCACAAAAAGACTGTAAGCCAACACACTGTTATTGAAACATGATAGAATAATCATGTGATAAAAATTGCTCCCCGATTGGTTAGTTTCATATATTTGACACAGATTTTAACATGAAAGCTTAGAGCTTGCAAGTTTCACGTTTACAGGCATGTATATGTGGAGGTCAGCATACATTAAGGTAATGTGGAAGAAAATTATTTTGCTTATATCTTAGTTTCATTGTGAATGGCCCATATTTCTTGTAATGTGGTGGTAATTAGCTGCTACAATGTTGCACACTGTGAAAGGTATATGTAATTTAGTGTTTGCAATCATACATGTTTTAAACAGAAAATACATTCCAAAATATATTTATAATATATTGGGATCAATCCCAGGTCATTTTGTGGCCAGAAACTGGAGCTCCAAATGCAGGACACTGAACCATGTATACCTGAACCAGCAGTAATTATAGATGTGTAAAACTTGCTCCAGATGAACTGCAAACTCAGCAATTCATCTAAATGGTAGAAATACTATTTGTGCATTTAACATTTTATTTGTAAGAATTTTGAGCAACTTTTAAACAATGTACATTGCAAATAATTGCAAATGCTGAAGGCAGCAAGTATGTGTATATATATGTAGGTGTTGTGATGCTGTAAACTAGTCAATTGTTGGATGTGGAATATCTCTGCTTTCTAAAGCGAGTACAGTTGTTATGTAATGGAAATTATTTGTAATCCTCATCAGGCACTGAGGCCTAATTTTCTTCTTTTATAAGTTTTCTACTTAAATGTCTAAAAATGAAATACGAAGTAAGATTTTATAAAAGTGTAACCTTTATTGCACCATAGAACCTCTTGTTTGGACCGTCTCTGAGCAGTAATATGCTTTCACATATGGGATGCTGAACTGTAAATGCCTTGAAAACAATGTTAGTGTAAGATGATAGTAGCAGTATTTCAAATTCATTTTAGGCCAGGCAGAGACCGAAATAGTAAAGCCTTTTCTTGAAATGTACTCTTCAAACAAGTAAAGCAGTATGATCACTTTGATCGATTTGGTTTATAATACAGGGTGTTAATGAACTGCACCGAAATAATTTCAGCAATTGTAGATGTGACTAATATAAGCAAGTTCAGATAGGCAATGTATCATCTCCAGCTAAACTTAATGTTGTTTTATTTGAAGCAAAAGGTTAGAAACATTGATGTATTTAACATTATTTAAGTTAAATTATTTAAATGATATTGTGTTTGAATTACCAATTCATTACTTTCAAATAATGCAGTTTATTATTTAAGTTAATTGATGGAAATTAATCATTTCTTCACACTAGCCATATACAGGCTAAGGTTTTGGATAGAGTCAACAATGTTGTTGCGAGGTCTACCCGAAATTCCGAAGACTCTGGCCTCTGCCACTTGGGAGCGATGGAAAACTCCAGGGGTCTTTCCTTGGGGCAATACCTGGAGCCTAGAAAGCCCCCCCCATCGACGTCAACACGGGTGGAAGTGGATATGCCACTTACACGCGTCAACCCCGCAGGGAAGGGCCGCACCGTGGCTCAGTGGTTAGACCGCTTGGCTCTCACCAAGGCGGCCTGGTTTTGATCCCAGGCGACCGCAAAGTGAGATTTGTAGTGGACAACACAGCGCTGGGGCGGGTTTTCTCCGGGACCTCCGGTTTCCCCCGCCATCTCATTCCACCAGTGCTCCATCTTCGTCTCATGTATCACCTGTGTCACCGCCTGCGGTGCCGTATGTAGTAAAAGTGGGCGTTAAACACTACATATTTCATTTCCCTCAGGGAAGACTACCGAATAACCTCGGTGGGGCCGTGCGGTGATCTAGCACACCTTCTACCAGCTCTGCGGGCTAGTACCCGAACTTTTTAGGCAACCCTCTGCCCCCTCTGGGTGGCCGAAGCCTGGACAGAGGTACCCAATTTCCCACGGGTAATGGGAACACACTGCCCTCGAATCCAACCCAATCCAAACAACTCCCATTTAGGGAGGGGCTCAATGTTCGACCCAAGGTTCCTCTGGTAACATCAGAGGTACCACGAGTGCTAAGGGTCCGCAGCGCTCGCACTAAATCAGCTGAAGGGGACGGATCGCCTCCCCTGTGGGGGGATAGTCAACATGAAAAATTCAAAGCCATACCCGGGATTTGAACCACGGATCTCCAGGTTTCCATCCAGTCGCTCTTACCCATTGAGCTACCATGGCCAACATGCCGTCCTGATATTAAATTCTCCAGTATATATATTCCCAGTAAACCACTAGGGGCTCTCGTATTCGAGATACACCCTTTGTGGCGACTTAGTATCATAAGTACTTAAATCCCAGGCTTCATCATTAAACTCTTATTTATTATTTAAGTTAATTGATGGAATAGATCAACCACAGAGCTGACGATAGGGGAGAAGTCCCCAGAAACTAGTCCTCATAAAAAACTTGTAAGTGGAGAAAAGTATATACAAGGTTGACTCACTTGCCTAATTTTAGTAATAATTGATGGAAATTAATAATTTCTTCACACTAGCCATATAGGCTGTTTTGGAAAGAGTCAGCTTTAAAATTCAATGCCATGGCCGGGATTTGAACCACGGATCTCCTGGACAATATATACAAGTCAACTGGAGAATTTAATGTCAGGATGCCACATTGGCCATAGTAGCTTAATGGGTTAGAACGACTGGACGGAAACCTGTGGTTCAAATCCCAGCCATGGCATTGAATTTTTCATGTTGACTATCTAGATATAATTCAGTTAATTGTATTAAACATAATTGGTATTTTAGGTTATTCTAAAATCAAATTCAAAGAATTGTACCTATAAATCTAGAGAATTATTGAAAATTATACCTTGCCAATCAGTTTGTATTTGGCAAACCTCCAATATGATGCCATATGACAGTATTGCCATCAATCTCGCTCCCAGTTTTTCCTGAAGCTCAAGTAAAAGTTTACATATGCTTCAGGTATAAAGACTTTTGTCTGGCATATTTTAATCCAGGATTTTCTAAAATAATAACTAATAGGGGGTCTGGTTGACCCTATATGCAGTTAAATTAAGTTTAATTTGCTTTAATATTTACTCTTTCACTCTGTTCTAATTCAAGCTATAGTTAGTAATTGAATCAGACAAAAAAGTTACTGTCATAGCTAGGACCAACCTGAAGATCATCTTTGGTGCTCCATGCTGGGGCTGTAGTGTGAAAAGGATTTCCTTAAATTCTTATCATACATTTGCACGAGCTTTTTCTTATACACCCTTTGTTGAATGTATGAATCATGATGTGTTCCTTTTTGGTTCCATGTAGGACAGCTGCAAATAGTAGAGTAGCCATACTTCCATAAAGTTCCTGGCAAAGGGCGAGCCGTCCAGCCATCACATGCGCAAACCTGTATACGCAAAAGTACTGTACGGGACCAAGCTCTGTGTGGCTGCGTGATGTGGGGAAGTTGATTAAGGGGAATAAGCTAGTGACGTGAGGCAATAGTTGCATAAACAGAAATTATCACATGTGATTGTTATGGTTCCTCACACGAGCAAAGCAGACAATGATTTGGGTGACATCACAGAGCTTCCCCAATCCCCTTAGAGTAGTGCACCAACATCTCACCTCATACCACTCCCACTGAGCTGGATGGGACTTGCTTCTAAGCTTAGCTACTTTAAATGCAAGAACTTTATGGAAGTACAACTACTGTACCACCATATTATCCTCGACTTACCCAGAAATGCTTTTGCTTTAAGAAGATGTAGAATGCTGCACATTGATCTCTGCTTGGCCTAGCATAAATATACAATGTTTTTATCACCATGATCATGTTTAATGACGTAAGTTAAAAATTACTTTAAATATTGATGCTAATTTTATTTCCAAAAAGTGCTGTACTTACAGAATATTGCTAGTAAATTCTTAACTTTTGTAACAATTTTCTGTTCACAATGAATCTGTTAAAAATTGGTATATTGATTAAAAAGAGTTGTTTTATTTATTGGTGTTCTGTTTTTCCAACAATAAAAAAACTTCTGGTCACCAAACACCAGCACTTGAGGTAATACCAGCAACTGGGAGTAGCCCTGGAGCTTTTAAATGTAGATCCTTTCTTCATTAATGGCAAGTGCTGGGGAAGTACCCTAAACTTAGGTCTGGTACATTTCTTTCCCAATTATCATTTCATGTATTATCAGTGTATAAAGCATGTGCTGACATTTATGGTAAGAATGAGCATTAAACACTGGAAAAAAAAAAAAAAATTGACAAGAAAATAAAGTTTAAACGACGAAACCCACCCAGCAAAAGAACAGTGCAATTTAAAAAATTGTATGTTTATCCAAGAATCCTATATAAATACCACAAGATCTTCAGAAGACAAGAGTATCACTGATATAGTCCCTATAGTTTAGAAATACTACTGTTTAACAAACCAAAGCACCTATGACACCAGACAGAGTAGGAATCTATAGAATTAATTTGTCAAACTGAAATGGGATTTACATTATAAAACCAAGAGAAACTTGGAAACTATGTTGAAAGAACAAATGAGATATCTTGAATAGAAAAATAAGATAATTCAGATAGAAAAATCCACAGTAGCAAATCACTTTTGGAAGTTAATTATTAAATATAACTGTATTAAAGCCAGTAATGAGATCAGTAAACACCTGTTTCAACTAATGAATTTTATCACCATAAGATGCCACCCTACCTCTGTAGCATAGGCAGTAGTCTGTCTTGACACTTTTTGTTTAATTTACGACCTTTATTTAGCCATATCAGATGAATGAAAATGGGAGATTGGAGAGCTTAAATGGGCCCAGGGTCAATAAATCTTTGACTTACCAGTCATCTTTCAGGATCAGGGAAACCCCCGGAAAACCCCTTATCCAGGTATCTCACCTTTACCGAGATTCGAACTCGGGACCACTTGAACGTGAGGCAGACAGGCTACCGAGGCGGGCAATATGACACTTGGCAGATAAAAGTAGAACCTGTTTCTGTAAAGGAGAATTTATGAAATGCATTGCCTGTAGAGATGTCTGCCTCCCGTTTTGGCGGTCCCGAATGCAAATCTCTATTCGAGTGATTTACATGAATTAGATTTTTGCCAAGGTTTTCCCTTATCAGTACATGAATTTTAGCTAGTTAGTTAATATACCGGGTTCATTTGAATATCATTTCATTAATTCTCCGTCAGATATGACTTCTACTTCGTCATAGGACGCTAAATTGTACTTGATATCGTCTTAGTCTCAAGAACTCAAATCTAATTACTCAGTTAAGTTCTGTGGTGGTAATTTTCCCTTAGCTATGTCCACGTCGCCACTTGAATATTTACATAACGAACATCTTTTCTTTAAATCCCTTGACCTCCGCCCCCGGCCCGTTCCCATAGGCTTCTGAGTTGTTTATGTTCTGTGACCTGTCATGTGCAAGCCACATGGAAAAGCGAATGCTTTAAATGACCGCTAATAGAATACGATAATATTTATTATGGCGCCTTCCGTACGCCAACGTAACCAACAAAATGGTAAAAGAGAATTCAGAAAACCAAGTGGGAGAAAAATATCTTCGTTGTCAAGGTAAGCGAGAATTAATTTACGCAGAATACTGAAGGGAACTAAGCCGCATATGCCGAGTAAGTTGTTCGAAATGAAAAGTAAGGTTATGGTTATCCGAACTGAATTAACTATTTTTCAGAAATGAAGAACTTCCTACGAATCCTAGTCCAGCAGATATGGGAATTGTTTATCCAAGTGGAGACACGGCTTTCAAAGCATTACTGTCGGCAAGATTTTGTGCTGCTATTTGGAGTCATATATCAGACTGTGATGAGACATACAATTATTGGGAGCCTGTACGTATATTGGAATAACAAGCGTTTAATTATTACTAAGGTTAAGATAAGGATGTATTAGTTATCACGGTGTCAGCATTGCATTCTCGAAAAAAATGGGAATGAGGAATAAATATACTTGGGAACTACCACTGATTAGATGTTTGCTACTAGAATTTGAATGCTACCTACTATTTTAATTATTATATTTAAAAATAATAGTCTCAAATATGCCCTATAATCTGGAATAGACAGTGGTACACTGTTGAACAAATGCTTAGTAATATTGGTCAAAGTGAATGAAGTGATGTAGGTATTTGTCATCCCTAAAGATGTATAATTTTTATTCCACAGTTTAATATGATAACTTTCTCTAGTTTAACATATTTAATTCTCTTCTTTTTTCTAGAGTCATTATTTGTTGTTTGGTAAGGGCTTTCAGACATGGGAGTATAGCCCTGAATATGCCCTACGCTCTTACACATATCTGATGGTGCATGTTGTACCAGCTTGGTTATATCACCACCTGCTGCAGCCAAACAGAATTCTAATCTTCTACTTTTCACGTTGCTTATTTGGACTGCTGTGTGCTTTCTGTGAAGTTTATTTTTACAAGTAAGTGAGAAGTCATAATTTTCTATAAAATTAAATAAACATTAGCTTTTATTTAAAAAGTGCTTACAGAATATTTTGCAGATTTTATTTGCATTTTCAAGTGTGCATCCATGATTGAAACGTGATCTATTTCCTGTCAGTTGGAGGATATTGTGGAGATTTTATGAATTTAAGTGCAAGATTCTTGAGTTACAATAGAAAAGAATATCTTGCTCTTATAATTTTAACAAATACTTTTAGGTTCCTGTATCAGAGTGGCCACAGTTTCCACATCTTCTAGGTTATAGCTTAGGAGACAGTTGCCAACTGTGTAGTTCTGAAATCTGCAGAGACAGTGAAATATTGCCAACCCATATCTGTACTTGCTGCTTTTGTTGAATTAACTCACTTTTTCTTTTTCACTTTTTCTTTTTCACTTTATCTCCTCTTAAAGCCACTATTATATGAATCTTTGACCCTTTTATCATTATCTTTTGATAACTTAAATATAGTATAAATATGGGATTGTTACTATAAAGTTTAAGTTAATTTTAAAAATGTAAAAATTAGAATTTATTATTCAAAGATTAGGATTTCACTACGGAGGAGATTCAGTACGTACTCCACCATGCTGGGCCCATTGTGCTCTGACCCCAAGTGGGGCACACCTGGGAGGAAGGATGAGGCGTGAGGAGACAGAGGTGGCCGACCCAAGGAGCCTTAACAGTACAGAGGGTAGGGTCCCTACAGTTTACTTAGATGGAGACTTCCCCCTACAGACCAGGACAACGGACACACTCCCCTACTGTAGGACGGTAACGAGCCCAGCAGCCAAGCCCCAAAGATCCCTGGCTGGCGGTCCTGAAATGGTCCTAGTAGAGGCGCGGAGACCAGCAATAGAAAACTATTCCCTTAAAATGGAAAATAAAAACAGTCTATTCCTTCCTAATGCCTCAAAACATGATTATACTAGTTGATGGCGATGTGACTGTACTTGGAGGAGGTCATCTCAGTTTTATTGACCCTGAAACTTGGGATCAGGGGAATGAGGGGAAAGATGATAGCGCAAATGTACAGTTGCTGTATTAAAACAGTACTACATTTGCAGGTCTCAGTCTCACTATTAAATGCAACTCAAACTGCAGATGTTTTCTGTACCTGACCGTACTTGTTCCGTAACTCTTTAGTTCCTCTTCTCACTGAGCACACTCATATTGGGCTGAGGACTGCCTATGTAACCGAGCGGAATGACTCAGGCAGTTTTGTCTGTGGCCCACATTTGGGAGGTCCATGTTCATTTCCATGGCTGACCTATCTGACCAATGGGATTTTTTGGGGGTTTTCCCAGGTTGCCAGTTAAATGCTGGATAAAATAATTACATCCTCCAAATTTGCTGTCCCTCCATTTCATCTCCATTATAACTTAACACCATCTCTCATCTGGTGGTCTCTTTCAGGGTAGAAGTGTTGACAGATGTCTCTACGCTGCATGGCAGGATGATATGCTCCTGGTAAAACTTCTTCCTTTGGTAGGATGGTCTCTGGGCTGACCTGGTGGACCTTTCTGGACCGCAGGGTGGGATGCCGGTTGTATTGGCCTGCCGAGGAGTTTCCAACTGGTCAATTTAGGGGGTCCTACCCTCTGCACTATCGTGACTCCTTTGGACGGCCTCCCTCTGTCTGCTTTCGCCTCATCATTCCTCCCGGTGGTGCCCCACTTGGTTAAATAGGTACAATAGACCAATTTTTGGTTTATATATGAGTAGTGATATTGAAGAGTACTCACTTAAGTTCTGTTGTTCTTGAACTCTGGAACGTTTTCAATTACATTTAGTAATCATCTTCAGTGACCATTACTGCACCTACTGACGATCTAGCAGCTCAAGGTCTTCCTCAAAAGAGATCAAGGAACCTGACCACACCACAGAGAGTTTCCACTTGTCCAGGTCCAACGAGAACCTTCCAGTTTCTAAAGTTGGTATGAAACATTAGAAGATTGCTGATGGGCGGAGTCACAATCCTCTTGGGAAGGAGGAAGAGAATTCTACCATCAGTAGGTGCAGTAATGGCCACTGAAGATGATTACTAAAATGTAATTGATAACATTCCAGAGTTCAAGAACAACAGAAGTTAAGTGTGTACTCTTCAATATCACCTACTCATATAAAAACCAAAAACAATGTCTCACTTTAAATATTTTGTGGTATCTAGAATACAATAGACCAAGTTTGGACGTCCATGCCAAATACCCTCCGTAGCATAGCCCAGTACCTACATAATTTTTTATTTATTACAACCCAGAAAAAGCCATTTTGCCTAATATTGAGGCTCTGGTTATTACACTTTCTCCAAGTAGTACTTACATTTGCCAACTGAAGCTAATAGGTTCAATGTATGCCATTCTGTTTAGAAACATAAGTATGATTATTTTGTTCTGCTTTGTGGAAAGTTCTATTTATAAAGCTTCAATATATTGACTCAGTTTAGGGATGTAATGTACTTATCTTTATTGAGATAAAATCCTCAAAATAATTTTTGTTTTAGGAGTGTGTGTCGTGAATTTGGAGTACAAGTTGGTAGACTGACATTAGCATTTCAAGTATTCAGTGCAGGAATGTTCATCTCCAGTACAGCGTTCTTGCCATCAACGTTCTCAATGTAAGTTACGCATATATGTATGTCTAAATAAAGCTACATATAAATAGGGTACAGACGCCCTAGACCTTGCAAAGAAGACTGAACAGGGCAGCTGCAGGGATCATTAAATTAAACAAGTTAGAAATGAATATTTTAAACTCTCGCAATAATAGAGCGATCACTACTGCAAATAAAGCAAAACAGTAGTTAATCCAAAACTTGTCATTATCCCTTTAATGTTAACTAATGTAAAGTACGTTTATATACAAGATTGTAACAAAGAAGAAATACAATTTAGCTCACCATTTGTAGCAGATGCTTCCGTCAGCATGATCTATTTAGCAAATAACCAATAATTTCCATACATTCAAATCATTGTATAATGGAAGAAGCATGAGCTAAGATTTTGTCATGAGAAAAGGTCATTAACGAGTCCCATGTTAAGAGTTAAGGAAAAAGGCAATTATTATGTTTTTCAAATGGAAAGAGTTCTGAACTCCAACAATCAAATTGTTAGTATACTCAGCATTGCCATCTCATTACCCCCACTCTTTTCAGATTTCCCTCTCTCTCTCTCACATACACTATCCTACAGCAGCGAGTCTCCTTGGTGCTAGATGTAAGGAAATCCAAACTGAATTTTCCAAACTTTTATAATAATGTCACCGATTGCGTTATTGTGTTGGAGCCACGAAAAACCAGTGCTGCATGCGTGGGCAGGAAAGAATGATCAGAGAGTAGTGTGCAGAGTTGGACACTTGCCGAGAGAGAGAAGTCTGGAATTTTCCCACTTTTCTGATGCCATTGTGATTGTTGTCGAACAATGACTGGGAGGTATATAAATAGCGGCAGAGAGTCATATTCATATTCATTTATTGCATCCATAAATCATACAACTCATGATGTGGAATTATCAAATTACTAACTACACAAAAAATAGTAACAAGAAACAAGAATTACAATAAGTTGTTAAGCATAATAACCAAATTAATAATTAAAATTTACATTCCTTTTATTCCTACCTTTTGTCATTTAAATACTCTTCTACTGAGTAGTAACACTTTTGTAACAAATACTTCTTTGATGTGTTTTTAAACTTTGTGAAGGACTCAATGTTTTTTATTTCAGTTGGCAGTTTATTGTAGATATGAATTCTGTTGAATTTAAAACTGTGCTCATACATTTTCTTTTTATGATAGGTGACATGTAAGTTTGAGCTATTTCTCGTGTTATGGTCATCAATATCATTGCTTTTTTGAAATTTATCTAAGTTCGTTTTAACCTCTACTATTATTTCTAAAAGGTAAATGCTTGGTAATGACAATATGCCTAATTTTTTGAACCATCGCTTACAACTATCTGTTCTCTTTAAATTCATCATAATTCCAATTACCCTTTTTTGGATTCTAAATACTTTGATAATGCTACTACTATTTCCACATACTGCTATACCATAAGAAATTAATGATTGAAAATTTGCAAAATAGGCTATTCTTAATGTATTCATAGTGCGAGTTAGTTGAGTTGAGTTGTGTGATAAACCGCAGTGGAATCTTTTATTTGTTTACGTGTGATGGAGTAACGAGACGAACTTGATGACTGCTAGTTTCACTCACCTGTTTATTCACAGGACATGTTTCAAGAGCTCTTGCTCTTATCCTCAGCTGATACTCGACTAGTGCAAGTTGTAGTGGTTTCTTCTTTCTCCGTATTGTCAATAGATGGCGTGATGTACTTGTCAAAGATGTCCGGTGGTGGAGTTTCAAAATTCATGACTCTATGACGATTTTTGTTAATGAAGATTTTTTCCCATACGGAAAGGTCTATGGGGTGATTAACGTATTTTATTAGAGATGTTTCCAAATTGATGTCATGTCTAGTATTCAAAAAATGAAAAGCCACTGCTGATTTTTCTGTTTCACCATTTTTAATGTTTCTCATATGTTCTTTAGTTCTGATGTTAATATTTCTTTTTGTTTTTCCTATATAAATTTTAGGGCAAGTTTCACATTTGATCTCATAGATTCCTGGTTTTTCTTTGGTAGTGATTGAATTTTTGGGAGGGCCTTTTAACAAATTTCTGATATTAAACCTATTTTGAGGTGCAAGAGTTATGTTGTGTTTTGAGAAGATTTTTTGGAATTTGTTATAGGCTGATGGGTGGAAGGTGAATTTTTTAAAAAGTTTTTTCTCTTTTTCTCCTGTAGGTTCTAGGGTGGTGGTGCTTCACTGTCCCTACGCTTCTTTCAAGTTTATACTTTGATGACTGCTGTTTATCGATGTCACGTCTGCTGCAAGGGTTGTACAAAACTTCTGTTTACTGCAATAAAGAGTGTTTTAAATTTCTGCAAACAAGACTTTTAATTATGTGAAAATGAAGTTAGCTACAGTGAAGCAACTAATATTACACAAATATAAATATTTGTAACAAAAGGCTTCACTTATCTTAAGAAAATGGTGTTAATTCTTCTTTCTAATGGAGATCGATTTCAAAAACAGATCGTTTTCATCATCAGTCAACTATGGCCATGGTAGCTCAAAGGTTAAGAGCAACTGGACGGAAACCAGGAGATCCGTGGTTCAAATCCCGGCCATGGCATTGAATTTTTCATGTTGACTCCATCCATCAAATATCTTAGCCTATATACAGCTAGTGTGGAGAAATGATTAATTTCCATCAATTAACTATGTTGACTATGTTGACAACTAGTTGACTACGAAGTTGACTGATGATGAAAACAATCTGTTTTTGAAATCGATCTCCATTAGAAAGAAGAATGAACACCATTTTCTTAAGATAAGTGAAGCCTTTTGTTACAAATATTTACATTTGTGTAATAAGACTTTTAATTCTACGAAGCTACGAAGTCACAATAATGCACTTGTTGAAATGACAATTGGAACATGGATATTTGCATATTATGCATATGTTTTAAATGCTGTAGATGTAATTATAGTTTATGAATTACCTATTTTCCTAATACAAATGGAACTGCCAGTGGTTCCTTCATATAGCTGTGAATGTCACTTATCTCAAGAAACAATTCGTCATTTTCACTCTCTTCATTGTCTAAGTCTTGCAAATTTATGATGATAGGCTCCAAAATCTCGTCACATGCTATTTCTTTCCAAAGGTCATGTAGTAATGTAACTTCATGATTTATTTCATGGTTAAATGACCAGAAATGATCTGCTACAGCCAATTTATCAGTCTGTTTATACTTAATGTTACGAAAATGTTCTTTCGTTCTGGTTTCTAAATTGTTTTGTCTTTCCAATATAAATTTTATCACAGATCCTTTTTGGTCATTTAACCATGAAATAAATCCAGAGGTCAAATTATTAAAACAATTAAATGGTCCGATAGATTTAATGGTTTGAGAAAAGATATTTATTTTAAAAAACAAACATCGCGTAATGAATTTTGAAATATCAGCAGTCGAGTCTGTTTTTAAATTTGTTTTATTTTCAGAGTTTGGTAGTACTAACAAGAACATCTTAACATCTAGCGTTCGTAATGATGACGACAGTTGTGTTGTTTCTGGCTGACGATGTGTAAAACTTTTACATGAAATCGGGATCCTGGACATTTTATAAGAAAAGTATCATTTCTTGTAATAAAAGTGCAATTTTAAGTTACAGATTGTTATGTTTGTATATATTTGTTTGCTTCACTGTTAATAGCCTCATATTTTACATATTAATCACAATTCTGTTTACATTTAATGGTGAAATAAGTTTAAAATAAATTTCTCATAATTTTGTTGGGTGAATGCATGCTCTTTGGTATCCGATATCTTCAATTTTATAATTTGATCATTAAATTTGAATTGACAATTTTGTTTTTTGGCTTTGGTTTACAGGTACATGTGTTTGTTGTCAATGGGAGCATGGTACCAAAGAAAATACGAGCTAGCAGTGTTTACGACAGCATTGTCAGCATTCCTCAGTTGGCCTTTTGCAGCTTTACTTGGGTGAGAAGAGCCATGTTGTTAAACAGTAAGAATACTATACAAATATAACAATTGTAATAAAAGCCTCACTTAACTTGCCTAAAATGGTGTTAATTCTTCTTTCTAATTGATATCGACCTCATGAACTCTTGTCTGCATCTTCAGTCAAGGAAAACCACTTCCATACATTTATATTTTACATAAACTTTGAAGATATTTGACAGGTTAATCACATTAATTGAGGGTAAAGTTATGCTTCCACTATACCTCAGTTGTAAAAATTAAATTAGGTTATGTTTTGGGAACTTCATCAAAACAATTGGTTTTGGTTTATTTGCACACTTATAAAAAAGAGGGTGTAGCCTAAAGTCTGGAGCCTCCTCATAACTGCAGTAGTCATGTAAATGCATCAGTGTAACTAAGTGTACATAAAAGATTTAGGTTACTTGTTCAATCCTTTCATTGGATTATGAAAGTGTTGATCAGCCATATGAGGGATGTTCTAAAAGTTCTCATCCCTACTCAGGATGTCGCACAGAGCTCAAATCTTTATCATCGTTAACTGTGATGAGTGCTGCAAAGTTTCAGGTACATAACTGTAGTCACTTGTTTGTAGTGATGATATAAAAGTAATTGTTAAAATGAAAATATGAGCTGTGACGAAAAGTTCATTTTAAAGGAAGTAACCCCACAGAAAACAAAAAGCAAATCATTAAAGGATTCTTCCTCTGTGTTTTTGAGCTGTTAAATTTAAGATGATGAGCATTCAAGGTGCCCCAAAAATATCTCTGACCAGCAAGATTGTGACAAAAATTCACAATGCCATACTCATCGATCAGTGATTGACATTGCAAGTATCTCAATAGTCCATGTCCACTATGTTTTACATGGAGTTTTGTGTACATACGTGGAAGTTTCCTGCTCAGTGCCTGTGCATTTAACAGTTGACCAAAAACACACACAAATGAATGTTTTTCAAGTTTTTCACACCTTTTTAGTTAATTGATGGAAATTACTAATTTCCTCATACTAGCCGTATGAGGGTATCTACCAGGGCAAGCCACACAGAGTGAAGACTGACCCCCGCCCTAATGACCAGGGAGTTTCCGAGCTGTCCAAAAAGGACACCCGGTACCTCCATGGGGCTTTCCATAGGGCAAGACCTAGAGACTAACAAGCCCCCCCATCTGGTCCTGTGGACTCAAGACGTGATGGAAGTGGATACGCCACTTAGGCGCGCCAACCCCAAAGGGGAAGGCTATCGATTAACCTCGGTAGGGCTGCCTGGTGATCTAGCACACCTTCTACTAGCTATGCAGGCTAGTACATTGGAATATATGACTTCCCTCAACCCCGTCCACAGACGTACCCGATCTCCCATAGTTATCGGGAACCACTGCCCCCTCGAGTCCAACCCAAAACGAACAACTCCCATTCAGGGATGGGCTTTAATAAGAGTTAAATGATGAAGCCTGGGACTCAAGTACTTACGATAGTAAGTCGCCATAAACAGTGTATCTCGAATGCAAGAGCCCCTAGTGGTTTACCGGGGAAATATACTAGTCAAATGGAGAATGTAATATCAGAACGGCATGTTGGCCATGGTAGCTCAATGTGTTAGAGCAACTGGATGGAAACCAGGAGATCTGTGGTTCAAATCCCGGCCATGGCATTGAATGTTTCATGTTGACTCAATGTAGTTTCACACTTGTTTAAATGCATCTACTGATACATCTGAGATGGTTCTGCAAAAAACATTAAAATAAATCTGTTTTTCCTAGTAACTAATTTTCTTTTATTTTACATTTTTTCTTTAGAATTCCAATAGCACTGGATATCCTGTTTAGAAGGAAAGAAATAAAGATGTTTCTGCAGTGGAGTGCTATTTCCACGCTTGTTATCCTGGTAAGGTCTACAAATATATTTTGTTTTGCATGGATTAGACGTAGTAAAAAGAGTAATATAATATAATTATATTGGAACCATTCCAAAATATGGTGCAGTCTTCAAACTTTGCACTGACACTATCAGCATATTTTTACAACCAGTTCCAAAATTAAGCTTCCTGACATTATAATCAAGATTGTTAGCATAATATGTTAAGTAATAAAAAGAGGAAACTTGTGCCCAACTAACATTAAAAATCAGTCAAGAGATGTATTTTATTTAAGTCTTGGAACACAAAGACATCTACAAAATTAAGAATAATCTCCTAGATAATACCTTTGTTGCTAATTAACAGCTGCAGTTAACAATTACAGCCATATTTTATCATGGGCATGACCCTGGAGGTTGTACCAGTATAAGAAAAGAGTAAGTGTAAGAAAATTACAGAAAACAAAATGAGACTACAGTTATTAATTTTTAGATGAGTCGTATTTATTACACATCTGCTTCACTTTTGTACCTATTTTGAGGACATGTTTCGCAAATCATCGTTTGCATCTTCGGCTCTTATGCGACTAAAGCTTGATCCAGTGGTGTGGGTAGTTCTGGAGTTGCTGCTGCCATCTGTTGATTTAGTGATAAAATTAAATGTGGGATTCTCTTCTGGCGGGATTTCAAAGTTCATTAGTTGGTTTTTATGTTTTTCTATGTATATTCTCTCCCATATGACAAGTTCACTATGTTTTTGTACGTATTTTAGTAATTCGGTGCTATCTTCAATTTCATGATTTTCAGACCAGAAATGAGCTGCTATTGCGGACTTATCAATATTTTTGTATCTTAAGTGCCTGAAGTGTTCTTTCTTTCTAGTGCCTATGTTTCTTTTTGTCCTCCCTATGTAAATTTTTTCACAGTCTTTACACTTAATCTTGTAAATGCCTGACTTTTCCTCTGGTTTTATCTTATCCGTATTATTACTGTGAAGTAGGTGCTTTAATATTGTGGTAGATGTACACCTTGTGCATGTCCCTTCCAGCTGATATAAAGCTGTTACTCATTCTAATCCTTGTTATTTAATTTTTTATAGGTGCCAATGGTAAAGTTGGACTCAACTTATTTTGGTCGCTTTGTGGTAGCTCCGTATAACATAATCCACTATAATGTGTTCACATCCCATGGGCCTGATCTTTACGGAACAGAGCCATTCCACTTCTACTTCATCAATGCATTCCTGAATTTCAATTTTATATTTGTAGGAGCTCTGCTTGCTCCGTTAATGTTGGTAAGTAATAAAACCTAATTTCGTAATTATAACTTTCAGTTTCATTCAGTTGAATCAGATTTATTGTCTTGAACTGATGACATACACGTGAAATGAGAATCATTAAGATATATACAAAGTATATACAAAAATTAAAGGTTTTTATATCTGTAACTAAAAGCATTAACTCTCTCAAGTATAAGTAACAAAAGAGTGTAGTAATATCCAGTGCATCCTTTCCTATTTAAAAGCTCTCATTTTCAAAGATGTCTTCGTGCTAATTGAAATTTTATTTCAAATTTAAAAGTAGAAAGTAAAACTTTAATACAGAGCTTATTCTTTTTGTATATTTTGGTAAATTATTGCATAATTTTACTCCAATGAACTTCAATTGCAGTGGTTTTATTCCATGTCAGAGATCAATAATGTATTTTACAGATGGCAGTATCATGGCTGGTTCCATCAAAGCCTCGTAATCCAGGTTGTTTGCCTTACTGGTTGTCACTTATGCCACTATATTTATGGATGGCTGTATTTTTTATTCAACCACACAAGGTAAGCATAAAACTGTATCATAATTTATGTTTATCACATTTATGTAGCTTGTATTTAATACTGTATTATATTCCACTCAAAATTTGTTGTTGATATTTCACTATCAATCAATTTTTTATTATAAGGAAATGTTATGTTCTTAGAAAAATGTAGCCAATTTTTTATACTATATTTATTTTGAGGAACTAAAATTATACCAAATTCCAATGTGTAAGGACTATGATACAATGAAGCACAAAATTATATTATACCAAATAGTTTTAAAAAAATTGAATCTGTTAACTAGCACAAAGATGGTAAGTGATTTTTTTATATATATAATCATCATTTATTTTTTTAGTCTTTTGAATTTTGTGGAAAGTTCATCAATTTTTTTAAAAAGATAAGTGAAGTTTGTAACAGTTATATTTTATTGTAACTTCCTTAAAGTAACATAACCATGCTTAAAAACTATTGTTTTTTATTTTTAGGAAGAAAGATTTTTATTCCCAGTATATCCACTAATTTGTCTGTGTGGAGCCATATCAGTGGATGCAATTCAAAAACTCTGGTTCAGGTTTTGTGTCATGGATGTGGAGCGAGGCACCCATTACTTAAGCCACACAACTCCAATAATGATCAGTGCCATTGTTGTGTGCAGCCTGTTCAGTATTTTAAGAATACTTGCAGTGTATATAGGTAAGTCATTATAGCCCAGGCAGTAACTTTGGAAAATTAAATCACATGAGAACATTTGATATACGAACAGTAACGCTTTGTACTTCCATACTCTCTTCACATCATAAGAAATAATTGGACCTCTTTTATTTATAGTGTACATTAATGATTTGGCAGATAATGTAGAAAACAGAACCAATATAAATGTTACACTTTTTGCAGATGATACAAATATTTTTATCAAAGGGGTGAATAAGGAAGGGGCAGATGTACATATTGAAAATAATCTAAAATATATTCAAAAATGGTTTAGTGCCAATATGTTAATATTGAGTAAGGAAAAAACAGCAGCCCTAAGCTTCTATATAAAATGAGTGGAAGTCAATTGTATCCAAAATTAATGCTGGGACAAGACCAAATACATTACGTACAAACTATCAAATTTCTGGGACTAATACTAGATGAAAATTTAAATTGGGAAACTCACATAGAGGCATTGACGAAAAAGCTTAGTAAAATGTAATATAAAAATTATTTGTGGTTGGTTTATTGACACTCGTCACTTACTTTTTCATATATTTATGAGAGACTAGTTTCAAAGGCCCTGGCCTCCATTTTCAATCTCTTCCCAACTGGCAACTGTTGTTATCTGCTCTCTCTGGTGGTGGAACTATGAACTTTTTTGTCAAATTATCTGCTGGTGGGATTTCAAAGTTCATTACGCGATCCTTATTTTTCCAGATGAATATGTTCTCCCATGTTGTCAATCTATTTTGGTTTATCACTCCTTTTAATAATTTTGGATTTGGATCAATGTCATGGTTTTCATTCCAAAAATGAAATGCTACTGCTGACTTGTCTTCTTGTTTCAATCTGATGTTTCTAAAGTGTTCTTTGACTCTGTTTTTTAAATTTCTTTTTGTTTGACCTATGTAGCATTTTTCACAATTCTTGCAATTTATTTGGTATATTCCAGATTTGTTACCTGAAGGAATTTCATCTTTTGTTTTTGAATTTAGTAATTTTAAAATTGAGTATCTATTAGTAGGTGCCAAGATGATATTTTGTTCCTTGAATATCTTTTTAAATTTATTAAATGTTTTTGGATGATATGTGAATGAACTGAATATGCTGTTGCTTTCTTTTTCTTTAATAAATGTGGTTGTTTCCTTAATGGTTTTCTTTAGTTTAGATTTTCTAATTTTCTTCAACACCAAACTTTTGTTGTATCCGTTTTCTTCTGCTATGTGTATTATTGCTTTTTGTTCCTTGAAATATTCTTCTTTTTCCATGGGTATGTTGACTAGTCTGTGTGTAAGGCTGTTTATTATTGCATGTTTATGCGTAATTGGGTTGTGTTATATAAAAAATAATAGCCACAACCCAATTACGCATAAACATGCAATAATAAACAGCCTTACACACAGACTAGTCAACATACCCATGGAAAAAGAAGAATATTTCAAGGAACAAAGAGCAATAATACACATAGCAGAAGAAAACGGATACAACAAAAGTTTGGTGTTGAAGAAAATTAGAAAATCTAAACTAAAGAAAACCATTAAGGAAACAACCACATTTATTAAAGAAAAAGAAAGCAACAGCATATTCAGTTCATTCACATATCATCCAAAAACATTTAATAAATTTAAAAAGATATTCAAGGAACAAAATATCATCTTGGCACCTACTAATAGATACTCAATTTTAAAATTACTAAATTCAAAAACAAAAGATGAAATTCCTTCAGGTAACAAATCTGGAATATACCAAATAAATTGCAAGAATTGTGAAAAATGCTACATAGGTCAAACAAAAAGAAATTTAAAAACCAGAGTCAAAGAACACTTTAGAAACATCAGATTGAAACAAGAAGACAAGTCAGCAGTAGCATTTCATTTTTGGAATGAAAACCATGACATTGATCCAAATCCAAAATTATTAAAAGGAGTGATAAACCAAAATAGATTGACAACATGGGAGAACATATTCATCTGGAAAAATAAGGATCGCGTAATGAACTTTGAAATCCCGCCAGCAGATAATTTGACAAAAAAGTTCATAGTTCCACCACCAGAGAGAGCAGATAACAACAGTTGCCAGTTGGGAAGAGATTGAAAATGGAGGCCAGGGCCTTTGAAACTAGTCTCTCATAAATATATGAAAAAGTAAGTGACGAGTGTCAATAAACCAACCACAAATAATTTTTATATTAATTTTGACGTCACTGTTACTAAATTCCTCCAAACACACATTAGTAAAATGTGTTTCTTAATGAGGGCGATTACAGGCATGTCAAGCTTGAAAGTTCAGAGAATAGTGTACTTTTCATATATACACAGTTTGTTGGCATATGGTATAATTTTTGGGGGAAATTCTAAAGACAGTATAAAAGTATTCAGATACCAAAAGAAAATAATTGGAATCATAGCAGATGTCTCAAGCACAACTAGTTGTAAGCCATACTTCAGTAAATTAGGTATCTTACCACTGCCAAGTATATACATATATGAAACTCTTGTACATATGAAAGCAAGCCTAAGTTTATTCAAAACAAATTCTGAAATTCATATACACAACACTAGAACAAAGAATAATTTATTTGTGAAGTCACACAAAACAAAGATGTATGAAAATAGTTTCACATATGCTGGCTTACATCTTTACAATAAGCTACCTGAATCTATAAAAAAGATTGAATCACAACATCAATTTAAGAAATTGTTATTAAACTTCCTTAGAGCCAATAGCTTCTACAGCGTGGATGAATTTTTAAATTTGTAAATATTTAGTTAGCTACCTTAATTATAAATATTGTACTTAGTTTTTAGTTCTTAGTTTTTAATTTGACGTGTCCTATAACATGTACATGTTTTAATGGATGAATCAATAAATCAAATGAAATCAAATATCTAATATGTAGGGTTGTGTCAGTACCAGTTTTTCTCAATACTCCATACCAATACGTGATATTTTCCATGATAGTCGATACCATCATTTTGCTTCTAGTTTCAATACAAAAAGAATGTTGGGAGAACTGTGTACTGCTTAAGAAATTAAATAACCCATGGCGCGACAAATCTTAGAGGGCTAAGGCCTGCCAACCTAACTGCTGACCTCACACCCACATGTGGAAGATAGAGGTGGGCAATCATCCAGCCGATATGGGGAGATGTGGTCAGCATCTTGGCATCCCCCAGCTGAAAAGTTGACTTTCTTGACCAGGGCCACTTACACATCGTAAGCTCCTGTTTCCTCACAATGCTGAGTGGGCACCGGTCCTATACCTGGGACTTAAAATCAGCATCTCCAGGGGTGGGATCGAACCCAAGTGACAATCTGTGGCAGGGAACCAAAGCATGATCCCTTAGACCACTATGCCACAGCGCAGGACTATGAAATTAAATAGGTGCACATATTTAATGAGACAACATTTAAAAACCATCAGTGTTGTTATTTTAAACTCTACATTAGACATTTAAAAGCAAAACAGTCCATTTTCTTAAGTTTTTGTTCAAAAATACTAGCATTGTCACAGTTTCGGGGTCAAGTCTACTTCTTTTTCTGTCGCACATGAGTCCTGCTGTGCTAAATAGTCTTTCAGAGAAAACTGTTGCAGGTGGAATACACAAATATTTTGTGGAGTTCTGGAAAGTTTAAATTTATTTTCCATTAATCCAATACACTAGAAAGAGGAGGTGACAAGTCGTCGTTGAGATATGCAGTGATTTCTTCTTGGAAACTGTTAACTGACAGTGAATCTGACATGCGATTATTTTCTTGCATAATGTTATTGTACAGGTACCACATTCCTGGCAATTTCTTGGACTTCGCTATGTTCTACTTGCAGCAATAATATTTTGCAGAAATACCACTGAAATATTGAAAAAGTTCCGAGCGAATTTTCTGAAATATCATTCAGTGTTGATACCATGCAAGTATCAAGGATCTATCCCTACTAATACGTCTCAGTCTTTAATGAATCTGCAGCCAGCTGCTAAAATTGGGAGCTATGTGATCTTGCTTGCAGGGTATATTTGGACATCGTGAGAATAAATAACATCAGTTAATCTATCGAGATTTAACTGTATTGGAACACCACAGTGAAGCGAAAAATTATTAAATTTTAGATGAAAGTGAAGCAGATGTGTAAAAAATACGACTCATCTAAAATTTAATAACATCAGTTAAGTTCGTTGTGATGGAGACAAATGAGATATTTGAAGTGAGGTGTAAACTGATTGAGAACATAGAATTACACTTTTTCTGTATCTTATCATTAGAAAATGTAACTATTGAAGTATTATATCTGATAACTTCTAATAAATCAAAAAGTAACTTTTCATAACATTGAGAAGTGTAAGTTGCCCCAAGTCAAAATGTTAATTGACGTTTCCACTTTCAGCCTCAAAGGTTGGACCTTCGAGGTTGAAAATGGCAGCAATATCTTCTGGAACTAGTCCCTTAAAAATAAAAATGTAAGTGACGAAACGTTAAAAACCAAAGACAATGATGTAAAAGGGGCATTCAAAAAGAAACGAGCCAGAGTCTGGTATACGCAAACCAGTGACAGGATGGTAATATCATGGAATGTGTATCAAAGTGTTCCGACCAGAGAATGGAAGTTCACAGCCCGTCGCTAGAGGGCACGCGTGCACGTCACCTGACTATACAAAGCTAGCAGCAGCATGCATCAATCATCCAACGCTGCCTGTCGCATTGCAAACAGTGAAATGGAGGCGTCAAAAGAAGAGGAAAGAGATGTTGTTCGTTTTGTGATAGCGGAAGGAGTAGGGGGAACGGACATTCATCGATGAATGTCACAAGTGTACGGCAAACACTGCATGTCCCTAGCAAGGGTCAAGGCATAGCACAAGCGTTTCAGGGGAGGACAGGTGTCGTTAGCCGATGATGCACGGTCTGGAGCACCACACTGCATTATGAATGACATCATCAAGCTGGTTGATGCAGTCATTACCCAGGACCACCGAGTGACAGTAAAAGTCATTGCTGCTGAGGTTGATTTAAGCATTGGAAGTGTTCACATCATGAAGGAACAACTGCTCTTGGCAAAGTGTGTGTCCAATGAGTGCCCCACAGTCTTCAATCACACCAGGAAACATGTTGAATGGCCCACTGTCTCGGTTATCTGGAGCGCTATGCTAGGGAAGGGAATGAGTTCCTGGCATGAGTGGTGGCTGGAGATAAGTCATGGTGTCATCACTTCGAACCAGAATCCAAATGACAGTCTCCAGTGGAAGCATCCAGGATCACCACCACCAAAAACAGCCAAGGCCATCCACACAAGTGCAGGGAAGGTTATATTGACGTTCTTCTTTGACCAAGATGGCCCCCTTCTGACACACTTCCTGCAGCACAGGACAACAGGAATGCCCAGCATTACTCGCAATCCTTAACCAACCTTCGCCAAGCAATCAAATCAAAATGACCAGGCAATCTCACCCATGAGGACATTCTGCTCCATGACAATGCCAAGCCTGATACGGCCAACACAGTTGCAGCACTCTTGCAAAAATTCAAATGGGAGGTTCTCTGCCAACCTTCATACAGTGTAGACCTCTCCCCTTATGATTACGCCATTTTTGGTCCCCTTAAAAAGGCTCTGAGAGGCAAACGATTCACCTCGGACGATGAGATCCAGCTGTACATATGGAACTGGCTCACATTGCAGCCACAGGACTTTCATGAGACAGCCATTCACCGCCTTGTGTCACAGTGGGACAAGTGTCTCAACAGCCAGGGCCAATACTTCTAACATACAAGTCCTGGTTTCTGTAATTATGTCTTCAGCTTGTTTCTTTTTGAATGCACCTTATATTATGTAGGAAAATGTAGCATTAATATATCATCCTGCAGTGTCTATTTGAGAAATTCGTTGCTGAAGTTGTGACTTAGAGTTAACTCAGAATTGAAGACATGATCTGTGTTTTTCAAAATGAAGTTGTTTTTCCAGAGTGTTAATTGTTTCAGGTTTGAAATGCTCTTTAAAAGTACATGTTTGAGATTAATTTCATGGTTTTCTGGCCAAAAGTGTTCTGCTACTGCCAATGTTTGTTTGACTTATTTATTTATTTATTTATTTATTTGTGTACTAAGCTATTACAATTGTTGAACTGATCACCAGTATTTGGCCCAGGCCATTAATTGGTGGGCAGCCCGTTGAATTACAAAATGTGTAGTACACTACTTACATTTCTATTACTACTACCATTACTACTATTGCTTACACACTATTGTTCATTTCCTTTGTTCACAGTCCACTTCCATTTATTTTTCACTTTATCTAAGAACTGTCCTACATTCTTGAGATTTTTATCTATAATTTTACATATATCAGGACTTCGCTTAATTTTTCTCCAGATGTATTCTTTTCGCCAAATCTCTGTTTCCCTGCATTCAAAAAGGATATGTTCCACATCTTCCTTACCCCCACACAATGGGCACTTGTCTTGCACAAACCCATTCCGCTGCCCTTTTAGCCTCCACACTCCTGCTCTCAGCCATGCTATCCCCTTCCTTTCTTCATTAATGGTTTTATCTATATACTGCTCCCTTCCCCAGCCACTTTTTAACTCAACATAATATACCAATGACCTCTTTTCACCTAACTGGCTGAACAGATTTTGAATCTCTATATCTTCAAATCTTTTTCTAACACCCTTCCAGAAACCTTTATAATTTCTCTCTCTTTTTCTCCAAATATCCCCTAAGCCATTATTTTCTAAATTGTTTCGTAGAGTGCTTGCCCAGCCCGAGCTTTGCAGACTTGCTTCTTGATATTTTAAACATTGTTGCAATAAGCTGCCTTCATCTAAATTCAAGATCCTATGCCAGTATTTCAAGGCTCTTTCCATTATTAACCCTTTCCTTGTTACTCTCCCCATTTCAATTTGAGCAACTTCGTTTGCTGTTGCCATTGGCAGCCCCAGAACTTCCTTACAGAACATCCTGTGTATCTGATCCACAACTTCCCACCCATTCTCAAGCCCCCATATTTCAATGCCATATAGCATTCTGGCCTCGACTACAGAACTATATACTCTTTCCAACCATTTCATCTCCATCTCTGGCATTTTATATAGACACCCTCTCACAGCCATCATTGCTGCTTTCCCTTTTGCCAGTGCTGATTTCCTTTGTTTTTCCCATTTGCCTCCTGCATCTAATTTTAATCCTAAGTAAGTACAGTCACGCACTACTTTGTATTCAGCTTCTCCCTTCTTCCACTTTTCATATTTACTCAATTTAGTTCCTTTTTTAAATACTACAATTTGAGTTTTTTCGCTGTTTACCTTTAAGCCCCACTCTGAACAGTATTTCTCTACCTCTTGCAAAGATATTTTTAACCCATTAACGGTAATGGACATTTTTACCAAATCGTCTGCAAAAAGTAAACCTGGGACTTGTAAGTTGTTTATTACTGGTATGAGACTATTATTCTTACTTATATTTTGTCAATGTTTGTTCTTGTTCCCCTTTTTCCTTGGTGCTCATTGTGTGTAATTAAAATATAGTAACAAAAAGATAAGTAATTTAAAGGGAAAGATGATTTAAAACAAGAAATCTAAAGTTTTCAGAAATAGAAATAAAATGATTTTTCCCAAGATTGAAAACTCATATTGTTCATGCTGTTGCACAAAATTGCAGTCATGGGCTGAACTTTTTATCTATCTGGTTGAAACACTTTTCTCTTGAGTCAACACAAAGTGATTAAATTTAGCAACATCCAGCAGGAAACAGGAAATGCAAGATAAAAGTCAGGAAGTTGATATATGAGTTGGAAACGCACATTTTGTTCCTCAGTGGCTCAGTGAATGTTCATAGTATTGGATGCAGCATGGCAGGTGGTTTAAGCATTTCCTTTATAAATACTTCATGTTACATTTGTTCATTGCCAGGTGTGATCAAAATTGCAGAGATACTACTGGGTGTTGCAGGAGCAATAAGCATATATCTGTCATTATTCAATACTTCCAGAATTGCAC
This sequence comes from Mantis religiosa, assembly GCA_030765055.1. Taxonomy (NCBI): domain Eukaryota; kingdom Metazoa; phylum Arthropoda; class Insecta; order Mantodea; family Mantidae; genus Mantis; species Mantis religiosa. The sequence goes on along the minus strand of CM060959.1, from coordinate 14,535,636 downwards.
TGTATTTTCTGGTTGCTTCTATCAGCGGGATCTGTTTATCTTCCACGTTCCTGGCGCTGCATCAGTTTAAAGTGACAGAAAAGAGCAACAAAGCGATCTTCCTGAAGATAGAACTGTGTGTTTGCATTTTGTGGACCTTGTTATACATCGTTGCAGGATCATTAGCGAATAGCTATTCACACTTTGATGTTGGATACTCAGTTGCAGCATTTTTTGGGTTTTTAGCATACATCATGTATGGCTATGATGCATTTTTAAAGTTCAAAATTCTGTACCCAAAACGTCAGTAAAAGTAATGAACTGACAATTCAGTTCTAAGATAAAATTGTTTGACATTTTGTGTTTTATGACTGGAAATAACATTTTTTCAAACAGCAATTGCAGTATATTTGGAGATATAATATTAAATGGTAAGTTAGTACATTCTCTAATACTTACCTATAGTAAGTAATGGAAGTCTAATAATACATCAAAATTGGAGAAAGTGACAGTGAAGCAACTCAAATATAATACTAGATGTGTTTAAAAAAAAAAAAAAAACTTGCTTTATTAGCTTTATTGTTTCTCATACAACATTTTAAGCACTTATCCCTTAAAAATATCCCCTCTACTGGCAATACACCATTTCCATCGTTTCTTCCATTTTTGGAATGCCTCCTGGAAGACATTTTATGGGAAGAACCACAGGTCTCTCATTGCATTGTTCTGAATCCCCTCTATGGTTTGAAAACAACATCCTTTCAGTGTGTCAGTTTGGGAAACAAGAAAATTTGTGCTGGAGCTAGGTCCAGAGAATACGATGGATGGGGCACAACAGGAATGTAGTATTTTGCTAGATAGCTTCAGACAAAAAGTGTGTGTGTGTGTGTGGGCGTGTGTGCGCGTGCGTGCGTGTATTTAATGGTCAGAATTTGATAATAAAATCATTTTTCTTCTTGCTTCCCAATATTTGGAGACTAGATCTTGATTTTGGAGAGTTTCACATACAGTTAGATGATCAATGTTCATTAAATCGTCTTTACCACATAAACAGCACTGTGGAGAAGTTGTTAATCCAACTTTGAATAAATGTCCATTCAAACAATCGTGGCCTGTGATTAATCTGAACATTGCTATTGAAGATTTTCGAGGTAGTTCTGGAATTGTCTTTAGTTTGTTTTGGAGATCTTTCCAATTAAGTTTTTCAGAGGAAACTAGATAATAGTAACTTATGGAGTTCTGCTTTCTTATCTTGACTTAATCCTGTTGCATTCCATTATTTTGTAGAAAGAGACATAAGCATATTAGCAGGTTTCAACCGTTTCTTATGGACACCTCTTTTTTATAAGTAGGCAGTTGAATCGTTCCTTCTTAACCCTCATATTGTGGAGGGAACACACCTGTCGTTGGTCTACGGATCCGCCGGATCAGGCTTGGCAAATCATTATGATATCACCAGCCTTTCCTTCATTTGCCAGATGAAGGACGTTCCTACTGCCATGACAGGTCAGCAGTAAATTTATAAATGGCATTTCCTCCATTTTGATGGAACAGTTATACCGCTGTAGCTCGGTCCCCAGAGCCTCATCTGTTAAAGCAGGGTGCACCACGGGCAGGAAGAAGATGAGATTTGGATAGGAGAGGCTATAAGAGGCGCATCACTATCCCTTACACCCCTCAGACAAAAAGTAACGCATGAGCTTTTTTTTTTTTTATTTATTTGTTCCATTTATACCCCGCCTTTAACTGCAATAGTCATATCGGCGGCCGTTATCCTTTGGAACATATCGATGGTGTTAACTCATATTCGTTGGGTTTTAATCATTAGATCACACACACATTCGCACTCTCATTTATACTGCCAGACTCTACGGAATATGAGGAATTATCTTGGTCAGAGAAAAATCCCCACCCCCACTGCCGGGAATCAAACCCGGGACCCCTAGCATGGCAGGCAGGTGCTCTACCGACTGAGCTACGGTGTCATCCAGGTAGCACATTGTCATGATGAAAACATTCATTTTTAAGTAGCATCTTGTAACCTGTGAAGTCCTACCTGCCGGATCCACTACACAAAAATATTGAAGAGCAAAAGAGCTAATGGCTTCATTGCCAAAGCCTAGCATTTCACAACAACAACATTCAATTCTAGTTTCCCCACAATTCAGGCCTCTTTGTGTGCACTAGGATTCCCTGGTAGACTTTGTTGTTTACCATCTGACCACGTAGCATAAATTCATAATGAATATGCCTTTATAGTCAAAAACCACAAGCAACATCACGTTGATGTTTGACCCACTCGTGCATCGTTTTTTTTTTTTGACTAGGTGACCCTTCGCTATCCACTGTGACTACTGCATCTTCGTTTCAGCACCATAACCGTACACCCACATTTCATTGCCTGTTATGTTCTTAAGAAAGTTTTCACTGTTATTAGCAGCATCAAGCAGTTCCTCACACATTTCAACACGGGTCTGTTTTTGATCTTGAGTCAACAAGCGGTATGAATTTTGCACTGACACAACACATTTCAAGTTTTTTACTCAAAATTTGATGGATGATCCTACACTGATGCCTACCTCATCAGCAACTTCCCGAACCATTAAATGAAGATTTCCATGAATCACAGAATGAACTCTGTCCATATGGCCATCATCTGTTGATGGCATCCAGACTTCGAATTGTCACAAACCAACATTCTGCTTGAAAATGTTTAAACCATTCATAGCATTGCATACAATTCATACAATCCTCCCTGTATGCTTGGCTAAGCATTTGTAATGTTTCTGTGAAGTTTTGCCAAGTTTATAGCAAAATTTCACATATACGTTGTTCAAGCTCCTTCATCTTTACTTTGTCACTAATCTGACGAGTACACATGCTTACTTCAGCAGCTGTGGTTTGTTTGCTAATTGTCCAACTTAAATACAGCAAATGGCAGTTTGTTCCTGCCTGCTAGGTACGCTCAGTAGCCATAGTGCTCTGTCTGCTGGTTGGTACACTATTTCTGTTTTACGTGTAAAATATAAATTCAAATGTAGAAGCATACGTTTCACAATCAGTCAGTTACATTTTCAGCATCTTATGCTTTTTTTTTATTCTTTGTTTATTTACGCTGTGGTTACTGCCACTAGGTGATGAATTGTTCCCTATTGTGTTGCCATCTCTGGAAGTAAAATAAAGGTGTTCACAATCAGCTGGGGCAGTATTTCAAAATTTCCCCCATACCATTAAATCTAAGGGTCAGGTTAAATTATTTAATAATTTAAAATTGAATTTACTTCATAATTAAATAACCAGAAATTATCTGTGACTTATAACAGTGAGGTTGTGTCACAAACTATTTATCGTAGTACTAAAGGAAAAAAACTGGTTTTTTGAGAACTGAAAAATGTGAGGACTAATAATTAGAGAACATTATGTGACTGTAACACTCGTATAAGACCACAGGATTTTTTATTTAATTGTTCAGTTCTGTGTGATTATTTGACAAACTATTGAACGTTTCACTGGAGATATACTTGTATATCCACATTAAAGCTCCAAGAAATAAACATAAATTTCTCCTTTACTATGGGTACACTATTTTTCTCAAAATTTTAAAAATGGTTTACTTGTGACATTTTAGTGATATTCTTAATAGAAAAGGCTATAATTTTTTTCCCTGTAATTAACATCCTCCAACGTTAAGTCATATCGGATAGTGAAATAATGCTCAAATGAGTCCAGGGTCCATTGAGCTTAGAGTTACCCAACATTCATCTTGAAGAATAAGGGAAAACCCTGGAAAAAACCGTATCCAGGTAACTCACCCTGACCGAGATTCAAACTCAGGACCTCTTGAACGTGAGGCAAACATGCTACCATCTACGCTACCGAGGCAGGCCAGGCAATAATTAAGATACCTTTTATGCCTATTTCACTGCACGTTTTTCCTGAACATGTTTTGTTTTCAAGGTAAGCTGTAAAGCTTTCTAATGTAAAACATGAAAGAAGTAGGTTATCAACAAAACAGGAAGTTGGGATTGATAAGAATTTAGAACTTCAGGAAGTCCTGTGCAAAGGCTTGCTGAAAGAAAAACTATTTCTTCTTGAGATATATATATATAAACTTAAGGGTTTCTACCAGGGCAATCCACACAGAGTGAAGACTGACCCACGCCCCTCTAACGACCAGGGAGTTACCGAGCTGTCCCAAAAGGGCGCTTGGCGCCTCCATGGGCCTTTCCATAGGGCAAGACCTAGAGACTAACAATCGCCCCCACCCCCTTCATCTGGTCCTGTGGACGCAAGACATGATGGAAGTGGATACGCCACTTACACACGCCGACCCCAAAGGGTAAGGCTACCGATCAACCTCGGTGGGGCCGCCTGGTGATCTAGCACACCTTCTACTAGCCATGCAGGCTAGTATGCGGGAATATATGGCTTCCCTCAACCCCGTCCGGAGACATACCCGATCTCCCACGGGTATCGGGAACCACTGCCCCGTCAAGTCCAACCCAATCCGAACAACTCCCCTACGGGAGGGGCTTGAATGTTCGGCCCAAGGTTCCTCTAGTAACTTCAGAGGTACCACGAGTGCTAGGGGTCCACAGCGCTCGCACCACAGCAGCTGAAGGAGACGGATCCCCTCCCCTACGGAGATTTCTTCTTGATAGCATGTTAGTGTAGTTCATATAAAAAGATCAATTGCTTAAGTTAATTGATAGAAATTAATCATTTCTTCATGCTAGCCATTTAAGGCTAAGGTGTTGAATAGATAGTCAACCTGAAAAATTCAACGCCATATATACGAGGGCTATCCAGAAAGTAGATACGTTTTGGAATAAAAAGTAAACAAAGTATAGGAAACAAATTTTATTATATACAGATGAAAGCCACACTCAAATACTACTTTTCGACATAGTCACCATTCAAATTAAGGCATTTATCGTAGCGATGTACGAGCTTGGAAATTCCTTCGTCGAAAAATTCGGCCGCCTGCGCCTTCAACCACTTCGTTACCTCTTCTTGCAGCTGTGCGTCGTCATCAAAACGCTGCATAGCCAACCACTTCTTCATTGCTGAGAATAGGTGGAAGTCGCTCGGTGCCAGGTCGGGACTGTACGGCGGATGAGGAAACAACTCCCACTTAAAAGATTCAAGAACTTCACGAGTGACATTTGCCGTGTGGGGCCGGGCGTTGTCGTGAATCAACAAGATCTTAGAGCTCAACATTCCTCTGCGCTTGTTTTGAATGGCTCTTCTAAGTTTTTGGAGAGTTTGGCAATACCTTTGAGAGTTTATTGTAGTGCCTCTTTCCAGGAAGTCCACCAAAATCACACCTTTTCTGTCCCAAAAAACAGTCGCCATCATCTTCCTTGCCGACATTGTTTGCATGCATTTCTTGGGTTTTTGGGGAGAACTTGTGTGCCCCCACTGCATTGATTGCAATTTCGTTTCACAGTTCACGTGTTTCACCCATGTTTCGTCACCAGTAACGATGCGATCGAGTAAAGAGTCACCATCCTTATGGTAAACGTCCAAAAAGTTCAACGCTGCAGCCATTCGCTAATTTTTGTGGTCCTCTTGTCAAGATTTTTGGAATCCATCTTGCACAAAACTTGTGGTAACCAAGCTTTTCGCTGATGATTTCGTGCAACAAACTTCGTGAAATTTGTGGAAAACTCAAAGAAAGTTCCGTTATTGTGAACCTTCGATTTTCACGGACTTTAGCATCGACTTTTTCGACAAGTTCGGCAGTCACTATGCTGGGTCTCCCACTTCGATCTTCGTCGTGAACATTGGTTCGGCCATTTTTAAATCTGATGACCCACTGACGCACTCCACCTTCAGTGATAATGTTGTCCCCATACACTTCACAAAGCTGCCGATAGATTTCTATCGGTTTACAGTTTTTTGCAGTCAGAAACCTTATTACTGCACGCACCTCGCAGCTCGCGGGATTTTCAATTAACGCAGACATTTCAAACCGTCACAGTATCTGAACGGAGCACAGCACGAACCTCTCACTAGCACGGCTAGATGCCGACTGAGCTGCGCAACGCTCTGACCCCAAGATGGCCGCGCTAGCCCCTCCCCTAGCGGAAATAGACGAAAACGTAATCTACTTTCTGGATAGCCCTCGTATGAGTCAGTTGGAGAATTTAATGTCAGGACGGTACGTTGGCCATGGTAGCTCATTGGGTAAGAGCGACTGAATGGAAACCAGGAGATCTGTGGTTCAAATCTTGGCCATGGCATTGAATTTTTTCGGTTGACTATTTGTTCTGATCAATTGCTTATTTTAAATATTTCTTCTCTTTGCATGTTTCCTTTTTTGTTAACCATATACCTAGTAGGTAGAGAAGATATTAAGTTGAAAAAGCTTCATTATTGAGGGACTAGTTTCAGAAGCTGCTGTTTCCATTTTCAACCTCAAAGGTCCAACTACACTGCTCTGCGGTGAAATTCCTGCCTCCAAATTTGGAATGTTCTTAGGGTAATTTTAGCATGCTGAAATAAAATTCATAGTCAGAAAGTTCCTATAACATAGCATATCTTCATTCTGTTCTTATAGCGTAACTTTCTTATGGTTGTAGGAATTGTAGCATCATTATATATACAGGGTGGGAGGTGAATAAGTGCAAATAATTTTATATATAGTGCAGAAGAATGTGTGTAAAACAAAAATATGTATCTTGGTTTGTCCGTTTGCTAATATCAGTGTCACCTATGGTTCATAAAGTTAAGGAATACCATGTTTTTTGAATGGCCTGCGTTGTGTGCTTTCTGTGTTTACACAGAGTGCGTACTCTACGACACCTATGTGTACATCATGTACAAGACTGGCTGTCATTCAAGTGACTTAAAGCGAATCTATGAACGACACCCTAAGAACATTAACTCTAAATAAGAGTATAGAACAATAGTGTGAGTAGATGTGCAAGTTGTGTGACTAGTTTAACAAATTTTTTGCCCCTGTGGAACAGCTCCCTATGTGGCATTTGAACACAAGCTCTCCCTTTAACAGGAGGCTTTTGCCCTGCACAGGACACTGCAAGCTTTTTTCATTCATTCACGTACAGCAAGCATTTGCAAGTGCAGAGAAAGTCATGGAAATGCAATACTTCTTTTAGAAATTTATTCTGTATCTTAAAATACAAAGCACTTTGAGATTGTTGTAGTGCTTCTGTTAACAAAATACTTGTTCTAGCGGCAATCTAAAATGTTTGATCTTTCTTCCAGGTTATCATGCACCCGTTGATTTATTTATGGAATTAAACAATTTAACAATGGAGAACAAATTGCCTGCAGACCAGACAATCAATGTTTGTGTTGGAAAAGAATGGTATCGTTATCCATCCAGCTTTTTTCTTCCAGATAACAGGTTAGCAAAACTAATTAATGGAATTAATCAACTATCAAATTATTTTACAGCATTATGTACTCTCATACTGTTCAGTAGAAGAATCCAGGCTGTAGGGCTGTTGTCCACTGGCTTTTTTCATCTCTCTCCAAGAATCGAGATTTAACTGTATTGGAACACCACAGTGAAGCGAAATAATTATTAATATTTAGATGAGTCGTATTTATTACACATCTGCTTCACTTTTGTACCTATTTTGAGGACATGTTTCGCAAATCATCGTTTGCATCTTCTGCTCTTATGCGACTAAAGCTTGATCCAGTGGTGTGGTGGGTGTGGGTAATTCTGGAGTTGCTGCTGCCATCTGTTGATTTAGTGATGAACTTAAATGTGGGATTCTCTTCTGGTGGGATTTCAAAGTTCATAAGTTGGTTTTTATGCTTTTCTATGTATATTCTCTCCCATATGACGAGTTCACTATGTTTTTGTACGTATTTTAGTATAATTCTGTGCTATCTTCAATTTCATGATTTTCAGACCAGAAATGAGCTGCTATTGCGGACTTATCAATATTTTTGTATCTTAAGTGCCTGAAGTGTTCTTTCTTTCTAGTGCCTATGTTTCTTTTTGTCCTCCCTATGTAAGTTTTTTCACAGTCTTTACACTTAATCTTGTAAATGCCTGACTTTTCCTCTGGTTTTATCTTATCATGTCCTCAAAATAGGTACGAAAGTGAAGCAGATGTGTAATAAATACGACTCATCTAAATATTAATAATCTCTCCAAGAAGTTTCACTTGCAACTGCAGCAGGCATCATCAGTGGCATAGAAAAGTCCTCCTTATATTCGAGCTACGAAGAGTAGTAGCTACAAAGAGTGCAAGGAGGACTTTTCTATGCCACCGATGATGCTTGCTGCAGTTGCAAGCGAAACTTCTTGGAGAGAGATGAAGAAAGCCAGTGGACAACAGCCCTACAGTCAGGACTCTTCTACTGAATAAGACACCGGCTGTGAAACCCTACGTTTGTTAATACTCTCAGACTATTTAATTGCTTTAATAATTTAAATTTCTGGAATTATTTCATGGTTTGTATTGGAGTACAACCCAAACCAAACCACCTCCACCTCTACCTTAAAACAACTGTCACTGGAAACAATAAACCAAAGAAAAACCAGCAATCTATGAGATCAAATGTGAAACTTGCCCTAAAATTTATATAGGAAAAACAAAAAGAAATATTAACATCAGAACTAAAGAACATATAAGAAACATTAAAAATGGTGAAACAGAAAAATCAGCAGTGGCTTTTCATTTTTTGAATACTAGACATGACATCAACTTGGAAACATCTCTAATAAAATATGTTAATCACCCCATAGACCTTTCCGTATGGAAAAAATCTTCATTAACAAAAATCGTCATAGAGTCATGAATTTTGAAACTCCACCACCGGACATCTTTGACAAGTACATCACGCCATCTGTTGACAATACGGAGAAAGAAGAAACCACTACAACTTACACTAATCGAGTATCAGCTGAGGATAGGAGCAAGAGCTCTTGAAACATGTCCTGTGAATAAACAGTGTGAGTGAAGCAATGTGTCAATATATTCTCGATTCACTTATGTACAAACTTAAGATATCCTGCTCCTGAATGGATGCATATTTTTACAGACGGTTCCAGCTTACCAAATGAGGGTGGCACTGGTGCTGGTGCGGTATGCCCACTTTTCTCATTTTATCATAAACTAAACAAAAATTCAACAAACTTTGATGGCAAAATTTTAGCAATACTACTAAGTTTACAAAATCTTTTCTATCACATCATCCAAAAATTTACAAAGGTTGTAATACTGTCTGACTCCAAAGCAGCCATTATTGCTATAACACGAGATACAACACCTAAAAGTATCAAAATTATTGAACGCCACAAAATGATAAAACAGTTATCACATTTACATAACAAAGTTGTACTCCAGTGGATTCCGGCCCATCGTGGAGTGATAGGAAATGAAAAAGCTGATTTTCTGGAAAAAAAAGTGTAGCAAAATTGTTTCGAACCCAACTACTATTCCAGTACCCTTTCACTCTATCAAAAGAATTATTTCAAATAAATATATCAAACAACTTAAGGAAAAATACACCTAAAAACATCTGGAAAGGAATGGGAAAATCTACAAACTTATAACATTACTTCATTACAAAGAAAATCTGCAGTGGCAATATTCAGATTACTAACAGGACATGACTGCCTAAATAAACACCTACACAGATTTGGCATAACAGATTCACCTAAATGCCCTTTCTGCAATCTAAATGAGGATATGGATATAAATCACCTCATTCACTGTCCAGCTTTTACAGAAGAGACCAACCTTCCCACTAAATATTGGAGTGCAAGAGAGCGAATGATTTTATTATCAAGTGCTCAACATTAGATACCAACCAACCAACCATTATTCCATGGTTAAATGACCAAAAATGATTTATCAGTCTGTTTATACCTAATATTTCTAAAATGTTCCTTCATTCTGATTCCTAAATTACATTTGGTGCTTTCAGTATAAACCAGGTCACTGCCTAAACAATTAAATTGATAAATGCCAGATTTTTTTATTATCAGAAATTTTATCTGTTTTAGAAAAATGTAGTAAACTTTTTATATTATATTTATTTTGAGGAACCAGAATTATACAACATTATTTAAAAACATTTTGAAACTGTTTTATTACCCCACGGATGATAAGTAAATTTTTCAAAATTATAATCATTTTTTATTTTTTTTAAATAAAAAATAAAATTGCTGTGCACAATTTTATTTTTGTAATTTATTTTATTTATATAATTCAATTTCCAGTTCATCAATTTTCCAAAAAGATAGGTAACTTTTGTAACAAATAATTATATTTTACTGTAATATTTGTTAAATAATAATTGATTACTTCGTTACAAAACTACAACAATTATAAAACATATCTTTGATAAATTGTACAGGTGGCAGCTGCAGTTCTTGAGATCTGAATTCCGTGGGCAGCTGCCCCAGCCATTCAATACAGCAGAAAATGGAACATCTATAATACCACCAAATATGAATGACTTAAACAAAGAAGAACCTAGCAGATATGTAAGTATGTTACTGACACCTGAATGTTGAAACTGCCAAGAGTTAACGTCCAGCGGAGATTTCCAATGATGTTAGTTACGAGCCATTTATAATTTAATGAGTATCAATTTAATTACCTTGCTCTGTGGTAGCCCACCTTACATTGTTTGGTGTGGTAGAATAGCATGCAGTTAATGCAGTACACATGAGGGCAAATCAAAATGTCTTTTCTCCTATTTCTTTCTGATAAAATAAGATAATACAACCAACTAAACATGTAGATATTATTCCGTGAGCCTTTCACTATTTTTCCACATAGTCGTGCCAGATCAGACATTTGCCCCATCGCAAAATTAATGATTAATTTTGTAATGCTGCTGTGGTAGAAGTCAGCTGTCTGACTACAGAACTACTGTCGCACTGTTGTCTTGAATTTCTTAATATGTTTCCCAGATGTTTAATTCTTGATTTGGAGAAACTTTCTTTTGTGCAACGCAAGAATATTTTCTAAGTCCAAAGGTGCATGTATACGCATGCGCAAGCAGATTACCAAGTCAGTTCTCGCGTTGCAGCCAACATGAGAAAGATATGTAAAACTTGTAGCCAACCTCTGCAAAAATGCCCCAGACATAGATGATGCAGTCCATGTGCAAAGGAACATTGTTTCAGCAGGCTAAGTTATCACCCGGTCAAGTTTTGTTACTCATGCAGTGCTTTGTACATAAATAATCCTACAACACGACGATAGTGGAGTGCTCCGTTTGAAATATATGAGCTCTAGGACTGTATCAGACTGGTTCGGCTACTGCCACGAAGTGTGCATGATGTCAAATAACACCAAATATACTGCAAGGGGGGAAATTGGCAGTCCTGGCCACAACTTTCAAATCGACAAATGCAAAATAGGACGATGGGCATGTCATAGAGGGCAACTGGATCTTGGAATGATCAACGTGGAAACGAATGAGGTGCGGATAACGATATGCCCCAACAACAGGAGGGATGCAGATACGCTCTACAGTCTAATTGCAGCGCCCACGTTGAAACTTGCCTCATCCTTCCTACATCGTATTTCCTACAAAGCACTCTATTATTGTCGTGTCGTAGGGTTATTTATGTGCAAAGCAATGCATGAGTAAGAAAATTTGACTGGGTGATAGTTGCTAGATAGTGTGATTTCGGGACAAGTGAGACTATTGGCAGCATTGCGTTCAGTGGAGAAACAAGCATAGTTTGGCTGCACTGAATTGTTCAATATGGCTACATTGCACTGTAAGTAAATTAACAAACAATTAATAACGTTAAAAGAATTTGGTTTTATGTTCTATGTTGTGGTTATGATCCCAGAAATGTGCTGCTTCTGCATATTTATCTATTTCTGTTTGTTTGATGAGGTTAAAGTGTTCGTTTCATCTGGTATCAATGTTACATTTCGTCTTTCCAATATATATCTTATTGCAGTTTGAGCAGTTAATTCTATAAATTCAAAACAGATTTAATGAATTTTGATATTCCATCAGAAGAAAATGTTTTACTTAACCTCATTGAATCATCATCAGATGTCTCGTCTCCGGAGAACCATGATCAGCTCGAACACTAAGGTTCTAGCCAGTTGACAGTTTCTTGATAATGCCTTCAAGTGGAGGTGAAATGCATTGAAAGAAAATTTGTGGTATATGAAGTACAGAGTGTCTCAATCAATTCATAGTATAATTTTAATTATTGCATTACTTCACTGTGTTAATTCCAATTTAAAATGTTCAAATCAAAGCTAAAGTTACACTACCGTATAAATAACACAATTACACACATTTGAAACACATGAAAATTAATTGTTCTTTCACACTAGCCATGTGTAGGACAAAGTATAGAACGGTAGAGTCAGACTGAAAAATTCAATGCCATAGACAGGATTTGAACCACAGATCTTTGGTCTCTGTCTGGCTCCTCTCAATCATTGAGTTACCATGGCCAACATACCAGCATGACATTAAATTCTCCAACTGACTCATATTTTTCCCGGTGAACCTCTAGGAGTTCTCATATACAATGGGATACGTATCTTTTTGTGGCAACTTATATGCTATAAGTATTTAAGTCCCAGGCTTCATAGTTAGACCATTATTTCCATCAATTAACCTAATAGGGGTTTAACTATGAAGCCTGGGACTTAAATACTTACAACATAGTAAATCTCCACAAACTATGTGCATCTCTTTTTATATGAGAACTTCTAGTGGTTGACCAGGAAAAATACAAGTCAGTTGGAGAATTTAATCTCACGTTGGTATGTTGGCCATGATAGTGCAGTGGTTGAGAACAACCGGACCAAGACTGGGAGATCCATGGTTCAAATCCCAGCTATGACATTGAATCGTGCACATATGATTCAAGTATATTTGAAAGCAGGATGGCTGTGTTGAAAAATAAAGCAAAAATCATTTCTGTATGTACTCTTCTAAGAAAGTTAACTTCTGTTGGTTAATGACTTGCCCCCTTTTTATTATTTTACATTAAGAATTATTTTTATTACTTTTGATTCTATGTTAGGTTGATCTATTTTTTAATTGTACACATTTTATTTATTTGTGTGAGAAACATACTGGGTGTGAAAAAAACGTGCAGAAATTATAGATTAGAAAGGCTTTACCAAAATAATCATTTTGAGGTCAGGAACCAGAAGCTATATTACTGTTACATGTGTCAAATTGAATCAAAGTCTCTGATAGTGAAACCTGTATGTGGCATATGAGATGTTGATAAAATGCAGTATTGCAGTGTGTCTGGCACATTTTGTGATCAGGATCTCATTGTATACCAGTATGCAGTCATTATGACAGCATCTACACACTTCTCATGTGAGTTACAATTCATATAAGTGTTCTTGTTCTTATAGTGCATCTCTTATCTCATACTCCTAACCTCAAAATGCTTGATGTTGCTGCAAGTCTGCTGTATAATTTGCTGTACAATGATTGCTTAGCAAATCTTCAGTCAAAAAGCACAAATATATTCCTTATTATCCAGGCATATAGCTGAGAGAGTATAAATTTTCCAACTTTTACATTGCAGTTTGATGTTGAACGCTGTCATTTCCTGGTAGATCTAGACCTGGGTACATCCTCTGAACTACAGCCTAATTACTCCAAGCAGAATGATAGGTGGGCAGTCTTCAAAACTGTGCCATTCTTGGACTCATCCAGGTAATTTAAAATATTCTTAATGAATAAGGACTATGATATAAGGAAACACAAAATTACTATAATTTTGAATCAAACTAGTTTTTATTCATTGAATAGAGTGACAGACTGCTATGCAGTGGAGTGACTCAAGCCCCACCCATATGAGTAAGGCCTTATACAGATTGTTAATAACTGCACCAAAATAATTTCAGCAATTGTAGACATGACTAATATACTTAAGTTGAGATAGACAATGCATGGTCTGCAGCTAACATAACAAAGTTAATTGTATCGAGATTTGACTGTATTGGAACACCACAGTGAAGTGAAATAATTATTAATTTATAGATGAGTCGTATTTATTACACATCTGCTTCACTTACATACCTATTTTGAGGACATGTTTCGCAAATCATCGTTTGCATCTTCGGCTCTTATGTGACTAAAGCTTGATCCAGTGGAGTGGGTAATTCTGGAGTTGCTGCTGCCATCTGTTGATTCTACAACAAAAAGAATTCCAAGAAATACATTCTAACCCACTCAACCGATGCATAAAAGATGTACAAAAAACCATCATTAATAGTACAATTTTAACAACTGCAGAACAAAAAACTATCAAACCGGATAACCCTACCCTTGCAAGATTATATGGTTTGTCTAAAATACACAAACCCAACATACCCATGAGACCCATTGTAAGTAATGTCAACACTCCTACTTACCCTCTGGCAAAATAGCTGTCCAAAAAAAGTCAGTCCTTTCCACAATTCCTTACTCTGAGCATAAAAAACTCTTTAGACCTGATAGAAAAAATTCAAAATCTTTAACTAAACCCTCATGACACTTTAGTATCCTTTGATGTCCGCTCCCTCTTCCCTAGCATTCAATTAGACAAACTTTGGATTCAACTGAAAAAATGGCTAAATTCTATAAACCTGGATGCCAATGCAATAGAAGAATATTTGGCAATGACTGAATTATGTATACATCAAAATTATTTTGTCTTCGATGGAAAATATTATAAACAAATTTCAGGACTAGCTATGGGAAGCCCGCTATCACCATTTTTGGCCAATTCATACATGAGCTTTTTCGAAACACATGTAACTAAAGCCTTTCCTCAAATTTTTAAAACATGGTACAGATACGTAGACGACATCTTTGCAATAGTGCCCTACAAACAAATAGATGATGCTTTGAAACTACTCAACCTGCAAGAACCCAGCATACAATTCACAGTGGAAACTGAAGAGAACTGTACTCTACCTTTTTTGGATCTTAAAATCAAAAAAAGCAATGAAAAACTAGAATTTGGCATCCATAGAAAAGCAACACACACAGATAATTACATCAAAGCAAATAGTTTCAACCCAATTCCACACAAACATGCCACCATCAACAGTCTCACACACAGATTAGTAAATCTACCCCTTAGCCAGCAAGAATATCAAAAAGAATACCATCAAATCTTAAAAACTTCAATTAAAAATGGATATGGAAAAGACCTTGTAGATAAAAAACTAAAATCATTCAAATTTCAAAAGAGATTATAACAGATCACAGCTCTCACACCAATAAAACAAGAAATTAGATTTGCTAAATTTACTTACCACCCCTGGGCCACAAAAATGTCAGGCATTTACAAGATTAAGTGTAAATACTGTGAAAAAGTTTACATAGGGAGGACAAAAAGAAACATAGGCACTAGAAAGAAAGAACACTTCAGGCACTTAAGATACAAAAATATTGATGTCCGCAATAGCAGCTCATTTCTGGTCTGAAAATCATGAAATTGAAGGTAGCACAGAATTACTAAAATACATACAAAAACATAGTGAACTCGTCATATGGGAGAGAATATACATAGAAAAACATAATAACCAACTAATGAACTTTGAAATCCCGCCAAAAGAGAATCCCACATTTAAGTTCATCACTAAATCAACAGATGGCAGCAGCAACTCCAGAATTACCCACACCACTGGATCAAGCTTTAGTCACATAAGAGCCGAAGATGCAAACAATGATTTGCAAAACATGTCCTCAAAATAGTTACGTAAGTGAAGCAGATGTGTAATAAATACGACTCATCTATAAATTAATAATGTTAATTGTGTTAAACATTGGCATCAGATGCTGATAAGTTGGTATTCAAACAAGGTGTGTGAAATTATTGGATTAGAATGACTTTAAAATTGCCTCCCAAGAGTAAAAATATCAATTCTAATAGCTCGTTATTGCCGTTCTCAAAGATCTCTCATCTCTCTTGATAGTGAAATCTGCACATATTGTCACAGCCAGGGGTGAGGGCTGCGACTGGGGTATATAGCCAGGGAATCAGAATGGTAGAGTAAGACAGACTCGCAAGTTAGCCACAAATCCCCTTTTTATTAAAGATTAACCCATACACCACTTGGGTTTGCAAATACAAGTTCTGACTTCATGAAACACTTGGAATTATTACAATTATTGTTCTATCATCTAATTTAGACTGCCCATGGCAGCTGTACTATTAATTAAATGCCCCAGCGGGCTTACCTTTGTTGGGTGAATGTCACGAAGCCTGAGAGGTAGAGTAACGCTGGTGATGATCCACAGTTCCAGTTCGACCCGGCCGTCGTGACCCTGCGACGTCTATGTAGCAACCGACCCCAAGCCGATGCTCGCTGCTCATTTTATAGTGATTCCCTTTCCTAGGGGCTTCCGGTTATCACTAGGCCAAGCCCAACTATCATGAGCTTCCGCCCTCTGTTTGAACATTACGGCCTATACGCGAAGCTTCTAGAACTTCCCGAGGAATCTCCCAGTGACGCATGACAGCTCCGGTCTACGTGACAAACTCGTAGGCAAACAGGATGCTTATGCCATGGTAAAAAGTCCCTCTGGGATTGTCATGGGATGTGGGTAACCAACCCTTTCCTGTTAGTATCACCAGTTACTCATTTCCAGAAAGAATTATGTTTAGAATTTCAAAGGATGTGGGTAACCATGCCGTTCCTGTTGATTGTTGCAAGCTATTAAGCTCCAGAAAAGTCACAAATAATTTTGATGTACAAAGTTGCCAGTGAATGTAAATTTCTTTGTTCAAAAACGTATGATGTCCGAAATATACCCACAAACCTATTCTCCCATTATGGCATACGTGACATTTCCCCATTGGCTACATGTCGCCGACCCCGGCGACCAAAAACAAAATAGCAAGGCAGGCGTGATAGTTACAAAGAAAAACAAAGATTGGCGTTACAGACAGGGCCTGCAAAAAGTAAAAAAAAACAGAGAGGTCGCAACGGGGCTGACATGAGCCAATACCCTACTTATATACCGAAAGGTAGAGATTGCATGTACAATACAAAAAAACATGAAAAGAAAGGAGGCCAGGAACGGGAGGGAGGGGGAAAACAAAATATTAACATATGGACAATAAGTATGGACAGTAACGCAGAACTTGAACCCTGTGAATGCACCACCACGCCCAACAGTTTTGTGATAGAAGACGGTCCACATATGGCATTCTTGAGAAGAGAAGTACAGCATTCACTTGCTGGACGCACCCATGCAGTCTTGACATTACACCACGGCCGGTAGGTTAGCGATAACACTGGAGAGCACCGATGGTACGTGGGCTTCCCCACCGGAAACAGGAACAGGCACACGAGTAGCACTACACTGACTGGAGAGAGCAAAATAAAAACAGCAATCCAAAAACATGCAGGATCCCCGTCATGGAGTATGGGAGTTCGTTATTCACACCAGGGGCCCGCGAGCTCCAAAATGTGTAGTGAAGTCCAGTAGCAATGCCCCACAGTGTGTAGTGAAGTCCAGTAGCAATGCTCCACAGTGTGTAGTGATAGCCGGCCTCCATGTAAATGAAAGTGGTCGGTGCTCAGGACGAGAGGCTATATCATTAAGGTGCTGACGCCTCCGCACCGCATGACGCTTTGTCGCCAAGTCATGGAGCGTCCAAACAAATAGGGCGTGGTCCATGCACATGAAAGCAAAATATGAAGAGATCAATCTACAGGATGACTAAAAGGAATAAACAGGGGTACAAGGGTAGGGGGGAAGGAAGTCCGACAGGGAAACGGATAGTGGGAAAAGTAACAAAATAAATGGGGGACACAGTAATGAAAGGTAGCTAAGATAGACACAGTGGTTACATAGATCACGTGGCGGATGCAATCCCTAAATTTCAGGAATGTTAGATCAATGAAGAAAAAAAAACCATGAACAAAAAAAAGAACATGCTCTTAAAAAGAAGTACAATACACGGAAGGGGACCTGGGCAAGGCCCAAAAAAAAGAATACAATGGTACATACAATAAAGCTAAATATATAAATGTATAAACAAACATATGTACATATATGTATATATATATATATATATATATATATATATATATATATATGTATATATAGGCGTACAATAGGAAAATAAGGTGATTCCTTGGGAACTAATGGCACACACAGTTACACTGTGGAAACTAAGGTGGGGGGAGAAGAAAAACAAGGGGGTTTAGGTAGGGCGTTTGGTAAAGTTCACATAGGCGTCTGTTGCTGGGCGAGGTTGCATATAGACCTGGTCCAGAGGTTTAGGAACAATGTAGAGAGATTCCTCTCCACTGGGGGATTCATACACCGGGGCCAAGGGTGGACTGGAGACTGTGGGTAGGGCCGGTAGCGGAATATGGGGGGGTGAGCTGACATCGTCGTATTCCCGGCGTGGGTGAGAGCCCTGCGAAGAAGGTGCATAGGTAGACGGTAAGCGGGCTGACCATGGCGTGACATTGTGCCATAGTATGGGCATTAACCCATTGGTTTTAGCCAGCCATATCAAGTAGGCAATTATAATAATGTGTAGGCCAAATAGTACGCCTATTAAGGATATGAGAGCGGTATGCGAATGGTCTGCAGCATGCCAGTACTTGTTATAACACTGACCAAGAGAAGTGTATGTGGGATAACCTGAAGAATAATACGGGGGTAAAATTGTAGTTTCAAGAGAAGACCATGACGCTGGTATTAGTCGTCGTATTTCCACCCACGCATTGCGTGACGCTACACAGTGCCTGAGGGTAGCAAGGGTATAAAAGGATACCGAGGCATTACAGCGGCAAGGTAATCTAACCCGGTATGCTCCAATGTCGCTTGTAAGGAATAATTACGTACAAAATTTGGACATTGAACCCGTAAGGATTCTACATGGGTCAACATAAAACTGAAGTTGTCCAGTGGTGACACCATCGGTTTGTGGTTCTGAAAGCAAGTCATGGGGCACACACGAGATAAATTTGATACCGACGTGCCCTGTAAAATAGCCGAAACGCAGGCAGTGAATAAACCGGAAATGCCATACGCCGGGGTCACTAGACACAGACTGGATTTAGCAATGTCGCACTGAGGTAGCAAAAGTCGAAAGTTCCCATGAGAGTACATGATGGCTACCGCACGCCCACTCAAATTAATCATGCATGTTTGCTCCGAAAAAGCGAAGGGTGTAGGAGTGAAATAGCGTCCTACCGCGGTCTGCGTATCCTCTCGAATGAGGGGAACTTGTAGGCCAATTACAATATGCTTAGGGGAAAACAAGCAGTCAACAATGGGGGCGCTATAGTATTTACCAATGGCCTCCTTTTCCCAAACTAGACGAAATCCCGCATTAGAGAGGCGAACTGCATCTAATGCATTGCTCAGCAGACCCGGAGATAAGACTGAAGGGTGCAGATTACGCGTCATACAAGTACGATACACCATATCAGTGCGTGCAGCCTGAAACAATAACTCAAACAAAGGCCCAGCACCGGAAGAACGCATATACATGGCATGCTGTAGACTAAAGACTTTATCGCATATTGTCATGTTTAACATGACAACAAACTGATCAAATTTTCGTGCATGATGTAAAATAGCACGCATAGTTGACTCGGAAACAAACATGTTTTCTACATGCGGTTTATCGGCTAGCAAAAATTGTGAACCAAATATCGAACCGTCTCCTCTTAGTGGGTTATCAGTCGCCTGAAATAGTGTGGGGAATTCGTCTGGAATATTCTGGAATTTCGATGTTAACCAGTCACAAAAGGTCGAAGTGGTGGTGTTTATTTTACAATATGCAGCCACTGGGGCATGTATCCAACACTGGGATGCAACAAATAGTACCGGGACAGAATTCTCATAAAGCGTTAAATTTGGCAAAGCGTAAAAATAAGCACCAGCTGTCACTTCAATAGGTATAACTTCAGAAGGTTCTCCAATTATCTTAGGGGATGCCAGGCACGTGCAAGCCCATAGAATCAGCATAATTGCGGTGGCCATTTCCGCAATAGTCTCAATATGTATCCTAGTCCTTTTTTTTTTTTTTTTTAAAGAACAATATATATATTATATATATATATATCCCCGGGACACTGATATCTCTTACAAAAAAACGATAAAAAAAAAACAGGCTAGTGGAGCGACCCGCGCGTCCAAAACCTTAATAATGAGTTAAAAAAAAGAAAAACCCTGTGCACAGTGAAACTTAAAGTTTATAAGAATACGTGTCCAATAAAATTCCGTAGGACCTCACGGTACCCCCACGAAATGTAAACCTTTGTGTATGTGTGTTGTTCTTTTAAGGGGACCTTACGGTATTCCCCTAAAAAAAAAAAATGGAACTACGACGTTTTATCCCTTACCATCCCGGGGTCTCACGACACGTCCGAGAAGTAAAGCGATACTCCCTTTCTTGTCCTTTTGTTGTTCTTGTTTATGATTATTATCTTATCATGTTTCAACTATCTTAACAGCTTATTGCATGCCTGACATACCATAAGTACAGATCACTATTTCATGTAGGCAAAAAAACTGTCAATTCTATTTTCTGTAAACGAACATGAATCTGGTGACAGCTAGCCTAGAAAAACAGGAAGCGGGAAACCTATCCTCTTCCTGTAAGAAAACCCACTTACTCAGCTATCTGGTCCCGGCGGAGGTAATGCTAGAGGTGATAACGAGATCCCAAAAAAGTAAAAAGAATTAATATTACCAAAACTATAGATGTGCCTTTAGGCAGAAGTCGTTTCCGGTATGCCTTGTAGAGGAGTAGACGGCTTTCGCCGAGCGGCCACTGGCGGAGATGCTAGAAATAAGATACCATTCGTACCTCCTTCTACCGTGGTTTCAATATCCGGTCTCCTTACCTCACGATGAAGTTGATAAACCTGCCAACAGAACCTAAGAAAGCGATAAGCCACAGCACACAGAAACGCTAGAACAAGTAATCCAAAAATAATAACAAAAACATCATAAAATGCCGGTGGAATGTTACCTGCCGCCACTACCCCTGGTACTCTCGTAGTGAGCACAAGTTCTGGGCGACGAAATATCATAACACCGATTAGCAAGGTTAAAAACGCAGTCCAAATAAGTAACAGATGTGTCAGAGGTGTGAAATTGTGAGGGTCACCCTCAGAGGCCAAAAAAGGACTCATATAGGGAATATGTGACAGATTAAGGTGGGGTACTTCCACAGACCAGTTACTGTTTAAGCATTGTGATATATTGGTAAAAGTTAATTGCTCTGAACTAGCAAACGGAGAAATCTTAAGCGACGCAAGGGTAGACCAGCCCGCGGGTATTAGGTGTAAGGTTTCTGGTACGGGAGGCGAAAAATCTAAGCAAGGAAATCGGGTTGGAATTTGGACAACATGGCCAACCTTTAATTCACACGAACATGGCAAACTAATCTGCAAGGCCCCAGGGGTGCCTGCAGGTAAATTGGGGATAGTACGTGTGAGGTTACCGCAAATGAACTCTATGGGCTCCAATGGATGAGTTATTACATACTCATCACGTGCTATCTCCGTAATTATCATTTTTGATGCCGTATGGCATTGAAATGGACAGAAATCATTCATTTCTTCAGCAGTCATGCCGTGCATTAACTTAGAAGCGCAGAGGGGACTAAACAGTAGATCATTACTGAATCGCGGAATGTAGCAAAGACTGGTTTTAAAAGGGTCGCACTGATGGATTGCCGCCCCTGTAATAGGGCGGATTTGATCCCCACTTACAGCTACAAACGTGGTATCGTGGAGAATGGTGCAGGTTGAATTACCCCAGGCGAAGGGAACGCTCAAAAATTCATACAAATCCCATGTTAAAGATTTTTGTTTAACTGGAATTTTGATGGTGACCAAAATATAAGATTTGCTAAATGAACAGGTCGTAATTTCTAAGTCAAAATATTTGTGTATTTCTGGCACATCCACGACAAGTTCGAAAGAAGTATTACGGAGACTCAATTTTAATTGCAGTAACTCGTGCTCAAAAATGTCGAATGGTATCACTGATAGTGGAAAGAGGTGATTTCTGCACAGGATCATTGCGTCCATTTGTTTAAGCAAAAGGATAGTGTGCACAGACCGTTGGGCTGCCTGTAGTGTTTCCCAAAGTGCCAAATATTGGTGATCAGCCACTTCCTCTAGTTGCGCACGTAATACGTTGTAGGACTGGTTAGCCTTCAAGAAAATTACATTCAATCTGTTATTAATTTTATCAAAAGATTGGGCGACTTTCTCACTATAGTCAGTTAATTTATCTTTAGTGGTTGAAAACCAGGCATGATCCTGAGAAATAAATTTTTCCAAATTTCTGTAATGATCTAGTAGCTGTCGATCTGTGGCTACGAGAGCATTAATTTGGCTAGATGTAGCAACGTCACAGCAAAAATTTAATACGTCACCTATGAGAGTAATGCCCCTTCGAGAGCGGGTATCCTCCTTGTTAGTAAAATTAAAAATGGCATTATATAACTTACGCAATTCCTGATCAAGAGTATTTCCAATGAAGTCGATATCATCCTCAAGATTAATAAGAGTACGGGGAGGAGATCGTCTCCCCACTGGCCTTTGGGAGGTCAGATGCTGGAGGTCAACGCGTTCCCTGAGGACCTTAAAGGTAAGGGGAATTGACGCCTGATAAGCAAGTGATCGAGGCAAAGACTTCAAAGCTGCTCCGGTAACAATGCGCACGGATCTGCCGCTGATTTCCTCCGAACGCGCATCGGACATCAGGAGCACAATCAAGAGGAGGCGTGCTCGACCGAAGGCCATCTGAAAACAGTCGGGAAACAATGGTAAGCGAGATATATACCAATTAGTAAAACGAATAACAGAATAATAAAAAAAAAAAACACTAATAGAGACAGGTGAAAAGTAGAGCGCAACATCATAACGCGACAGGAAGTACGACCCATAGGCAGCTCGGAACATTGAGAGAGCTAGGCCATAGGTTGTGAGACTCTACTGCACTATCACCGAAAATGATATAAAAAAAAAAAAATCATAATATTAAGTAATAATCTATGAATGTGTAGGGCTGGTTGAATGGAAGTAACCGGACATATACAGGGCAAGGTATACAGACGTTGCCGTCGGGCGGAAACGGATAAGAAAAACGGGAATCACGAGAAGCGAGAAAAAAAAAAAAACGTTCTGCAAGTACAGACGCATCGAAATGTCATCCCGACAATTGTGGTTAACGACATCCTCATATAAATGCACCATGTTACGTAGGTCGAGCACATAAACGAATATGAACACCGCCGCTGTGGAAAGATTAGATACTCACCTGCGCCTATGGGAGCAGTTCCTGAAACGCTTTCTGCCCCCGGCGCTGGAGCTGGGGTTGAATCCAGGATTGTACCGATGGCTGCGGGATGCCCGCGGCCTCCTGCCCAGTCTCCTGTTGTTGACGGGAGGAGGATTGGCGAATGAAGTAGGAATCGCCGGGATCCAGGGCTTCCTGGCCGAGCTTCGAGTCACCTCGAACGAGGCTATGGTGAGTACAATTATTTTATAACACATTTTTTTTTTTTTTTTTTTTTTAAAGTGCTCTCAGTCATACTACGTTCCACAGGTTAAACTGGTTATACATATCCGTAAAGCTAAAGGTCAGAACATACTAAAATAGGAACCATACTAAGGGTAACAAAAATCTTTTGAAGTTACCCTAGGTTTCCCTTGAGGCTATAGGGCGTGTTTTGGCCTTTTGATACTTTTTTTTTTTTTTGTGTGTTTTATTTTGTTTTATTGAACCACCAACAGTAATAGCTGATTACAACAGCGGAAGTCACCTATAGACAGAAAGAGTAATGGTACCTAAAGATTTAAGATAGTAATATCTGAAAACTAAATGGCTATCATTGTCTGAAACAATGCTGTGGACCTTTCAGGCCAATGTCTTAGCCCGCCTGCGGTTGCGCCCTCCCGAGGTGCCCGCGGCACCCTGGAGTCCCGCTGTGAGTAGTGGTGAGGATGAAGAAGAGGAGGAAGAGGATGAGGGTAATATGCCTCGTCGAGATAGCCTGGTGGAGGAATAGTCCTACGGGACGACATAATAATAAAGGAGGTTGCCTCAAATACAGTATTTTGTTTTTCTTCCTGATAATATCCCTGATTATTGAGATATCAAACTATCCAGGTATTAGTGACATAAATACTTGTTATTAACAGAGAAAAAGAGAGAGTCAAATCCTATATACCGTAATGAAAATAGAAACACAGTTAAAATGATAAGGCGGTCGTCATAACAGTTAGTTTCCTGGAGAGAAGGTCGAAACATATCCTGTTAGCAGTTCTCAGTAGCAGCCAGAGCCACAGATAACCAGTGCAGTGAAATGTGACGGCCGAGACACAGCAGAGGAAGGCGTAATAAGACAGTAACAGGTGAGTACCAATACAACTATATATGACCTAGCAAATTAGTAACAACGCATGTGAGTCATATATTACCTTTGACCAATGTCCCTGTCTATGGGGGGAAGAAAAGAAGAAAAAAAGCAATATTGAGATATATCGAGATTCAACTGTATTGGAACACCACAGTGAAGCGAAAAATTATTAAATTTTAGATGAGTCGCGTTTTTTAACATGTCCTCAAAATAGGTACGAAAGTGAAGCAGATGTGTAAAAAACGCGACTCATCTAAAATTTAATAATATTGAGATAGTTATTCGTTCCCTGCAGCTAATCTTACTGGAAGCGAAAGATAATGACAGATTTTGATTATCAGCTTAAAAAAAACGCAAAAGAAAAGGTACAGTAATGTTAGTATTGATGATGTTCGGTGTATTGGTTTATTTATTTCTTTTAGTGTAATCATGGCGTGTTAATAACTGATGTGCGTTCTGAGGTGTACAAATTATATGCTGTATATCGAGATTCAACTGTATTGGAACACCACAGTGAAGCGAAAAATTATTAAATTTTAGATGAGTCGCATTTTTTAAGCAAATGTGTTAAAAAATGCGACTCATCTAAAATTTAATAATTATATGCTGTAGTCGCAATCTGTACGCTGAATAGTTATATCATTGTTATTATTGCTAACATTGTTATTATTATTATTATTATTATTATTATTATTATTATTATTATTATTATTATTATTATTATTATTATTATTACAATCATACTTTTATACTCATTATGCACGTCCAAATTATTAATAGTGTTGATTGTATTTCTATACAATGTGTTGTTGACTTTTTTTTTTTTGTAATGGCCAATAAGATGGTGCCAAAGAGGAGACAGTGTACGGTTTAAAAGTTTTAAATTAATCATTGCTGATTTTATTGGTAGTGAGTTATCTTCTAGAGACGAAATTGTAACTTAATCCTATCAGCAGTTTTTCTCCTGATTCTCCTGCATTCAACCGAATTCTGTACTAGCATTTTCCAGAACATGCAACTATATATGAGTCTGAGAATATCAAGGGAACCTTACACCTGTATTGCAATGTAATAAAACCAAATGCTCTTGTACCTGTGGTCATAAAGTGAAAATAGAATGCAAAATATAGAACACCGGACGGTGTCATGCTGGCACTCATTGTCTGTATTTTACTTCAGGTAGTGGATAGGGGTGGAATCTGATCATGACATGTAGATCCGTTTAATAAAATTCGTAACCATAACCGTAATCAAAATGATAGGTAATATACCCAACAGTATCGTATAAAAGGTTATTTTTACAGTTGTATGAGCATTTGAGGACATTTGCGGGTTTTCAGAAGACGGCTTACTGCTTATCGTAGTGACTGGAATAGATTTCGTACAGAACGGTGGCTCGTAACCTACTTCGCAAAAGCAGCGGTTTTTATTAGTACAAATTCCATGACCGTTACAGTGACATGTTTGATTTTTATTGTTATTTACTAAAACGCAGGTTTGATTTATACACCATTTTGCTGTCCCGCATTTTGCGCCATTAGGCACTAATCCAGGTTGAATAACTTGTAAGCCTAAATCAATGACAGCTGTTGAGCATTTATCATTAGTGGTATAATTTAAAGTATTCCCGATTTTAGCATAACGGTGAATACCAAACTCAAGTTCGCTATTTCGGTGCCCACATTGTAAGATTCCACAGTGCAGGTCTCTGACATTACATCTAGTGTAATGATTGGAAAGGAAATCATATCCGCAGTTGCCATTAATACTTCCTCGGTCATTATTCCCGTAACATTGGTCATCTAAGCTCCTAGCGGACCTTCCCCACAACTTACGACACTGATCGGTACGCGTCTTACACGAGCCATGATAGCAAAATGCTCGCCCTCGTTTACAAGGTGTCCCATCCAATTTATAAATATCATCGGGGCAAGTTGCAGACGTACCATCACAATAATCAGGTAAATCGCACTCAGAGGTGGGGACCCTACATAAGGTACCTTGATTTTTCGGATGGCAAGTTTTAAGATTACAACACACACCTGTTGCGCAGGAGGCATTCTGAAAAAGCAAACACGTTGATGCATTACAACAAAAGTTATCCGTATCGCATTCTTCACCTTGTTCCAACAATTTGTTTCCACAAATGGGGCCGGAAAATAAAGTGGCTGGCCTGTCACGAAGACACAGGTCAATATGATGACGAAGTGAATAATCTAATTCACGTAAATTACAAGGAGTCCACATGGTAGGGATTTTTGAGCTAAGAGATGCTCCCATAATGCAACAGTGTGCACATGGGCAACACCCCGTATCATGATGCATTCCGAAACTGTGACCTAGCTCGTGAGCTATGGTTACAGCTACTAGGTCCTCATTCTGTATATCGTCATTTATCGCTGAACCTGAGTGTTCATAAGTACACATAGAGTATGGATACGCTTTCCCCACTACTCCATGTTGAAACTCGACGGCAGTAAGCAACACCGCATGATCATGAGGGTATATCCGAAGTAAATATTGTCGGCGGTAGCGGAGAAATTCATCTAATGTACGGCTACTGTTATTGCTCACATAGATCTGATTATGGGTGGACCACACGATAACACCTATAAGTGCTATGGATATATTCAAGGGGGCATATAAAGCGTTAACAAAATTAACTAAGTTCAAACAATGCTGTTGTACACTACGTCTGCTAAAGGTCAATTTCATAAACAGGGTATAGTCGATAACAACTACCAGTTCCACAATGCGCTTTATCTCTATAGGCCGTTTAAGGGCCCGACGAGCTGCTTGAGCTCGTCCCTTTCTTTGTACTACCGGAAATTGAGTATGTAAACCGGAATAGGTATTTTCGGTGGGTGTAAAGAGCGCGCACATTCGGCTGTATCCCGTAGATGCTCGTGTGTCATACCGATGAACCCTCAGCATTTTCCAAGGGTGATTTACTCCTTTATCAAAAGAGGGTTGCTTCAACAAGCGTAGTGCTTTGCTTTCCTGAGATGTACCTTTGTCCGCAGGGGTTGTGTTCCAGGAACGACTCTTGTCGCCTTGTTTCCCTATACCCCAGCACAGTTTTGGAATAGTATCACGACTAAAGGTTCCAGAAACCATGTGTAGGAGCAATAGTAGGGTACCATTAAAAAACAAGTTAAATAGTATCATGGAAAGTTTCATGGTAAAAATTTAAGTCGTGCGGATGGTAGAAATAATAACAACCCTTACCCCGATATATGTGACTTAGTCCGCGTCTTCACTGTGCATTGCTTGCAATAACTGACCGACCGACCATGTCCTGACAAGTCAGCCCTGAAGAGTGCTCCCTCTGCTAGAAAACAAAAAGGGAACCTAGAGTAGTGCCTTAAGTACACAACACGGCATAAAAAGAAATGTCAGCAGAAGGAGTGTATTGCAGTTAGGACCTAAACACGAGGAGGTGCGCCATAGGTATTAGGGTTACAAGGTGTGGGTGTTTTTTTTTTTTTTTTTTTTTTTATACAAGCTGGTCATGGAATTTGGGTCAGGAGGAGAGGCGGAACCCGCGAGGTCCCGGCTCTCGTACACAAAACCACTGATCAACATCTGTCACCCATGTTGAACCTATTACCACCATGCGTACTCATACATGAATTGAACACCCATGTACGAAGAATGAAGAAATAGAAAAAAAAGTACAAATGATTATCGGGGGGTTCCTACCCCTGAGAAACCATGTTGGGCGGCAACATACCACATCACACTTCAATATTATATGTTTTTATCTTAAATATAAGAAACAAAACTGGTTATATAAAAAAAAAATTTCATCTTAAACTATAGGAAGTCAGTAAAAATTATATGTAAAATAAACAGATTTTAACGATGCCATACAAGCATAGTGTCTATGTTATATATTATAGGCAAAACATACATCTAAGCTATATAACTGAACATTAAGCAAGGAACAAAGTGACATTAAAACCTCAACTTCTGTTATAGGGAGTATAATATGGATATAATCTAGATATATGTACAAGCAATTCCTTTTTCTTAGGACCCGTACACTGTTTGATGCGGTAATTCACCGGCGAAGTTTGTTCTATCACGATGTAGGGACCATGGAACCTATGTAACAACTTAGCAGTTTTTCCCTTCTTGCGAATGGGCGTAAAAAGCTTAACCAGCTGACCAGGACGGAACTTAAGCTCACGTCTTTTTTTATCGAAAATGAGCTTATGACTATTTTGCTCCCGCTCAATATTAGTCCTGGCCCTTTCACGAGCTTCTTGTATGCGATCCTGGGTCTCTTTCACGAACACACTATCAGTAGTGTGTTTTAGTTGAACTTCTCCGGGTAGGGTCGGGTGGCATCCATAAATTAAAAAGAATGGTGCCATCTTCGTTGATTCCTGTCGACTTGTATTGTAGGCAAATACCACATGGGGCAGACTGGTATCCCAGTCGCGTTGATCTGTCGAGGTATAGTGGGAGATCATATTAATAATCACCTGATTACACCTTTCGGTCAATCCATTAGTGGCCGGATGAAAAGCCGTGGTAAACGTAGATTTCACCCCCGTTGATGCCAATAGGTGCTGAGTAACCTCACTCAGAAACACGGCACCCCTGTCTGATAGTAACATGGCGGGAGCGCCATGTCGACATACTATACTCTCCAATATGAATTGGGCTACGTGTTCGAAGGATCCTCTCGGGATAGCCTTCGCTTCCACCCATCTGGTAGCATACTCTGTTGCCACCACTATCATTGTGTTACCTTTTTTTGATTTGTGGATCGGTCCAACCAAGTCAATGCCCCATCGCTCCCCTATGTAATTGACAGGAATAGGTTGTAAGGGTCCCGGGGGTCGCAAATTGCGAGGTCCCTTGCGAGACTGACAACTTGGGTACCCCTTCACATAATTCTCAATATCTTTACGCATGCCTATCCAGAAGTACCGGGAATTAATTTTTGTGAAAGTTTTGGTAAATCCCAGGTGTCCCGACAAAGGGTCATCATGGCAAGAGAATAAAATCTCATGCTTAAGGGCCTCAGGGATTACCAAGAGGTGCAATGGTCCTGAAGTACCCGCGTTCTTACGGTAAAGAACACCAGATTTTAAAATATAGGACTTCACCTGGCGTTGCAATTTAGGACACCCGGTATTTGTTTGTTCTAATTCTTGGACTATGGGTAGGAGTTGAGGGTCACTTCGTTGTTTTTGTGCCACCTCCACTGGGGATAGTAGACAAGTAATAAGCTCGTCCACCTGTTCAAGGATCTGTTCCTTAGGCTCATCCACTGGAAAACGAGATAAGGCATCTGCGTCCAAGTGCTTAGCACCGGACTTATAAATTATAGTATAATCGTATTCTTGCAGTTTCAATGCCCACCTAGCTAACCTGCCGGTAACATCTTTCAAATTCCGGAGGTAGCATAAGGCATGATGGTCACTTACTATATTCACAGGGTGTGCGTAAATATAGGGTCTAAAGACCGAGAGCCCGTACACTATAGCAAGCAGCTCAAGTTCCGAGATGCTATAGTTCTTTTCGTGTTTATTCAATGATCTGGAGCAAAAAGCTACTGGATGCAGTTCTCCATCCGTCCGCTGTAAAAGTGCACATCCTATCCCAACTCTACTAGCATCAGTGTGTAGCTCCGTGTAGACTCCAGGACGATAATGGGCTAACACTGGAGCCGAGGTCAGTAAGCGTTTCAGTGTATCGAAGGATTCTTGCTGAGTTTGCCCCCATTGAAAATCTTGGTTTTTTCGTGTTAAATCATGTAAGGGTTGGGCGATAGAGGCAAAATTAGGTACAAAACGTCGATAAAAACTAAAGAGACCTAGCACCTTTTGAACATCCCGGACTGTTTTTGGAATCGATAGCTCAGTAATAGCTCTGGTCTTGTCAATATCCGGTTCAATGCCTTTTGCCGAAACTTCGAAACCCAACAACTTGATACGTGTCATGCCAAAAAAACATTTTTCGGGTTTCAACTTAAAGTTGTGCATCCTCAGTTTTTCAAACACTGCCTCCAGATTATCTAACAATTCTGGGAAAGAGGATGCGAAAACCACTATGTCGTCCAGATAGACCAAGGCTTTCTTATACTTTAACTCGCCTAACAGCTGATCTGCCACTGCCGAAAATTGGCGCGGTGCATTAACTAATCCAAACGAAAGTCTTTCGAATTCCCATTGCCCAAAGGGCGTGACGAAGGATGTGTATTTCTTACTATCCTCTTCAAGAGCTATTTGAAAGTATGCACTGAGGAGGTCTAGTGTGCAGTACCACTTCGAGTTTCCTAGGTAGCTCAATAAGTCATCAATCAATGGTAACGGATATGACGACGTCACCGTTACCGCGTTCAGCTTCCTGTAATCCACACAAAAGCGAAAAGTATTATCCTTCTTTTTAACCAGGACTACGGGAGAGGCCCAGGGACTATGTGATTTCCGTATAATACCAGCCTCTAGCATTTCATCAACTTGAGACTGAATAGTTTCGCGCTGGGCTTGGGACACCCTATACGGTCGTTGCTTAATCGGTCTAGGATCAGTGACTTCGATTGTGAATTTTTCAATATCCGTGGAGCCCAAATCCTTAAGCTTTATGGCAAATATGTCTCTGTATCTTCGCAGCAAGGCCCGTAATTGGGTACTCTGTATTCTAGTCAGATGGGCATTCAAGTGAAACTTGGCCTCATCAATTTCAACTAACTCAGATTCCGATGCCGACCAATTTGCTGATTGCACTAGAGCGACTTCATATGCCTTAGCTAATGTGGTACCCGCGAAAATAGTTTTGGGTTCTGCAGTATTGTTGTGTACTGGAATTGTATATTCTGTAGCAACCTCACAAAACAGTGGAGTAATTTCAATTCCTTTTTTCTGCATGATCACCTGATTAGGTTCTAACAATACTCGTCCCATTCTACTAGGAGGAATTTTCACATTGACATTCAAGGATGTAAAAGGAGGAACTCGAACATCCCTGGTACAACTAGCTTTGAGGGGTTCCTCAGAGATTTCATCAGGCTCCATGGTAATTTGTGACAGCGGGCAGTTCACTTTTTCTCCACAGCTTAATGTTAGCTTATTATCATCTTTCAGTTTAAGAGTCACTTCGAGGTTATTTAGATCAATTACGGCCTTATATTTATTTAGAAAATCCATACCGAGCAGGAGATCATGGCCAAACTCCTTAACCACTAAGACATCCTCTGAAAATGTTACACCTCCAACAATAAAGGTTAATGTCGTGGAGTAGCTGATATCTAATAACTTATTATCAGCTGTACGCAAGATTAAACTTCTGGGTACGGGGTTTGATGGAGTTGTTACCAAACGCTCTTGGACGATACTGACTGCACTTCCTGTGTCGAATAAAATATTAATGTCTTTTTGGTTTGGCAAGCTTCCCGTTGTTGTAAGCACATTAGCTGGCCGAATAAGGGATATTACTGGGTGATCAGCGGTGGTTGTTGTATTCGTCACGGAACTTATACCCGTGACGTTCGTACCCCGTTTGGGTTGTTCCGTCTCTGTTTACAGTTGAGTGCCATGTGCCCTGGCCTGCCACAAACAAAACAGGTAGGCCTGCCATCCATTGTTCGCCCATTAACAGCGGCTTTACCCCATGTTACCCGAGCTGAAGGCCTGGGCGCATTCCTTTGGTTTGTCGTTCCCCTTGGTACAGACCCTGGCCGAGGGTTAACATTCCCCCGTTGGTCATAGTTATCATTCCCACGACCCCGTCCTGCCGTGCGTTCGAACCGGGGTGGGGTTCGCGGGCCAGGCGATTGTGCCCTCCGTATCCGAAGCTGTTGCATCTCCTTCTGGAGTGTGCGAACCTCTCGAGCCAAGCTAGCAACTGGGTCCATAGGGCCCGTATTTTGCACTAGGGCCACAGGGCTTGGTCTAGTGCATTGTGGCTGTAAATCCACTCGCTGCCCCGCGAGGTACCTAGCTGCTTCTATACGACGCACAAAATTTGTTAAATCACCCACAGTCGGGGGATCAGCTGGCAATACTTGCTCCAGAAGAGAAGGCTTCAGCCCTCGCATAACATGACGAACTCTTTCCCTTTCAGTCATGTTAGGGTTTACCTGATCGCATAGTACGAGAACATCATATATATAACGTTCAGTAGGCTCACTTAAGTCTTGTACGCGCTGGCGAAGACGGCATTCAAGGATCTCTTCCTGCGCCGCCGGAAGAAAGGCTAACTGTAAGGCGGCTTTCAGGTCATTCCACCCGTATTGCCTATGTCGCGGTACGAACGTTTTAAACCAATTGGCAGCGGCCTCCCTCAGATAGCACGGGAGGTATTGCTTTTTGCTGCTCTCGTCCCAACCATTAGCAGCTGCTATTGTTTCAAAATTGTACAAATAAGCGGCCACGTCTTGACCCGGCTTACCTTCATAAATTCCTGGATCAATAAATGGCCGAGCAAACGGCAAAGGGGGAGCCACCATTGGCTTCCCTAGACCGGCCTCCTGAGCTGAAGATCCAGCTTGTAGAGCTGTTGCCATTTCGGGTTCTTCCAGGGATGATTCTGAACTGGATTTAGAGGTCGGGGAACCGGGTTGAGATTGTATTACAGACAGATCGCCTACACTAAGACTTCGTTGCTTATTAGGAAAATATACTAAGGGTGACTGTCCTCGAATCCTACGACTGCTTCTCACATGAATATTGGACATGGACTCCCGCAATGAATTTAAGTCTTGCGACAGCACGTTTACGTCACTAATTGCCACCGCATAAGCGTCTACTGTACCGTCTAATGTTTCTTGATACTGTTGAAGCAGTTTCCTAATTTCCTGACTCGTTGGGCTATTACTAGGGTACTTCGCCAGTAATTCCATGTATTGGAGAGATTCGAAGTGATACTAATACTGACACCCATCAGGGGAGCTAACAATCCCTATTATACGTAAAATAAGGTAGCACAAGCAGCCAAGGACCATTATACAAAGAAACAGTAAACCAGCTGTAACAGTGTCACAAACCATCCCAACCAAAAATTGTATATTGTGTGTTCATTGTTCACCTTACACTAGTACTCATACCTTCAGAACTTCGGATATCGATTACCAAGGTAAGAAAGATAAAATTAACAGAAAAAAACCCAACAATGGAATCATAGCAAAAACTCACTCCCCCGGAGTTATAATGAAAAGAGAGGTCCGGAATTGAACATATTTCCCCTAAAATTTAAGAGAAATTGGCGCCTCCGCCATATGTCACAGCCAGGGGTGAGGGCTGCGACTGGGGTACATAGCCAGGGAATCAGAATGGTAGAGTAAGACAGACTCGCAAGTTAGCCACAAGTCCCCTTTTTATTAAAGATTAACCCATACACCACTTGGGTTTGCAAATACAAGTTCTGACTTCATGAAACACTTGGAATTATTACAATTATTGTTCTATCATCTAATTTAGACTGCCCATGGCAGCTGTACTATTAATTAAATGCCCCAGCGGGCTTACCTTTGTTGGGTGAATGTCACGAAGCCTGAGAGGTAGAGTAACGCTGGTGATGATCCACAGTTCCAGTTCGACCCGGCCGTCGTGACCCTGCGACGTCTATGTAGCAACCGACCCCAAGCCGATGCTCGCTGCTCATTTTATAGTGATTCCCTTTCCTAGGGGCTTCCGGTTATCACTAGGCCAAGCCCAACTATCATGAGCTTCCGCCCTCTGTTTGAACATTACGCCTATACGCGAAGCTTCTAGAACTTCCCGAGGAATCTCCCAGTGACGCATGACAGCTCCGGTCTACGTGACAAACTCGTAGGCAAACAGGATGCTTATGCCATGGTAAAAAGTCCCTCTGGGATTGTCATGGGATGTGGGTAACCAACCCTTTCCTGTTAGTATCACCAGTTACTCATTTCCAGAAAGAATTATGTTTAGAATTTCAAAGGATGTGGGTAACCATGCCGTTCCTGTTGATTGTTGCAAGCTATTAAGCTCCAGAAAAGTCACAAATAATTTTGATGTACAAAGTTGCCAGTGAATGTAAATTTCTTTGTTCAAAAACGTATGATGTCCGAAATATACCCACAAACCTATTCTCCCATTATGGCATACGTGACAATATTGTGGGGAAAAAGATACACCTGAACTTAGTTTTAATATGTAAAAATGGAATGATATATAACAGAGGTGTGCCAGTAAAATTGGAAAAGATGTAACAGTAAACAACCTAGTAAAGCAAATGCTTGAAAATGAAGAGAATTGGAGAAATATAGAAGAGATGATCGTTAGTATCATCAAAACAAAAGAAACAGAAGAAAAGATGGTTAAACAAGGTTGCCACATTTGTGATGTAATATCTGAGAGGTAGTCCCGCAATGTGTGCATTTTATAGCAGCGGTTTTTTAGTTGGTAAAAACCAATTCGCCAAGTTCGGTGTCTTTTTGAAGATTTTCCCCTGATTAAAAAAAAGAGAGAGAGAGAGAGAGAAAACAAAAGATCTCCCAAATCTCTAACTAATCACCTGCCTGTATGACACTGAATAGCAATTAAATGCCTTCTTGCATCATGTATCGGTACTCATGTGGTGTTTCTGCAACTGTTCTGGTGCCCAATCCAAAACTGGTGTTACCATGGTCATTGGTTCAGTTCCAATCATGTTGTGAATTTTTTTTCTTTGTCTTTTTAATATGTTCCTCAGAAGAGGACCTAACTACCTGAATAATAGTAGCATTTGAAGTTATTCAACACACACAAGGAATTTTGGACAGAGCATGACTGTCGTTCCTTCATCGCAGTCAACTTTGTGTTGAATACACAAGTCACCATTTCAAGCAGTTTCTATACTCGTAAACCTGACGCAAAGAGTTGCATTTAATGTAAGATCATTCACCCTTCCTTTAAACCACCTTCCATGTAGACATACAGCATGTGAAAGTATTAAGCGGGATTTAACCTTTGTTAGAAAGAATTGTAATTAATTGCATTAACAAAGTGAAATTACTCCATAAAATGCATACATTTATACAAGAATTAAAAGCATAGACAAAATATTAAAAAAAAAAAAAACCAATCAAACAAACAAAACAAAAATATGTTCCAGATCTTCTCGGGAAGCAAGCCAGGTGAAAAGACGATTAGAAATCAACGTTTTGTGAGTGTACATCACTCCCATCATCAGGGTATTTTAATAAATGTTATAACCACAAAATGTATAACTGGATATAACACAAATATCAACAAAGACTTTGTTCAGCTGTGTTTTGAAAGTGAACTCTTTTGTTTGTGGTAGACAACCTTGCAGATTGTAATTGTGTATGTTACGTAATTCTGCTACTGTAAAGGTTGACCAAAGTGTGATTCTATGCAAATAAAGAGCATTTTGGAATTTCTGCAACTGGACTTTTAATCTTACAAACCCACAAAGTCACAATACTTTTCTCTGTACAATACTGAGTTTATGATTTTCATGTTTTCAAAACTAGGATTTCATTGAATGATCCTCTGCAACTTCGAAGAACATGTAGCTCCCAGTGGACCAGGTATTTGTTTCCTCGAAACAGTGTCAGTGATATCTAGAGCATCTTTCAGTGGCAAAGTTGTACTTTCCGACCAGAGAACAGCTTTTGATATAAAGGCAAAATGCATGTTATTATAAGCAAGGGAAGCTGCAAGAGTGTGGCAGTCAAATGATCTCTTAGCCTTGGCAATGGAGGAAACTTCTGTTTCATCTAATTCATTGATCACATTTTTAATGTCCTTTAAGTGCTCAGAATAGGAACAGAACAGAATTCTGGAGGAACAGAATTAGAAACCCTCTTGGACTCTACATCTTTTCCTTATTGAGATAAATGTCACTTAAGAGTGAATTTCACTTGTTTTATTAATTTACCCTCAAATATGACCTTCCAAATTATCTTGGAATATTGAAAAATAACATTATTTGTTTCAAAAAGGGAAAGCAGCTGTTTGGGTTATTTTAGGTGTCAAACTCTCATTTAGGTTCTTTTAAGTGAAATAAGGTAAAAACCTAAAAGTCCAGACCCTATGCAACTCTTCATTTTCATGTATTGTGTACTCAAGTGGTATCATCTTTTGCAGTGGTGTACTGGCACTTTAGAAACTTATAACCATAATTTCCACATTTGAACCAACAGACCATAAGTCTCCTATCTCAAATTACGTGTTTAAGATATCTCCATGTGCTCTGAAAATATTTTGGTGTAGTTCATTAACACTCATATATATGGAGGCAGTTGGCCAGCTTTTTCATTCAGTTCCTGAAGAACGCTATGGAGCTTGGAATGTCTGAAAAGCTAGAATTTAGTTACTTTGAAATGGCTGATTACCTGTGAAGCTTTAATTAAGGAAGTTACATGGTAATTATTTGCAAATTTGATTACTTGTTTGCTAACGACACAAGAGTGCTCTGATACATAGACAAGAACACATCATTAGCCAAGTAATACAGTCAGTGGCTTCTCAACACTGTTAGCAATTTTATTTGATATTTACCACAAGTTACCTAACCAGTTTGCTGTAAAAGCTTTTAGATTACAAGACTTTAAACACTGTGTTAAAATGTTAACTAAATGTGCATAATTAAGATATCTTTGTAGTTTTACATGAGTTGGTGAAAGCAC
The DNA here is from genome assembly GCA_030765055.1 of Mantis religiosa. Taxonomy (NCBI): domain Eukaryota; kingdom Metazoa; phylum Arthropoda; class Insecta; order Mantodea; family Mantidae; genus Mantis; species Mantis religiosa. Next base: position 14,498,695 of record CM060959.1, on the reverse strand, counting down.
CCATTGTTACAAAACTGGTTCCATAAATATACAGGTATCATTTGGACATCAGTATTATTAAATTTCCCTAAACATTAATGTGAGATTTCCTTCATTAAAGTCTTTTCTCTTTTTCAGATCACATCCATTCTTCCGAGCTTTCTACATACCTACCTTATCGGACAAGTTTTGCACCTATGCTCCATACAATTTACTTCGTTCTAAAAAGTTCAAGTGGGCTAAGCCCTTTTAACAGCCCCGCTAAGGTTTTCAACAGCACGTGTATACAGCTTTGTAAAAATTACAAACAAAACCTTTATGCAATTCTGAGAGTCCTTTTGTCAGACCTGTGCATTACTTTATAGAAAGTGACTTCCATGTTAAATGCAAGAAGGAAAACAACCCAAAGTGCAATATTATTAACCTCATTTGTAAATGTTAAGTATTGATTGTTTTTTATATGCCACGTTCAAATAAACCTGCTGCCCTCTAAATGCAAAATATAATATTGCTCACTTAATAAGTTTAAAACGAATAAATTGCATAATTTTAGGAGCAAAGAAGTTAAACAGATTTTCATGCGGTATGTGTGCAAAATGAATGATTGTGATAATTGAAGGATACAGAGAGTTGGAGGCCATTGAAAGATCAAAGCAGTCTTAAAATTATAATCTACGGCAGGTATGAGAACATTTTCCACAAAATAGTCAAAAATTAAGGCTGTTTGCATATATGTTCAGCATTTGGAGGTGTTGCCATTTGAGAATTAAAAATTTTGGAGTACAGTTATTATGAATAAACTATAATACTAAGCACGCACATCACTAAATCCTTATCTGTTTGTAAACTCTTCCAGGACCGGTTTCGTAATGCATCTGTTACATCCTCAGCTTGTTGACTGAAGGGTCTTTGGTTATTTCCAGAAGTTATGTAATGGATGCATTATGAAACCAGTCGCAGATTGCTTCACTGTCAGTAGCATCAGTTTTTTTACAAATTTTGAGTACAATAACATCAGAGGTTTCACAATTCCTGTAAAGACGTTGCTGGAAGCAAGTTGATTCAGAACAAACATTCTCTCTGCTATTGCTGTTATAAAGATGGCTCCAGACACCATCACATAGCTCCTCCCAATCAGAACCTCATCTATGTGCATTTCCTGGCCAGGAACCCAACTTGCAGCACCCACAATTTCAGCTATGTCCAGCTGAATGCAACGATGTGACCTACACATAAGTACAGAGTTGCAGAAGTGTCGTTATCGTCCAGATTTTGGTATACCAGTTTACCGACGTTATTGTTTGCAGAAGTATGTGCACAAAACCATCAACTGCAGCACAAAAACACCATTAGTTCAGCAAATGTAGTTCTTATTGTTGAAACTGGGGTCATTTTGGCTGAATTAATTATTTGTTTCTTTCAGATTCAGAAAACTTAAAATCCTCTGCACATAGGTATACGCAGTTTCTGACATTTGAATTTTGATCAGTACATTCATTTCAATGCTGACAAAACTTTAGTTCTAAATAAGCAATTGAGTTACTCCTTAGTTTAATACTCATTTAAATCCATGAACCTTTTAAATCTGCTTAAATGATTGTTTAAATATTCCACTATGCAATTTCATGCTCATAAGAAATAGATAAATATTCAGGAAGTTTAACATGAACATGAAGTTTAACGATAAAACATTTGTAACAAAACCCGTACGATTTTGAGTACAATTATGACAGCTATTAAGTCACATAGGAATAGCGCCTCTACTGTGCAGTATCACAGCTCGACTAACAAAGACAGTTAAAAAAGGAGAGAGAGAGGTGATGTAGGAAAATAATGAATACAAGAAGTACCCAGATCATGGACTCAGTCATGGTGGGTGCTTGCATTCTGATCCCAAGGTCATAGATTCAAGAGAGTCCAAACTGATGTATACTTAAAGGTAACAGCCTCATGTCAGCAGATTTACCAGCTTGTAAAAAAACTGCTGTAGGATAAAATTCTGCCACACAAGCATCACTAATAATATCCTGTCAGTTGAAACCACCATTAACAAATAAAATACCTTTAAATTTAAAAGATTATGTAGAAATACCCACAAACAAAGTGAAATGAATGAGTGATGAAGGTATGAGAAGATTAAATAAGGTTAGATTGTTTGTATATTTGTATATATTTGTTTGCTTCACTGCTAATACCTTCATATTTTACATATTTATAGGTCTGGAAATTGTTTATTTCTATGGTAGAGATCCTTTACTACAACTCTGCTTACACAGTGAGATGTTTAATACGTAGCTGTCCTGTGCTATTACGCATAGCAATATTTGAGCATTCAGGAGACATAGCAGAGAAATACAAAAAAGTGAAAAAATGTAGCAATTTTTTTTAATCAAACTGATCCTAAAAGATAATGCCATAGTATAAAGGAACATGTGGATGGTAGCTCATATTATCTATTTATTTATGGCAAGCACCAGGCCTGACAGTATAAACATATTATTTGATGGGTGTCAAGTTATTAACATGTTTATTCATGCTACAATAACCATACGTAGTAGCATGATGCAATGCTCACTATCATCAGGGCCTCAGGCTTCATTGCATTTTATAATATACTCTCAACTTGTCAAGTGAATAGTACGTTTTAGTATGTTGTGTTTATGTCACCAATTATATATTATAGAAAAGTTAAGTGAAACAAACAGTACCCTTGTGTTCTGGTGCAGAGTGAGAGAAATACGTTTTGAAGGGAATTATGTCCTCTCGAATATTTAAAAATTTGCCAAACTATTACTTGTGTTGCCACATGGAAACGCTGATGTGGAAAGATTGTTTTCCATTATGGTTGACATTAAATCTAAAAAAGGGGATAAACTAAAGCCTCAAACACTGAATGACCTAAATTGACATTCAAAACAGGCAGTTGCTGTATCTCATACCCAATAACTGATAAACTTGTAAATAAATTTAGAAAATCCATGTAAAACTTTTCAAGAAGTGCAACAGTGACAATATGTTCTGACAGGGATGACCCTTAAACCATTTTAGGCAGCCAGTGCAGATCCCTCTTCACTTATTTCTAGTGATAGCTATTAATGTATAAAGTATATTAACACCCTCATTAAACAACAAACAATAGATCCTTTCATGGAAGTGTTGAAAACAGTGTTGTTGTATAAATTAAATTAATTGGGAGTCGATTAATGACACTAAACAACACTTACTTTTAAATTTTCCTGAAACTAGTTTCAGAGGCCTTCCCTCTATCTTCAGCCGGACATCGACTGGTTCTCATTGGTGTAGCTGGCAATATTTTGTCATCGGTCTCCTCTGGTGGCGGTTCGAGGAACTTGCTGAACAAATCTTTCTGGTGGATGTCGAAATTGAATACTTTGTTTCTATTTTTTGAAATAAAGATTTGTTCCCATGTGGACAGTTCTTGTTTTCCTGTTGTATGTTTTAGTAATTTTGGTTCTGGATTTATGTTGTGGTTTTTTTCCCAAAAATGTGTGGCAACTGCTGATTTTTCTAATTGTTTGTATTTTATGTTCCTAAAGTGTTCCTTTGCTCTTGTTTCTAAATTTCTTTTGGTTTTTCCAAATTTTAGTCAAATTTATATTGAAAAAAAACCAAAAGAAATTTAGAAACAAGAGCAAAGGAACACTTTAGGAACATAAAATACAAACAATTAGAAAAATCAGCAGTTACCACGCATTTTTGGGAAAAAAACCACAACATAAATCCAGAACCAAAATTACTAAAACATACAACAGGAAAACAAGAACTGTCCACATGGGAACAAATCTTTATTTCAAAAAATAGAAACAAAGTATTAAATTTCGACATCCCCCAGAAAGATTTGTTCAGCAAGTTCCTTGAACCGCCACCAGAGGAGACCGATGACAAAATATTGCCAGCTACACCAATGAGAACCAGCCGATGTCCGGCTGAAGATAGAGGGGAGGCCTCTGAAACTAGTTCCGGGAAAATTTAAAAGTAAGTGTTGTTTAGTGTCATTAATCGACTCCCAATTAATTTAACAAACAATAGGATCATCATAATCACCATTAATCCATCGTCTTGGTCATTTTGCCACCTCAAAGAGAAAGGTTTGTTGTTATTTTTTTTTATACTTTTATAGCGAAATGTAGCAGAATTTTGCTCAACCTGTGGCAAGATTCAATGTAATTTGGTTGGCAACACTGTTTTAATCATGTTTTTACACTACATTTGTGTGCCTATGTAGACTTGAATATAGGAGGGGACATCATTGTGACAGTGATAAGTTTAAAACTTTCTAAATTACACGTTTTTGCAAGCAGCCCTTAATTTCAAATGCTTCATGTTATAAAGTATGAATTGAATTTTAAAAATATTCACAACAGAATTTGGTGTTCATGTCCTCCTGCTACTATATGCTTCAAAAAATTATGTTTTAATTTTGTTAGTATTTTAAATATGCATTCCAATGAGGTTTTGAACTCAGCTAAAAAATAGTGTTTGTGAATCATCATTATTGTTATTTCTTAAAATGTAAACCATCTGTAAATTTTGACTTTTTTTATTAGAAGTGGGTAACAGTGAAAAGGAAACATGATATTTTATGACAATAACTTAGTTTATTTGTTCAACAGTTGAAGGCTGTTGCTCTCAACTTCAGCTGCTTCTTACATCCACTTGCAGACATCTAGTGGTGTGATGAATCTGCTCAGTATCAGAGTATCAAAGTTCAAATGTTTAATGATACAACCGTTTTGCTAGCCCGCCTCGGTAGCGTAGATGATAGCGTGTCTGCCTCACATTCAATAGGTCCTGAGTTCAAATCTCGGTCAGGTTGAGCTACCTGGATAAGGTTTTTTCCGGGGTTTTCCACTATCCTTAAAGACGAATGTCGGGTAGCTCTAAGCTCCATGGACCTTGGACTCATTTGAGCATCATTTCTCCCATTCCATTCATTGCCCAATATGACTTAACGTTGGAGGACGTAAATTGCAAAAAAAAAAAAAAAATTAAAATTCTGATATACTATATGTACACGCTATCTTGAGCGCTAGATTTACAGTGTGGTGCAGGCAGGGGGGAAGAAATGAGAGATAATGCTCTTTTGTTTCTGCAGTGCAGTCAACCTAGAAAAACACAATTCAGAAAATGGCGTGTGAGTTAAGTGAAGATGCACACCTCAAGTGTGAGATATGTGGACAAACAGTAAATTGAACTCAATCCGATAAGCTGTATATTTATATAGTTACTCTTTATATAACAGATAAAAATAGAAAATAAATATTATGACAGTTATAAATACTTATGCACTTTGTGATTCTTTGATTTCGGTGTATCACTTTCATTGCTAGTATTGTCTGATGTGTTGATGATAATTTCATCATTTGCATTTTCTATTACACCATCACTTCTCCAACATTTCACTTCCAGCTCTTGGACCTTCTTGCAGTGCATTGCAGTTACGGAAGATAATCCTTCTATAGCAAGTTTCCGTAGATTTGTGGCTGACATGTCATCAGTAATGTTGCATCCTGTGAAAACATTCTTTATTTTTGCCCAAGCCAGCTCAATTACATTCAGATCACAGTTATACAGAGGTAGACGAATAATAATGTGTCCCCTTTCGAGAACTGTAACATCTACAACATACGTTTTTTGTAAACTGGTCAGCTAATTGATCTCGAAATTGATCAAAACAAAATATGGCGCACATGTGAAAGCTTAGCATATTAGCCACTAGATGTCAGAGTGTATAGCACATTTCAAGTTTCAGAGTTGTGGTCTGTGTTTACGGAGTTAAACGAAACTTACCAAATGAGGACTTGGAACCCGAGCGCTCAACTTATCATGCGCATATAGTATTTGAAAGTAGTTTTAATAATTTTGCATCTTGTTTCTTTCTCATGAGGGTGGCTCATCTATACCCCCATACCCCAAGCACTGGGTATCCATTTTATTTGCCTTCTACAACAGGCATGAACTGTTTTGGGACTATTCTTTAACTCCTGTCACCACACATAGTAATTTTTTATGTTATTTTGTTTTTTTGGAGATGCGTTTAGTAGGTGTTTACTTTCTCTATCCACTGTATTTAATAGGTACAGATAGTACTCTATTTCACCTAAAATTTTGTATTGAGATTTCAACAGACCAGTTGATTAAAACAATATTAGACACAGGTTTGTGTGTTTGTAAGAGAGACAGCAAATTAACTCAAGAACAAAAATTCAGATATATAACAAACTTTGCATTTTAGTTCAGCATCTTCTAAAATATTGTTGGTCAGTTATAAGCAGTTTGTAAAATCAACTTTCTACTTTGCTATCAATACACATTCCCATTTTGGTTTCTGTTCTTGGGTTATCGTGATTCACCATTAAATCCTCCACTGTTCTCAAATTGTTTTAAGAATATTAGTTTGTAAATATTAATTTAAAAGTATGCTATGATGTAAGTGCAAATGTTGTGTAAATTTGGGACAATAACAGAAAGCAATGTATATAAATGTACCCTAGAAAATATCATTGTAGTTTTGTCCATAAACTAGAAAGTGTACCTCTTGATCACATGTGTTTTGAGAAGTGTAAAATGTAAAGCTGACACCTTTCAAGTAGAAAGTAAATGTTCAAAAATAAGCCCCTTTCAGCCTTAGCAATAAATAATTGGGGTTGCCAGATCTGTATATTCCTGTATTTTATGTTAGTTTTATTTAATCTTCCAGTGCACATGTAGCAGAAATTTTTCTCTTGTAGGTTATTAATTTTGGCTTAAAGTTTGTAACTCCACTTGGTTCTTAATAAGAGGTAAACTTTTTTGTGTAATAGAACTAGTTTTTAGTAAATGGAATAAAAATTACTGTTTTCATTTTCAAATGTTGTAGTATTAAGTACTACAAATGGGAAAATTTTCATTTATTAGGTTTACGAATCACTACAAATAATAATTAAGCACAATGCATTGATGGAAACTTCTTATTTTCTTTTTAAGACTGAGTGCAAATAAAGTCAAACATATATACAAATATAATAATTTGTAACATAAAGCTTCACTTATAAGAATATTTGAACTGTGAATGATTGTATGACAACTTGGCTAACTTTCCCCAGTTAGGAATATAAAGCTTAGGGCATTTTGGGTTTATTAAGCAGGTGTGCTACCCCCAAACTATGAAGGTGAACAGATTGTAATTTTCAGAATGAGTACATTAATTTATAAATCCAAGTTATAGTATTGCGACTGTCTTGTTTTCACTGGTACTTCGGTAATGTAATTTATTTAAAGTGTTCATTATCACTTCGCCATGGCTGCATAGTTAGACCACTTGGCTCTCACCTAGGCTGCCTGGGTTCTATCCCTGGCAACTGCAAAGTGGGATTTGTAGTGGACAACATGGCATTGGGGTGGGTTTCCTCCGGCTCCTCCGGTTTCCCCCTCCATCATTCATTCATCCCAGGCATTGGGCCGATCCCCCAACCCTGATCTCATTTATCAGGTCAATATGCTTTGACTCCCTCGCTCTGAGGGAACCCAGGCAACTTCTAACACCAGCATTGGTGAGGAAGGGAGACATAAAAAATTATCAATTCACTTTACCTCTGCATAGCAATGCAATTAAACGTACACAAATCTGTCTTTCCTTCTGCTTCACTTCAACTACGAAACTTCACTAATCGTAGCACTCATTGTCATCAAATCAAATAGAATCAAATTTTATTGACACAATAACATTTACATATTTGAGCAAAGCTCATAAACTGGTGTCTCGTCAGTATACATATATCATCAAACCTTTCACTCTTGACAGATGGAAATTAAAGTTAGTGTCAATTTCAAAACTTGCTTTCGCTGATGATATAGCCGTAGTGGCTAACTCAGCCAGAAATCTTCAAGCCAACTTGAATATATGGGAAAAGGAATTGAGTAGTAGAGATATGGTCATCAGTGTTGAAAAAAACAGACTATGGTAATTGCACTTCAACCAGACATTGGAGTAAGTTACTCATTTTAGGTATTTTGGAGCAGTTATTAATCACGACAGAAAATACGATCTGGAAATTAATCAAAGAGTAGCTGCAGTAGTTAGATTATTTTATGCTATTAATGGAGGATTTATTGGAAAAAGAGATAGAAATAAAAAACAAAATGACAGTCTATTACTCAACATATCTCCCCATATTAACTCACACTTTGAAGTCTTGGGCTCTTAATACTCAACATCAAAGTAGACTGCAGGCAGCAGAGATGAGATATTAGAGGAAAATAGAGAATAAAACACATAGAGGCCGAGCACATAAGAAGACTATAAGGGAGACATTAAACATAAATCCTTTGGTTGAATTACAAGCAACAGAGCTCCGCTGGTAGAGACATGATGATACCTGATGCCTGATACCTGTTACCCACCTCTTGCATGGGAAACACATACCCATAAACAACGAGGCTGTCCTAGAACAAAGTAGAAAGACAGCATAGGGATGCATGTAATAGAAGAGGAATAAACAAGGGGGATGCCTGGAGGAAAAGCACTAGACAGAACAACATGAAGAGCTGTCTGCCAAACCTGTGGCCGCGCCATGGCTCAGTGGTTAGACTGCTTGGCTCTCACCAAGGCGGCCCGGGTTCAATCCCATGTGACTGCAAAGCGAGATTTGTGGTGGACAACATGGCGCTGGGGTGGGTTTTCTCCGGGATCTCCGGTTTCCCCCGCCATCTCATTCCACCGGTGCTCCATCTTCATCTCATGTATCATCAGTGTCATCGCCTGCGGTGCCGTATGTAGTAAAAGCGGGCGTTAAACTCTACACACATATCTGCCAAACCTCTACACCGCAAAGTAGATGAACAGGCAATAAAGAAGCGCTCACTATATGTCACAACTATTGTTGCATCTATCTCAATCACTCAGATATAGCTGCTGGAGTTTTAGAAAGATTCTAGAATGTTCTAAGGGTGGGAAGAGAGATGGTAGAAAGAAGCTTCCAAAACAATCCCATTTTCTCTCAATAGCACTACTGACATTTGCACTGAGTAAGAGTGGACTTATCTCCTCAACTGGCAAGTTCCTTCTGCGCTATAATGCAGCACCTGGTTGTATCACAGCATATTTAAACAAAACAAAATGAAACAAACGCTCTGGAACAATGGTCTCAAATGCATGCATTTGGAAATACACTTGTGAAACTCAATCAATAAGGTAATTATTACACTGCAAAAACTATCATCCTTACCTGTGACTGTATTGTGTTAAAGATTACTATTGTAGAGTGGAACAAAATATCAGTCTGTTCCTTTTAAGAGGTAGTGAGTTAAAAGAATCTTCAATATTTTATGTTTCAGAGTCTGGCAACCCTATTACCCATTCATCAAAATAATGTAGATACATATATAAGGATATATCTGTAAAATTAATAATTTTTGTTATATAGTATGTACATATTTTATATGCATTTATATATAAATAATTTATGTTCGTTAATATGAAACAGTTGTATTTTGTATCTTTTTCTAATTCTTGTAAAAACCCGTAAGTGTGTATAAATATTAGTGGAAACAATATCAATGTAAATTACTCTAGAATCCATTGTATTAGCCTTTCAGATATTAAATCACTAATGCTTTTACCTCCCCAAAAGAAGTACCGAAAAAGAAAGCATTTGTATTTCAGTTCTGTAACTCAAGTGTTAAGCTACAGAAAAAACCTGATTTTAGTAGTTTCCCTGTCTTCCATTAAATGAAGCAAAACATTTGCTGTAGCTTTGTCAGAATATATTTCAGTCTTCTGCTGTCTTAAGATTCATGTTTCAAAATATTGGAAAAATAGAAAATACCAAAAATGTGCAGTAGTTTATTATTAGCGATGGGTCAATACCAGTTCTTCTCAATACCGATACCCGATACTTCGATACTTGATACCATCTGCTTCTAGTTTCAATACAAAATAGAATGTTGGGAGAAGTGTGTAAGTACAAGAAAATTGATTACCTGCACCTGTTTAATGAGACAAAACTTAAAACCATCAGCGTTCTTATTTTTAAACTCTACATTAGACATTTAAAAGCAAAACAGTCCACTTTTATAAGTTTTTGTTCAAAAATACTAGCATTTTCTCAAGTCTACTTCTTTTTGTGTTACATATGAGTCCTGCTGTGCTAAATAATCTGTTGGAGAAAACTGCTGCAGGTGGAATACACAAATATTTAGCGGTTAAGTTTTTTCAATTCTGGAAATTTTGAATTTGTTTTCCAGTAATTCAGTGCACTAGTAAGAGAAGGTGATAAATCGTCTTTGAGCTATTCAGATATCCTGCCAATTTCTCAAGCTTTGCAATGTTCTACTTGCGGCAATATATTTTGTGTTTTTAAAATAAAATGAAAATAGCACAATCATCATTGGAGTATCGAGCGAATTTTCTGAAGTATCGTGAGTATCGAGGACCCATCCCTATCTATTATTTAAGAAAATAAAGTTCTTTAACATTTAGTTCTGTAAGATTGCAGTGTAAATGGTAAATCTAAAAAACTTATTAACTTTGTGTTAACTTTTGTAAATAAAAGGCACGTAGTAATTATTTTTTCCAAAAAGAATTCCATGGCAAGATACTAAAATCACATATGTGCATTGTATATTATACAGATTGTTTCGAAATGACAGCAAACGAATATAGCCATTTAGGTGACGCAGCTTCGAAGTTTCTTAGGTGTAATTTTATGCAGCATTAAATATTACATTATTTTGTGATTAGGCAGAGCAGGAACCACTGGTGTGCAAACCTCGAAAGTTGTTATTGGGACGCACTGACCACAAAAACAAAAGCATAGCTCCTTGCTCTTTATCAGTGACCCTAGCCTCGCTTTCGGGTAATGGGGCAAAGGACAGTTATTTGTGAAAAAGTCGATGATGACTCAGAAAGTTCCAAGGTTGCTCATTTTGCTATGATCTTAATTGTACAGTACTTTCAACCAGTTACTGTAAAATCAACAGCTTCCTTTTCAGTTACAAATGCTTTATTTAGTATTATTAAACACAGTGAAATAAATGATGATATATATATAAGGGTGCTCAACTACGGCGGTCATCAGCGCCCTTTAAAAAACTAGTCATGGCAAAAGCCAGATATAAAACTTTCTAAAAACTATACAAGTGTAACAAAACCTATTAATTAAAAATACACGTACATAAAAAACATCAATCAAAACCTACTAAAAATTTCGTTCACTAAATCCTAAACTCTAAACTAGACAAGAATCTAAAAACCTTCTCCACGGGTCTCCACGCACGGCCTACATGTGGATGGGCCTGTTGACCGTCTCCCTCAACCACGAAGAGGAGCCCACACGAGGGAGACTGTTGGCTCGGGACCCCGGGTGCGCCAAATCCGTACCTACCGAAGTAGGCCCCTGGGGGGACAGTGAAATAAAATGCTTGTCTCATCGTATAAGGCATTTAGTTTTGGTTAACTTTATCTACAATTCTTTGATATTGTTCTCTGTTTGTTTTATCATTTAATGCTTCCATCCTCAACCTCACTAACATTAACTTCCCTCTAAAAGGTTTAAGTTCATATGTCCACCAGCTTATTTGCCGTCATCGAGTGTTATAACAGAATGTTGGAACACTTTAAACACTCATAAACAAATAACTAAATAATAACTCCTTTATTGCGGTTTCATATGCTAAAGAAATTCTTAATAGTTGCAAGCTACCGTGGAGTACGTAGAAAATGAAGCTAGCTACAGTGAAGCAATAGATATTACACAAATATAAATATTTGTTACTAAGGCTTCACTTATCTTAAGAAATTGGTGTTAATACTTTTTTCTAATGGAGATTGATTTCACAAACAAATTGATCTCCATTAAAAAGAAGTATTAACACCAATTTCTTAAGTGAAGTCTTTTTAACAAATATTTATATTTGTGTAATACCGTGGAGTATGTCGGTATGTTTACAAACAGCTACAGCAGGCAGCACTGTGTATCACCTACCTGCGAACTTTGATAGGGTGAGGTACGCGGGATTGTTCCTGTAACTACCTAATCCACACTCATTCTGGAGTGTTTACTTATGCAACTCTATTGGCGGTAAAAACTCTCTATGTGTCATATAGAAGCTGAGCAACTACTTCTATATATTCGTTTGGTGTCATTTCGAAACATCCTTATATTGTATATTATTATTTTTGTAGTTGTAAATATAAAATTAAACTTTTTTGGCTTGTGCAGTTGAATGATGCAGTATTTGTATTTAATAACATATCTTATGCCAAGGGTGTCAGATAACACTGGTTTCTTTATGGCTATCATACCAAGGGTCCACATTCAATTTGCTGTTGTGGAGTTGGCCCTGTCCAAGCTTGATTAGCATATGTGAAGCATCGCAAGGTCTAACATGGTTTGTAGTCCACAGTAAAAGTTGTAGATCACCCATGTTCTTGTGATCCTTCCATCAACTATTGATTGGCCCACAGTTAATTCACCATCACCTGTTAGAGTAAGTTTCCTTTGAAGGTCATGGACCATATGGGGAGTGTTGGAAACAACAGCAAGGTAAAGTATAAACTTGAAAGAAGCGTAGGGACAGTGAAGCACAAATTACTACAAAAGTGAATCGAGAATATATTGACACATTGCTTCACTCACACTGTTTATTCACAGGACATGTTTCAAGAGCTCTTGCTCCTATCCTCAGCTGATACTCGACTAGTGCAAGTTGTAGTGGTTTCTTCTTTCTCCGTATTGTCAATAGATGGTGTGATGTACTTGTCAAAGATGTCCGGTGGTGGACCTGAAGAAATAGAAGAACTTTCACAACTTACAGAAATTTGTATCAATCAAAATTTTTTCAGCTTTAATGGACAGATCTATAAACAAAATACGGGCCTAGCTATGGGCAACCCATTGTCTCCCTTCATTTATTCATGAGTGCTTTTGAAACACATATCACAAAAGCTTTTCCAAATTATTTCAAAGTGTGGTATCGCTATGTTGACGACATTTTTGCAATAGTACCTAAAAAACTCATACAAGATGGTCTTAAACTTTTGAATATACAAAATCCAGCTATACAATTTACATTGGAAACAGAAGAGGATGGTGTGCTCCCCTTTTTGGACATCAAGATCAAAAAAATGAACAACAAACTCACTTTTGGTATTTACAGGAAACCGACACACACAGATAATTACATTAAGAACAACTGTTTCAACCCAAAACAACACCAACATGCCATTTTCAACAGTTCAATCTTTCGGATGATCAACTTTCCACTAAACAGAGAAGATTATCAAGAAGAATACCTACACATAAAAAAAGTAGCTATATCCAACGGTTTCAACCCAAATTTAGTAGACAAAACAGTTAACAGACTCAACAAAGCTAAGAAAATAAAAGAAACCACCACCCTAGAACCTACAGTAGAAAAAGAGAAAAAACTTTTTAAAAAATTTACCTTCCACCCTTCAGCCTATAACAAATTCCAAAAAATCTTCTCAAAACACAACATAACTCTTGCACCTCAAAATAGGTTTAATATCAGAAATTTGTTAAAAGGCCCTCCCAAAAATTCAATCACTACCAAAGAAAAACCAGGAATCTATGAGATCAAATGTGAAACTTGCCCTAAAATTTATATAGGAAAAACAAAAAGAAATATTAACATCAGAACTAAAGAACATATGAGAAACATTAAAAATGGTGAAACAGAAAAATCAGCAGTGGCTTTTCATTTTTTGAATACTAGACATGACATCAACTTGGAAACATCTCTAATAAAATACGTTAATCACCCCATAGACCTTTCCGTATGGGAAAAAGTCTTCATCAACAAAAATCGTCATAGAGTCATGAATTTTGAAACTCCACCACCGGACATCTTTGACAAGTACATCACACCATCTATTGACAATACGGAGAAAGAAGAAACCACTACAACTTGCACTAGTCGAGTATCAGCTGAGGATAGGAGCAAGAGCTCTTGAAACATGTCCTGTGAATAAACAGTGTGAGTGAAGCAATGTGTCAATATATTCTCGATTCACTTTTGTAATAGCAAGGTATTTTAACCTACTGAATATAAATTAAACACATTAAAAATCATGTAAAACATTTTGATAAACTGCTTATTGTATTAAATGTATTATAATTGTTATCTGTAGTAAAACATAACACAAAGATTATTGGAAGGTCCTTGCTGCTCCTTTATCTTCTCTCATGCGTATGCAAATTTGTAAGTAATTGTTAATAACTGTACATTTGGTGATTACTCATATTAAAGAAACTCATTTCCATTATTCATCACTGCAAGCAGTCTGCACAATGTTAATTATTATGTGTTACAAAATAGTGTAATGGAAATTGGAAGTAAGGGACAATTCTGTGGTCTTACTTCATAATATTTGTAGCTGTTGGGGTTGCAATGTAACATACTATATACTATTTCAATATTGCTTTTTTGAAATAAGTTACAAAAATACTTTGCATTGTTACATTAGTGCAACGTTCAAAGACGTAATTTTGGAAACTGTATAATATAGGTCTGTGTGGACGAAAATTAATAGGCCCAGCCTGTCTGTATGAACCATGCCCAGGCCCGAGGATGTATGTAATACTCAGTCTGGACCCAACTATCTTAATTTTGTTATATATAAAATTATTTTGCAGTTCTTAACCATCATCATCGTTGTTAGCCCACGAACCTCTGCTACCTGCTTGGAGATTTTTTTCCCTGTTCAGAGATCTATTGCACTCTAACTGAAAGTGCAATGAAACCTTGTTAACCTGGGCTTCTGGATAACCCAGACCAGAAGAAGAGAAAAATGTTACACAAATATAAATATTTGTTACATAGCCTTCACTTATCTTAAGAAATTGGTGTTAATACTTCTTTCTAATGGAGATCAATTTCAAAAACAGATTGTTTTCATCATCAGTCAACTTCATAGTCAAGGATTCCGGTTACCATGTTTTTTTTGTAATTTTTTTTTTTTTTTTTTTTTTTGTATTACCAACATCTGAAAACAAACCTAAAAACAGAATCTAATGCTGGTATTTCAAAATTCATTACGCGATAAATCCTTTCATGGAAGTGTTGAAAACAGTGTTGTATAAATTAAATTAATTGGGAGTCGATTAATAACACAAAACAACACTCACTTTTAAATTTTCCCAGAACCGGTTTCTGAGGCCTTCCCTCTATCTTCAGCCGGACATCGACTTGTTCTCATTGGTGTAGCTGGCAATATTTTGTCATCGGTCTCCTCTGGTGGCGGTTCGAGGAACTTGCTGAACAAATCTTTCTGGGGGATGTCGAAATTGAATACTTTGTTCCTATTTTTTGAAATAAAGATTTGTTCCCATGTGGACAGTTCTTCTTTTCCCACAAACAGGCAATCTTTAATAGTTTAGCACACAGACTGGTCAACATCCCTCTCACAGCAGAAAACCAAAAGAAATTTAGAAACAAGAGCAAAGGAACACTTTAGGAACATAAAATACAAACAATTAGAAAAATCAGCAGTTGCCACGCATTTTTGGGAAAAAAAACCACAACATAAATCCAGAACCAAAATTACTAAAACATACAACAGGAAAAGAAGAACTGTCCACATGGGAACAAATCTTTATTTCAAAAAATAGGAACAAAGTATTCAATTTCGACATCCCCCAGAAAGATTTGTTCAGCAAGTTCCTCGAACCGCCACCAGAGGAGACCGATGACAAAATATTGCCAGCTACACCAATGAGAACAAGTCGATGTCCGGCTGAAGATAGAGGGAAGGCCTCAGAAACTGGTTCCGGGAAAATTTAAAAGCAAGTGTTGTTTTGTGTTATTAATCGACTCCCGATTAATTTAATCATTACGCGATGTTTATTTTTTTAAATAAATATCTTTTCCCATACTATTAAATCTATCGAACCATTTAATGTTTTAATAATTTAAATTCAGGATTTATTTCCTGGTTAAATGACCAAAAATGATCTGCTTCAGCCGATTTACCAGTTTGTTTATACTTAATGTTACGAAAATGTTCTTTCGTTCTGGTTTCCAAATTACGTTTCGTCTTTCCAATATAAACCTGACCACAATCTAAACAATTAAATTGATAAATACCAGACTTTTTATTATTAGCAATTTCATCTTTTTTTAGAAAAATGTAGTAATTTATTATAAATTACTTACACCAGCGACTCCTTACACGAGCATTGGTGAGAGAGGGAGACATAAAAAGAAAAGACATTAATGATTTGTAGTATTAATGCAACAACCCATTGGCGCCCTCATCAGATGTGTTGTTGCTTATATTTTACATGGCAACATCATCAGACGGGTCAAGGATGGGGCAGCTCAAGTTTAATGGGCACAGGTTACGTTTACTGTGGATCTGTAATGGTAATAATGAATTATGACAATTATTTTCTTGTAACTTCATTTACATAACTATTCTATACTACAATGACCCTGTCAGCAAGATTTAATGATCTAAATTATATTCTACACAAATCAAGTGGGATGACTCAGTGAAGTTCAGGGTTCGATTCCCAAGCCAGCCTACCTAACCCATCATTTTTTTCAGGGGAGGCTTGGTTTCCCACAAAACCAGGTGAATGCTGGGTAGGTTAATTACATCCCTGAGTTTTGTCCCTTTATTTCGTTTCCATTATCATTTCACATCATCTCTCATCTGGTGGTCTCTTTCGTCGTTGCATGGCAGGATGATATGCTCGTAGTAAACACTTGTTCCTCCGCTAGGACTATCTCCGGTCTCCAGGTCAGCTTGTTGGGCCATTTCAAGACCACAGTGGTTGGGATACCAGTTGCACTGGCCTGCCGAGGAATTTCCAACAGGTCAGTTGTAGACACCCTGCACTCTGCATTGTTGTGACTCCTTGGAATGGCCTCTCTCGCCTCTTACTTCCAGGCATGTCCCACTTGGGGCTTAGGCACAGAGGATCTACACTGTTCACAGTGCCGAATCCCCTCTGTAGCACAATCCAATCCAATACTCTACACAAGAACAAACATGTCAGAAATGATAAGACAGAAAGTTACCTGGATTGCAAAGGAGGTACATCATCTCATATTTCAACATGCCTGATTTAAGATTAAAATTAGAGATTACAGAATTAAGTGTCACAGATTCCTGCTAACATGTCTGGCACAGAAAGAAATGTGGAAAACCCTAACTTAAAATACAGCTGGAGCATGATGATATAAGTGACATAAGCATGATTTGCATATTCCATCCACATGTCAGTCCCTTTGTGACACTTAGCAAATATTTCCTTTAAAGCTTGCTTACATAAGCATCCAGAAATGACTTGTCAGCATTTCTAAAGTAAATTTCATTATTCCTTTTAAACTTTGCCCTGAACATCTGTAGCCTAAACATATTTATCACAAACTATCACAATACATTACATTTAAGATGACAAAGTGCTGTGCTAAATGTTATAAATTAATTTTTCTTTGTTCCTATTTTCACACCAGCAAATATTTTTCAATTTTAACCCATTCAGACCTGTACTATATAACTGAACCTTTGGTAATTGTTTTGCCATCTCCATAATTATGATAAAATATCTTGATTCATTTCTGAGAAACCCAATTTAACAGTCTCATCCTTTCTCAACATCTCATCTCACCCTAAAACAAAATAAAAGCGAACTTGCTAATAGTTATTGGAGTAATTTTTAACATCATTTTGTTTGTATAAGCATTTATAGGGCAAATGTTGTTAATAGAAAATTCTGATTTACTAACAATGAACACCAATAGTTGCCTTTGCCATGTCACCAAAACACCAGTAATCAAAGGGTGCTAGTCAGTGTTCCAAAATATGTGGACGACCAAAAATAAAAAGGCTTTTTTTTTTATTTTATTCTTTAGCATAACTAGAGGTAATACTTTAAAAATTATGCAGATCTGTGGGTGTGAAAAATTTTATAGTTGATAATTCCATGTTCAAGAATGTCACGAAATTGCAGATTACCTATAGAATGTGTTACAAATATAAACTGATGTGATTTGTGAATAAAACTTCAAAAATGATAATGTATAACAATATATATATGTCTTTGTAAATAAAATGTGTTCTTCATTGTTCTTATTTATACTACGAGGGTGAGTCAAATGAAAACCTTAAATATTTTTTTAAATATTATTTATTGTGCAGAAGTGGTACAAAGCTCTATAACTTTTCAACATAATCTCCCCCACACTCAATGCAAAGTGCATAAATGCCTTAAGAAAAAAAAATTCTTTGGGTGGTGTGCGCAACCACTCCTGCACCGCGTGGTGTACCTCTTCATTGGAACGGAACTTCTTTCCTCCCGTTGTGTCTTTGAGTGACCCAAACATATGGAAATTACTTAGGGCGAGGTCCGGTGAGTATGGTGGAGCAGGTCTGTGATTGCTGCAACTGTTGTACGGGCAGTGTGGGACCTTGCATTGTCATGTTGCAAATGAGCACCTGCTGACAGCAATCCACGTCACTTTGATTTGATTGCAGGGCGCAGATGTTTTTCTAGGAGATCTGTGTATGATGCACTGGTGACAGTGGTCCCTCTAGACATGTAATGCTCCAAAATGACGCCTTTTTCGTCCCAAAAGGGAGTCAGCATAATGATTCTTGCAAGGAAGCCATCACCTTCCCGTTCAAAGCACCGAAGAAGCTCTTCACAAGCATCAACATGTCATTCTCTCATTTCAGGAGTCAGCTGACGTGGCACCCATCTTGCAGACACTTTGTGAAACGAGCACATCATGCACAATGTGATGTGCTGACCCATGACTAATCTGTAAACATGCTGTGATGTCTTTCAGTGTCAATCGGCGGTTTTCCTTCACTATGGCTTCAACTGCTGAAGTATTCTGTGGAGTCACAACTCGTTGTGCCTGACCTGGACGTGGAGCATCTTACACTGAAGTCACACCAGTTGCAAACTTCTTACTCCATTCGTAGACTTGCTGCTGTGACAAACATGCATCACCGTACTGAACCTTTATTTGTCGAATTTCAATTGGTATCACACCTTCACTATGCAAAATCCAAATAACGGAACGTGTTCTTCCCTGGTGCAAGTCACAAGTGGGGCAGCCATCTTTATACTCATACTGCGATGGTATGCGTGCATCTGCATTATGCTGCCGCCTACAGGCCATTCTGCATGCTGTTTGTAGCACGCTTACCAACTAGCAGGATAACGGCATGAAATTTTGATTTGTTATTACAAATTTAAGGTTTTCATTTGACTCTCTCTTGTAACATACATACATCCCTGACGCGAAAGCCCTAAGAGGGCCAAGGCCTACCAACCCGACTGCCGGCCTCACGCGCACTTACACATGGCAGAGGAGGGTTATCATCCAACTGATACGCGGAGGAGATGAGGTCAGCATCTCGGCATCCTCCAGCCAGAATGTTGGTTTTTGTGACCAGGGCCGCTTACCTAGCGTAAGCCTCTCACTTTCCTCATGATGCTGAGTGGGCACTGGTCCTATACCCAGGACTTTAAATCCACACCCCATGGATGGTATCGAACCCAGGCCGCTTTCCATGGCCAGGGACCAAGGCATACTGCGTTAGGCCCCTATGCCATGGCACAGGACAATTATACTAATGGTACACCATATTAATCTTTTTAATAAATTTTCAATAAAAGAAATCCTCAGATATCCCAGATTCAGGATCTATTTAGATTTACCATTCTGAAATTTAAATCCCAAAAACAATTTCACTTTCTCAGTATCTTACATTTAAAATATTCATCATATTAGCTTTTATTTTCTCTACGTTTTAGAAAAACCCTAAATCCTGAGAGGTAATTTTTTTTAAAAAGACATGTTTCTATGAACACTGTAACTCAAAAAAATAAAATTTGATTAAATACCAAAATTAACTTGTTAATTAATATGGCCTTACTTGACAGTCAATAACCTCAAGAAGCTGGAGAATATTAAGAGCAAGATTCCTGAAACAAGCTCTCTCAGTATCAAAATTCTCAATTAACGTTTATGCTTATAAACTTGTGCAAGGACTATTCTTCATCGAAGATACACAACACACTGTCAGACTACCAGAAACTCAGCACATACAATCGTCCTAGAGGAGAGATGTAACACAGCTGCCGACATTCCAGAATAATAATAATAATAATCATAATAAATAATAATGGAGAGCGAAGCAATGAGAACAGAAACTGACCATCAGAAATTGGTGCATGGAAATGAACTTTATGCTTCATTAGATGCATAGCATGACAGCTGTCATGTTGTGTAGGAGTGCAAATGCTACAGGAATGATAAACAGTAAGTCTTCTAACCTGTAGCTGTATAGAGTAGATTTGAAATACTCTTGCTTTTGTTTCAAAATGATAAAATATGTGAACCAGAGTCAATTTGAAATAAACATGAAAGGTCTCATTTTAGCAATAGAATTCAATTCACTTTGTTTTTATACATGGTAACAGATACATGAATTCAGATTAACTAAAACAGCACATAATTATACCTAAAATTATGCATATATGACACAATTCAAGAAATAATATAGGCATTATATTAAAGCAAAAGCACTGTGTGTGCTAAATACAAGAGCTGTTCAATAAAGAATGACTATAATTTTTTTATGATCATAATTTCTTGCACTAGAATTTAATCTTATGATATTCAGCTAGCTTAATGTGTAGCAAATACGTTGTAGTAGTTTCACTGTTGGTACTTCTGGTTCCTGCCTGTGACAGTCAGGCAAACACAGACAGGTTTATTATTGTCTACCAAAATAATGGAGGTGACGTGCAAGGAACAATATGCAGTTTTGAAATTCTACTTTCGTCTCAACAAATCTTCAGCTGAGACCTGTGGAAAGTCTGTTCTTTCCTACAGCACAGCTTGAGGATGAGTTTATTTGTTTAAAGAGGGGAGACCATCAATTTCAAAGGAAGGTTAACCCGATCAAACTGGTCCGAGGTGGACCAGTTACTACTCTTAACAGAAGAAAACATCAACACCACTGCTGTCATTGTGAGAGAAGATCAGCAATAATATTAAGAATGCTTTCTCAAATACTGAAAAACATTGCAAGACCATATGAGGCACAAAAGACCACATTTCCATGAAACATGCTGGATGCTGTACCATGATAACTCCTGGCTGCATATTGCCAATGTTGTTGCTGAATATCTTGCAAAAATCAACACCCTACCTATATTTTAGTTAATTGATGGAAATTAATCATTTTTTCACACTAGCTGTATATAGGCTAAGGTTTTTGATAGATAGAGTCAACATGAAAAATCCAATGCCACGGCCAGGATTTGAACCACAGATTTGTTGTATCTCAGATGAGAGAGCCCCTAGTGGTCTACCGGGGAAATATATGAGTCAAATGGAGAATTTAATGACAGGACGGCACGTTGGCCATGGTAGCTCAATGGGTTAGAGCGACTTGACAGAAACCAGGAGATCCGTGGTTAAAATCCTGGCCATGGCATTGAATTTTTCATGTTCATATTCATATTCATATTTATTCACCAGGAGATTCTTACAGAATTTTGGGCTTTGTCAAAATAATATAAATAATTTATATATGTACAGTTGTAAAAATATTTAACTACACAGGATACATGATAATTCTATAAACATTAGTCCTTTTAACAATTAGTGTGATATTAATAAAGGTTTGAAAGCTAATACACATCATCTTAAGTCGTAAAATCCACAGGGTGAGGCAGGTCCAGGCGTCCACATCATCTTCCTTGTTGTATCGGCGTGTAGTCTCAAACGTATGTAACAAGCAATTTACAAATTTGGATTAGTGTTATGTCATATAGCCTATGTCACATATACATTACAGGTTTTTTATTTAGCATATATACAAATATTCATCTATATCATAGAAAGCACTATTGATTAAATAATTTTTTAACTGTTTAGTAAACTCTGGACCTGATGTTTGTTTAATATTGAATGGTAATTTATTGTATAATATTTTTCCAATCACAAAGGGATTCTTGTCAAAAAACTTCTTTCCTTTCCCTTCCCTATACATATTGCTTTTGGTTCTAGTATCGTATGTGTGTACATTGCTATTAATCTTTATATCTGATTTTTGTCTGACTAAAAGAATAACCCTATAAATGTATAATGACACCACAGTTAATATTCTTTCACTTTTAAAAACTTCCTTACAGGAGTCCCTGGAATTTAGTGAGCATATGGTTCTTACACACCTTTTCTGTAATACAAGTAGCCGCTTTAAATTATCTTTATATGTTGTACCCCATAATTCAATACCATAATTTAAATGAGAGTGTATAATTCCAAAGTAAATCCATTTTAAATGAGTTTTATCCAGATAATGTGCCATATAATTTAACAAATAAATACCCTTACTAATTTTATTACATACAGAGTTTACGTGATTTGTCCAAGATCAATTTTTGTCCATATGTAGTCCAAGGAATAAGTGATTGTCTGATTATTAAATTTTAGATGAGTCGCGTTTTTTACACATCTGCTTCACTTTCGTACGACTCATCTAAAATTTAATAATTTTTCGCTTCACTGTGGTGTTCCAATACAGTTGAATCTCGATATATGATTGTCTGATGTTTCTAATTCTTCATTTTCAATTTTAATTCTTATATTACTAGACAGGAGTTTACTGATTTTAAAATATATTATGCTTGTATGCTTGTATGTATTAACCAGGTTGTTGCTAACCAGAAATTTGAATATTTTATCGGTGCCTGAATGTATATTAGTAATTAAGTTATCTTCTGTTTTACCCCAACAAATAATTGATGTGTCATCAGCATATGACACAGCTTTAACATTATTAGGAGCAGGTAAGTCATTTGTATACAAGGTGAATAATAGTGGTCCAAGCACCGACCCTTGTGGGACACCACATTTTACAGTTGCTAAGGTGGATTCATATTTTGTTTCTGTTTGATTCAATTTACATGTTATTTCTGTACTTTGTACCCGTCCTTCTAAATATGTCTTAATTAACTGGCCTGCCGCCCCCCTTATACCATATTTGTCCAATTTTTTAATTAACAATTGATGATCAACGCTATCAAAGGCCTTAGATAAATCCAAAAAAATCCCCATAACCTGATTGTCATTTTCCATTTTAGTAACTAGTTCGTCTATAAATTCTATGGCAGCTGTGACTGTAGAGAAGCCCTTTCGAAAACCATGCTGAGATTTAGATAGTATATTATGTTTGTCCAAGAAGCTCATTATTCTTTTTAATATAATTTTTTCAATGAGTTTAGCGAAAGTTGAAGTCAGCGTGATTGGCCTATAATTGCTCACATTGGTAACATCACCCTTTTTATGTAATGGTTTAATAACACCCTTTTTTAGACATTCGGGAAAAACACCTACAGATAAACAGGCATTTATCAAATGCAGTAGGACATCGGCCAATTCATCCTTGCATTGTTTCAATGTTTTATATGAATCTTCATCCCACCCACTAGAATTCTTAGGTTTTTACTGTGTAATAATGTTAATCAGTTCCAACTTTGTAACAGGTTTTAAAAATATTGTGCTACTGATACATTTTATTCCACTGGATGTGTCCATATTAACTGTATTGTTACCCTTTGGCACAGCTACATTTAGAAAATATTCATTAAATATGTTACTAATGCTAACTGGATTAGCAACATTTTTGTTATCATGTTTAAGTACAATATTTTCTGTTTTTTACATTTTTCTTTTTTAGCATTTACAACATCCCATAAAGCTTTACTTGTATTTTTTGCACTTGCTACCTTATACTTAATGCTTTCTGATCTCAAAAGTTTAAGAGCTGCTTCATACTCTTTCCACACTCCATACTCTTTCCCATTTATCATCCACACAATCTGTACTATATATCTTATCCCATGATTCCTGCTGAAGCAATCTTTTGAAAGCATTTATACTATAAGAATTTATTTTTCTTGCCCTTGTCTTTACTATACCATCTTTTTTAATATTGCAATTCATAATTTTCACGACCTGACCTTTATGATCTGATACATAGCTATCGAAAACTCTTACTTGTATACTTCTACAATCAATATTAGTGGCAAATTGGTCAATAGAGGTAGCGGATGTCAGTGTTACTCGAGTTGGGACAGTAATATACATCTTAATACCATCTTGACTCTATCTATCCTACCTATAGTTCAGATTTAGCCCTGTGTGATTTTTCTATTCCCTAATGTGAAGAAACACCTTCATGGAAGGTATTGTCCATCTTGAGATATAGTAGTAAAGGCTGCGGAAGTGATTTTGAAGAATCTCTCAAAAAGTGGTGTCCAGCATATTGTCACCGATGGCATTGTTGTGCTGCCGCGACAAGCGGGAGCCGGGCGCGTGGGCCGGAGAGCTGGACACTTGCCAAGAGAAAGAAAGAGACAGCGACAGGCTCCAGAATTTTCTGTCTTTCTCTTGCCGCCGCGAATGTTATCGAAAGGTCTGCAGCTTTCTAGAAACAATGGCTGGGGGTATAAAAACCTACAAGGTGTTAGAGCGACAGTTGTGTGATGGTTATTGCGACAGTGGACGTTTGAAGTGTACTGCAGTGGTGTCTTTCGTTTGTTTACGTGCAGCAGAGCACCAAGTCAACCTTGAAGACAGCTGATTGTCAATTTCACGTCTTTTTATTGCAATAAAAATGTTATAAATGTCTACAAACCAGACGTTCTTGTGGTAAAAGGTAATATAAATGAACATTTGCCACAACTTTATTTTCTGAAAGATAAACCATCCCTATATTTCATTTCGAAGGTGACTTAAAAGTGTTGAAGCCGCTAATCAGAAACTGTGGCTTAAAATATTTACTTCTCTTCAACCTCTATCATTAATTAGAGCTTAAACGAACTAGTTTAATTAATGAGGGAGAATAACAGCTTCGGCATTTTGAATAAACCGCCTTCAACCCGAGATGGCGCACACCCTAAACATCTGTTCCATCTAGATTTTCTAATTTCTTATTGGTCACATATGAGTGAAAATTTCCCCCTGCCGCCGAAGAATAAAGAATGTATGTCATTAGAAAGAATGAATCCCTTAAATCGGTATAAATCAGCATAGGAATATCAGTTTGAACAAATAGTATTTATGACACTATTGTTTTATTTTTATCTCAATCACTGTGCAAACATCTCGTAATACCAGCCGTAAAGCGGCATAAGTAATGTCTGCTGTGCGTGAAACTCAGAATATTGGAACGATATGGATTCAAAAGGCAGTCATCCAAAAAGTATCAAATTGCCAGATGTGGAAGTTTTCAGCAATTTGAAAAACGCCAAAAGGTTCGCAATCGATATAGGTAATATATAATTGGCTGTCGTAAGTACATAACCTCATTATTTGCTGTATTTGAAAGTTATTAATGTTGCAGGAAAACACATGTATTTTGACAGCTTTTCCTTCGAAAAGACTGCAGATTCCTTATTATAAGGCTACAACACGTTTGGCACCCCAATGTAATGATGACATACAAGAAAAAATACCGAACTGTTAACGAAGTTGCATTGTATTTTTCTCGTTTGTAATTACCTCATTGTTGACAACTAACTTAACATTATAGTGCTACTTTGGTCAAACTATTATTTTCTTTGCTTCCTTAGTTTGCTTTCGTATTAATGAATAGTGACCATAACCATAGTTTTTTGCAGAGACATTTTAGTTGCCCTACAAAATTGATATTAATTGGGGAAAGTAACATATATCTTTGAAAATGCAATATTTTGCTTCTGTGTAGTCCATTGTAAATATTAACTCAGATTATCGAAAAATATACGATGTTATAGTAATGTTCTTACAGAGGAATATCAGTTCACAATGAAGTATTGTTTTTGTTTCAGGTGGTTCACTCACTAAAATAGCCTACTACTCAACAATTTCACATCGTAAAGTGTTTTATGAAATAGATAAGGATGATGGGAAATCACAGTCAGCTTCTGAGGTATGTAATTGTGAGTTGTTTCAATCTCTTTGAGCAAAACTAAAAATTGATTGATTGATTGATTGTTGACACATCTCATACCTTCGGCGCATATCTTCGCTTATCTTACCGCAGTTTGGCTGAATTGTGTTTTTCTAGGTTGACCACACTGCAAAAACAAGAGCATGTTAGCTCTTTCTTCTTCCCCTCTTCCCGCACCACACCGTAAATCCAGCGCCCAAGAAATCATGCACATATAGTATATGAGTACTCCTAGTGGTTTACCAGGGTAAACACAAGTTATTTGGAGGGTTTAATGGATGATAGCGCAATGGTTAAGAGCAGCCATACAGATACTGGGAGATTTGTGGTTCAAATCCTGGCTATGACATTGAATTTTTCAGTCGGACTCTATCTATCCAAACCTTGTCCTACACAGCCATTGTAAAAGAACAATTAATTTCCAAGCTCTAACTTTTATATTTGTTAGGAACAGTGACATTAGGGAATTTGCATATAAATTGAAAGCTGAAGTCCATATGTGACTCATAAATGCAGGCAATGTCAGAGCAAGGTCGACCTGACATCCACTGTGAATCAGATCTGATGGTTAACAGTTGCATCATTTAAGATAAACCCAGTATTCTCTTGGAAAACAATGTCTTACTGGATTACAGCCTTAATGGTGCACAGTAACTGAGAATAAGAACAACAAAAGTTAAAATGTGAAGAAAGACTTGCTCAAATGTCTTTCTTGTCCACATTCCTGCGCATGGCTTATTAAATCCAACTGTGCATATTAGACTTCACAGTAAAAATAATATTAAACATGAAACAGCCTTAGAGCTCTCTCTTGTCACAAGCCGGAACAAATCCTAGCAAATTCTGCAGGTTCTTCCTAGTACCTGCACATCCATTGAGAATTGGTTCTTCTAGGCAAAGACATCTGCATCATCAGCTGCTTTTGACTGTCTGAATGATTTGAAGTGTTCCTTCTAGAGTCTTCTGATTAACCTATGAAGAGGGTTGTCTTCGGTAGGAGTTTCAAAATTCATTAGTGTTGACTATTTTTTTAAAGAAAATATCCTAATTATCAAGTTCTATAAGCTTTTACATGATCTCATAAAATTACTATTAATTTTTGTGTGTTTGTACTTTGTGGCCTGATGTGTTTCTTGAGACAGGTTTCAGTTTTCCTTTTAGCTTTTCAGGCGGCGCGAGTTTGATCCCAGGTGACTGCAAAGTGGGATTTGTGGTGGACAACATGGTGCTGGGGTGGGTTTCCTTCAGGTCCTCCAGTTCCCCCCCACCATCATTCCACCAATGGCTCCATCATTCATTCATCCCAGGAATTGGGCCGACCCACCAACCCTGATTTCATCTATCAGGTCAATATGCTTTGGCTCCCTCGCTCAGAGCCGACTCCTAACACCAGCATTGTGAGGAAGAGAGACATAAAAAATGTAGATATATTTTTTCACAGTTTTCATCTCTGATTTTGTAAATTCCTGGTTACTTTGAATAATTAAGTTTTTTTATTCTCTGTCTATTTTATGGGGTAAACATTGTATATTTGAAAACTTGATTCTTGGAAGAAAATTTTCTTGAAAAAATACAAGCCAACATTAATGATTTAAGTTAATTGTTAGGGAATTAATTGCTCCTTCACACTAGACATATATAGGCTAATGTTTTTGTTAGATACGAGAGCCCCTAGTGGTTTACCCAGGAAAATATAAGAGGCAGTTGGAGAATTTAATGTCATGACGGCACATTGACCATGGTAGCTCAATGGGTAAGAGCGACTGGACGGAAACCAGGAGATCCATGGTTCAGATTTTGGCTGCGGCATTGAATTTTTCAGTTTGACTATCTAACCAAAACCTTAGCCTGCCCGCCTCGTTAGCGTGGTGGTAGCATGTCTACCTCACGTTCATGAGGTCCCAAGTTCGAATCTCGGTCAGGATGAGTTACCTGGATATGGTTTTTTCTTGGGTTTTCCCTTATCCTGAAAGACGAATGTCGGGTAACTCTGAGCTCCATGGATCCCGGGCTCATTTGAGCATCATTTCACCCATTTCATTCATCGTCCGATATTACTTTACGTTGGAGGACGTAAATTACAAAAAAAAAAAAAAAAAACCTTAGCCTATATACGGCTAGTGTGAAGGAATGATTAGGTAACTTAAATGTCAATTTAAACATCAATTAACTTAAATAATGAGTTTTATGATGAAGCCTGGGACTCAAGTACTTACAGTAGTAAGTCGCCACAAACCGTGTATCTCAAATACGAGAGCCCCTAGTGGTTTTCTGGGAAAATATAAGAGGCAGTTGGAGAATTTAATGTGACGATGGCGCGTTGGCCATGGAAGCTCAATGGGTAAAGAGCTACTGGACGGAAACCAGGAGGTCCGTGGTTCAAATCCTGGCTGTGGCATTGAATTTTTCAGTTTGACTATCTAATCAACACTAATTAATTTTGAAAATTCTACTGAAACCAACTCCATACCATAGGTTCATTAAAAGCCCAGTAGGAGAACCTCAAGCCTCTAGCAGTGGCACTTCAAATCATTCTGATAGTCAAAAGTACTTGCTGATGCGACAATAAGTATTAATTCGATTCAATGTTACTCACATTCAGCCTCAAGTATTTTTTCTGCTTCAAGTGCTGCAGAAAGGAACATTTTAATCAGATAATTATGACAAACTTGCATGTTTTTTAAATATAAATAATTTGTTTTCTTTGCTTTGTTCAGGATCATCGAGTGTATGAATTGTCAGAAGGTGCAAGGCTTCATTTCATCAAATTTGAGACAAAGTACATTGAGAGTTGTTTGGACTTTGTCCAAGCGAACCTCGTTAACACACGGGATAAGATGATAGGAAAGAGCATCAAGGCAACAGGAGGAGGTGCATACAAGTACACGGAGCTGCTGCAACAGAAGCTTGGACTCTCGTAAGTACTAATTTTTCACAAGTAATGTAGTTATAATGTACAGAGCTAAAGTAATACTTAACTGTATTAGAATAGCTACAAAATAAGAAAGAACATAGGCTTAACCAGTACAGTGATGGTGACCTCTTGGCATTGCCAGTTCTACAGTGAGTGGACGACAGAGATGGAAGATATGTGTCTTTGTCTCACCGAATCTGCCTAGCAAGGATCTGAGATGTACGAGGCATGTCCGTAAAATAAGGTGTCCAAGGCACTGGAGCCGTGAGGAACACTATTACGCGAGATCCGGCAACACTGGCATGTAGCTTGGTTTCACACCTTCAAATCCCCACCACAGCGAACCCTTTGCAACCATTAGTCTTGGCTGGGCAGCCATTTGCGATGGAGCTTTCTATCACTTCTGCTGCCAAGTGTGAGTTGCGTGCAGTGATCCATTTTTTGAGTGCCAAGGGCACTACCCCCACTGAAATTCATCAGTTATGCGAAGTCTATGGGCCACAGTGTATGGACGTCAAAAACATGCGAAAGTGGGTCAGAGAGTTCAAAGACGGACGAACAGACTTCCATGACGAACAGCGTTCTGGTCGGCCTTCGGTTTCAGCAGAATTGAGCAAGAAATGCTTAAAGATCGGCGTGTGACAGTTCAAGAGCTGTGCAAACTTATCCCTGAAGTCAGTAAGACTACGATTGACAAGATTTTGCCCGAACATTTGCATTATTGCTACGTGGGTCCCAAAATGCTCTCCTAGCCCAGTTTGGATGGGACATCCTCACCCATCCTCCCTACAGTCCAGACTTAGTACCTAGTGATTATCATCTGTTTCCTGAGTTGAAGTCACACCTGGGTGGAACACATTTCCAGACCGACGATGATTTGAAAAACGAGGTTGAGCACTACCTGTGCAACTTGGCGGGAGAGTGCTATGACAAGGGTATACAAAAACTGCCACAGCACATACAAAAGTACATCGATCGCAATGGTGATTACGTTGAAAAATAGATGTAAGTTCCGCCTTTCCATCAATGTAACATTCATTGACAATAAACATGTTTTCTGTATTAAATAAAGTAGGAGACCTTATTTTACGGACACGTCTCATACATACAGATACTGACAGAGAAGTTTGCTTAATATTTCAGGGTGTGTGGCACAACTTACACAATGATGATCACTTGGTAGCATAAACTGAACCTTAAAACCTTGAACTGGAAGGCAGTTCGCTTATGCAGCCAATCTTTCATGTGCACACAAAACAAAATGACCCACAAATAAGATGCTTTCTATGAAAGAATGGCATTTGCTACAGAAGGTGAACTACCTTTCCGTATTTGGTATGTCTCCAAATACTACACAAGGTTGTCAAGGATACCATGCATTGAATTAATTGTGTTGACTGAAGATGTGGGCAAATGTCCATGAAATTAATTTCGCAAAAACATAATAGAAGTATTGTCATCGGCTTCTTAAGTTAAGTGGAGAATATTTACTAAATATTTTTATTTGTGTAGTATTTGTTACTCCACTGTAAATAGCTTCATTTTCTGTGTATGTCTCCAAATGTTTTTGAATTGTGTTGTCCACCCCCCATAAATCACACACATCTTTTAATAAAATTTCTTTCATTGAATTTAAGATTCCCAAAACATATTTCTTGGAGAATGTCCATTGAGATTGCCAATTATGATTGTCTTATTGTCACTATCTAGTATGTCTAGGTTGAGTTGGTTGTTATTGGGTGGGCTGTAAATTCCATAGATTTTGAATTTATGTTTTTGCTTGCAGGCTGTTATTCTAATTATTTCAGATGTGTCATCTTGATTCATTTTCTTTACAATTTCAAACTTTGCATTGTCACCCTGCAGTGGATTCCAGCCCATGTTGGACTTTTAGGTAATGAACATGCTGACCAACTAGCAAAAAAAAGGTGCAATTCAAAATATAAAACCTGTAAGACAAACTGAAATTAATAAACAATTAAACAACATTAAGCTACATTTTAAAAGACAGCAGAGACTTGATGAAGAAGATAAACTAAAAGACAAGGATTATAAGAACATTGGAGACAAAACTGACATACAAAAACTACCAAGAAAAACTGCAGTCGCCCTATTTAGAATGGAAACTGGCCATGACTGTCTTGCAGAACACCTTTATAAACTACACTGCATACCCACACCCAAAGTACTATCTGTAAAGAGGATGTCGTCATGAACAAACACCATTTGGACAAATGTAATGGTCTCAAAAGTGGGAACCTACAGGCTTTATATTGGGAAGCTAGGGGGAAAATGATGCAAATCAACTAATCCCCAGTGCCATTAGTCAACAACAACAACAAAACATATTTCTGATTTAATTTTGTTATGGACATTTTCTAAACTTCTTTGACAATGGCTTAACATTGATTTTAGTTATACTATTTGCAGATGCATGCCACCTTTGTCTAAAAATGCTTGTTCTGTATTCAAGTTCCTTAAAAAATGCATTTGAAAAAACTAAATGTAATAACTTAAATACAAGAAACTGACATAAATTAGATTGAGATGTAAATTAACTCTTAATACTGTGACTTTGTGGGTTCGTGAAATTAAAAGTCCAGGTTACAAACACTAAAATTTGCTCTTTATTTCTTTTGAAACACGCTTTTCAACCTTTACAGTAGCAGAATTACATCACCAACACATACAACTTGCAAGGTCATCGACTACAAAAAAGTTCACTTTTACAACTGTTCACACACATGCGTCCAATTACCGACTGTTTGTCCCCCAGTGGCAGGTGGCAGCTTTTATAGCTTACTCCTATTCCGGAATATTCTCAAACAATCTTGACAGCGTTAGAAGAAAGACAAACTCTCCAGAAATCCATCTCGTTCCCCCCACCATTTCGGTAAGCTTTTATCTCTGCACTGCACTGCCCATCTCTTTGAACTCGTTTCTCGCACCGCCTCGCCTCAACAATGCGTTCGCGAAAATACAAACACCTATTCTTTTCAGTGGGATTAATATATTAAATTGGTAAAGGCAGTTAAAGATGTTTCAGACTAGATAGAGTCAGACTAAAAAATTCAATGCCATAGCTGGGATTTGAGCCATGGATCTCCTGGTCTCCATCCGGTTACTCTTAACCTTTGAGCTACCATGGCCAACATGCCAGCATGACATTAAATTCTCCAACTAACTTGTATTTTCCCAGTAAATCACTAGGGATTCTCATATACAATGAGATATGCACTGCTGTGGTTTAATTATGAAGCCTGGGACTTAAGTACGTATGGCATAGTAAGTCGCCACAAAAGGTATTGTGACTTTGTGGGTTCATAGAATTAAAAGTCCAATTTGCAGAAATTCTAAATGTACTTGATTTCTGTGGAAATACACTCTGTTCAATCCTTAAGTAACAGAATTACATCACATACACAATCACAATCTACCAAGGTCGATGACCACAACAACAGCATTCTGATTACATCTGTTTATATCACTTCTCGTTACAGCACTTTACAATTCTTACACAATTATAAATATTTGCTACTAAGGCTCCACTTATACAGCGCAGTTTGTATTTGATGGACTGAGGACGAAAGCGATTTGCTTTTGAAATTGATTTCCATTAGAAAGAAGAAAGAAGTATTAACATCAATTTCTTAAGATAAGTGGAGCCTTAGTAGCAAATATTTATATTTGTGTAATATTTATTGTTTCACTGTAACTAGCTTAATTTTCTACGTAATCAGTACTTTACAACTGTTTATTCTTCCTGTTTACAACTGACTCTTGGTGAGTCGTCGCTTCCTTAAATACCTCATTGATAATTCGAGACTGTTCTGTAACAATCAAGAAATCGAATGTTCTGTCACTAGACGAAACCCGAACCTTTCAGAAGCGTAACTTTATCTTGACGGCCAGCCTTTTATCTCTGGCTATCTTTATCTGCAGGCTCTTTGTGTACACAAGCGGCGCTTATCTCTCTGCACTGAAACTTTTGTGCACATCGCCATGACATTATGTACGTCATTGTGTATGAGAACCCCTAATGGTTTACTGGGAAAATTAGGAGTCAGTTGGAGAATTTATGTCATGCTGGCATGTTGGCTATAGTACTTCAGTGATTAAGAGGAACTGCATGGAGACTGGGAGATACGTGAATCAAATCCCAGCTATGGCATTGAATTTTTCAGTCTGGCTCTATGTATCCAAACCTTAGCCAGCATATGGTTAGTGCGAAAGAATGATTAATTTCTATTAATGTTTTAGACTATTTTGGTAAATATGTAATTTTATTTTGATGGCATTTTGAAATGAATTACTGGTTGCTGACAAATTATTTTCGCATTTCCTTAACCTGTGTTGTTACTTAAGTAGTGTTTTAATCCTGTTATTACATCACCATAGGCATTTGATGCTGATGATACATGAAATGATATTTGGGAAAAAAGTATTCCACGCTTAAGCTTAGGTATCTTCCTATCTGTAAGGACTTTGATACAGTGAAGCACAAAATTAATATAATTTTGAGTCGAACTAGTACTCAATGCTCCATATGTTGCTAATATTTAACTACAATGCATTTCATTAGGACCTTCCTAACATCCTCAGCTAATATTGACATTGAGTACTAGTTCGACTCAAAACTATATTAGGAATCTTTCTGGCATTTGCTATTATGAGGACTGAAGAAAAGCTGGAGTCAGGGAAGTTGGTCTTGTCAGCGTTTGAACTGTAGACGTGATCTTCACAGTGTACATGGATTTTTTTGTTATTGATATTCATCATACTTAAAAATTGCCTGTGATTATTATTTTGCAGAGTGGACAAAGAAGATGAAATGGGCTGTCTGATCAAAGGTTGTAATTTTCTTTTGAAGAATATCTCAGATGAAGCGTTTGTATACCACCGTCATGGAAATCCAGAGTACAAATTTCAGAGTGCAGACCCAAATATTTTCCCATACTTGCTTGTCAATATTGGATCTGGAGTCAGCATAATGAAGGTAAGTTTGAAATAGAGAAAGAACAAGTCCTTACAGTACAAAAACAAGATAGATGTTGGCATTTATGTTTTTATTTTTTGTACACGTAATTTAAATAGAATTTACAGCATTAATGGCTTTTGGAATAGCTTAAAGTGACCTATACATCCTCTGTCATGAAGTTGTTCATACCACCTTCAGGTTGACGACATGAGAGGTGCAGAACCTCCAAATTGTCGTCCAAATGCACGGCAGACCACTAGAATACTTCGAGATTTAACTGTATTGGAACACCACAGTGAAGCGAAAAATTATTAAATTATAGATGAGTCGTATTTTTTACACATCTGCTTCACTTTCGTACCTATTTTGAGGACATGTTTCGCAAATCATCGCTTGCATCTACGGCTCTTGTGCGACTGAAGTTAGATCCAGCGGTGTGGGTAATTCTGGGGTTGCTACTGCCATCTGTTGATTTAGTGATGAACTTGAATGTGGGATTCTCTTCATTGGCACCAAAAAACAATTACAACATTAAAAACCTACTTCACAGTAATAATACTGATAAGATAAAACCAGAGGAAAAGTCAGGCATTTACAAGATTAAGTGTAAAGACTGTGAAAAAATTTACATAGGGAGGACAAAAAGAAACATAGGCACTAGAAAGAAAGAAAGAAAGAACACTTCAGGCACTTAAGATACAAAAATATTGATAAGTCCGCAATAGCAGCTCATTTCTGGTCTGAAAATCATGAAATTGAAGATATCACAGAATTACTAAAATACATACAAAAACATAGTGAACTCGTCATATGGGAGAGGATATACATAGAAAAACATAAAAACCAACTAATGAACTTTGAAATCCCGCTAGAAGAGAATCCCACATTTCAGCTCATCACTAAATCAACAGATGGCAGCAACAACCCCAGAATTACCCACACCGCTGGATCTAGCGTCAGTCGCACAAGAGCCGTAGATGCAAACGAAGATTTGCGAAACATGTCCTCAAAATAGGTACGAAAGTGAAGCAGATGTGTAAAAAATGCGACTCATCTAAAATTTAATAATTTTTCGCTTCACTGTGGTGTTCCAATACAGTTAAATCTCGATACACTAGAATACTGTTTATTCGTGCAAATTTAAGCACACACCAGCTACGATAGTTGCTAAAGCAGCCATTTTCTCCAAAACAGTGTATATGTTTCTCAACTGAAGACAAAAAATCAGATGTACAACACAAAACTTAAAACTTCATTCTCCAAATCTTGGTATGACATTTTATGTTACGTATTGGTGAAAATACAGTTTTATAAATCATCCAATAATTTGTAGATATACTGCAGCAAGGGATCAGTACTTAGATAATATTTACTCTGTCATATTTTGACATCGGCAGCTTACAGTATATTGGAGGAATTAATAGCAGATTAAAAAAACTAACAGTGTACAAGTTAATGATTTAAATTAATTGTCCCTTCACACTAGTCATGCATAGGCTAAGGTTTTGGATAGTGACACAGCTAGTGCGAAGAATCACACGTTTTTATGTTTGGATTAATTTCCATCAATTAACTTTATATATATATATATATATATATATAAAAAGATCAGTGCTTTTATACTTTGCAAGAGTGTATTGATTACTTTAAAGATCGTAAATAATGTTATGATTGTAAATATGTAATTGTAATTTAGAACTGAAAAAGCCATGAAATTGTAACAAATTTCCAAAAGGTGAATAGAATTTATTACTATAAGAGTTTAACGATGAAGCGTGGAACTCAAGTACTTAAAATAATAAGTCACCACAAATGGTGTATCTCGAATATGAGAGCCCCTCATGGTTTACTGGGAAAATATGAGAGTCGATTACAGAATTTAACGTCATGACGGCACATTGTCCAGGTAGTTCAATGGGTAAGAGTGACTGGCTGGAAACCAGGAGATCTGTGGTTCAAATTCCGGCCTTGGCATTGAATTTTTCAGTTTGACTCTATCTGTAACAATGTCCAGTTAAAAGCAAACAAAATCTTAATGTGCAAAAGTAACTTTCCCGTTTGTGATCAATATGCATGACTTGTCATTACTAGACTATTGTCTGCTGCTTTGCTTTCCATTCTGTTTCCATTTTGGTTACCGTTCTTAAGTGAACTAGTCTTTATCATTAAGGAAATTTATTTATTTCAAGGTTGAATCAGAAGACTCATATGAACGAATAGGTGGAACTGCAACAGGTGGTGGAACGTTCTGGGGCCTTGGTTCACTTCTTACGAAAGCTAAAGTGAGTACTATGTCTAATAATTTTGTTTAAATAGTATTAATGAATTTGTATCTATGAATGAATTTATTAACTACATTTGGTAACAATTACGTATTACAACTTTCCAAATAGTGTTAACACATTCTTGTCTGGACCTTATTGTAAAAGTTTTGCCCTCCTGACTGTTTTATGGGCTTTTAAAAAATAACTCCTGAACTGTTTGAGACAATTCACTGCTCCCCCCATTTTTATTAATGAAGTTTAAACTAAACAACAAATAAAACACAATAATTTTTCATACGTAAAAATTTGAAAAAGTAAAAGTTAAATAGTGATTTTATAAAAATAAAAAACTCATACAAGCAAACTTATAGGAACAAATAACATTTAAGCTCTTCTTATTTCTAGGAGGTAACTAAACATATGTGGGTCAGTCAGTAAGTAATGCCTCCAATTTTTTTTCTCCTTAACTAAATTAGTAATGTGTAGAATTTGAATTTGGTGCAGTTTCCAAACCTACTCCAGTCCACTGGAGTATCAAGTTCCTAAGTCAAAAGGTGGCAGCATTGCTGCCTTTTGCAAAATGGCAGACATCAGTGTGTGTATTAGACAGCGTTCTGTAATTGAATTCTTACATGCGGAAGGTGAAATGCCCATTCACATTTATGAAAGGCTGAAAAATGTGTATGATGATGCAACAATGGATGTCAGCACTGTTGGAATATGGGTTTGTTGCTGTAATGATGTAGAAGGGCAAACACTCTTGGTTGATGAAATGCTGAGTGGTAGACCGATAACTGCAGTGACTGCACGCAACAGTGAGCGAGTGGATGAAATCATTTGTGCTGACTGCTGGGTATCTACGGATGAACTGTATGGATGAACTCAGTAAAGACAGTTTTTTTTTTCTTTTTAAAATTTGTAATCTACGTCCTCCAACGTTAAGTCATACCAGACGAATGAATTGGGTGAAATGATGCTCAAATGAGTACAGGGTCCATGGAGCTTAGAGTTACCCAACATTCGTCTTGAAGGATAAGGGAAAACCCTGGAAAAACGTTATCCAGGTAACTAACCCTGACCGAGATTCGAACTTGGGACCTCTTGAATGTGAGGCAGACACACTACCATCTATGCTACCGAGGCAGGCAGTGTGATGACGATTATTCAATGAAAAGTATGGCGGATGTTCTTCTTTTGCATGACAATGCCAAACACACACCAGCCATCACACTGCTGAAGCGATTGTGAAAATTGGATGGGAAATCTTGCCTCATCCCCCATACAGCCCTGACCTAGCCCCATCAGACTGCCATCTGTTTGGGCCGCTAAAGGAAGCTCATTGTGTGATTCACTTTGAAGATTCAGAATCAGTGAAAACATCCATGCGTCTGGCTTTGGAAGCAAGACCGTGCATTTTACTACACTGGAATAAATGCCCTTGTTAAAAGGAGGACCAAAACTGTGTAAAAGGATGGTGATTACATTGAAAAGTGACAATTTAATCTTTAATGTTGTGGCTTTCATATTGTGTGATCAAAGTTTGATTTTCTTACAAAGTATAAGAGAAAAAAGTAGGATACATTACTTATTGACTGATCTGTGTATTTTAAAGTAAAAAGAACTATAATGAAGGACTGAAGTAATGCATCAGAACAGAAATGAATGATAAATCACTATTTTTGAGTTTGATTTATGAGTCACTATGTTTACACTCAAACTTCACTTACTATGTTGTTGATAATTGAAACATTTTCAAGGTCATTCGATCTCATCCTCAGCTGTTTGGTGACTAAATGAACCTTCCTCTTCTTCCGCTACTACGGAGCTCCGATCACTCTGTCATCTGGTGTTAGAAGCACTAAGTTTTAATACTTCATTTAATGCTGGAATTTCAAAATTTATAACTTTATCACGGTTTTTGGTTATGAATATTTTTTCCCAAATATCCAAAGATTTTAACAGTTTTATGTTATGGCCAATGTTATGGTTTTCTGTCCAAAAATGGTGTGACACTGCTGATTTTTCTGTTTGTTTCAACTTTATGTTCCTCTGGTGTTCTTTTTGCCTGGTTAACAAGTTTCTCTTAGTTTTTCTTATGTAGCTTTTATCACAGGTTTCACAGTTTATCTGATAAATTCCCGATTTCAAATTGTTGGGGATTGAATTTTTTAGTGGTTTATTTAGCAGGTTCTTCAGACTGAATTTGTTTTGGGTTGCTAGTTTTAAGTTTAGTGTTTTGAAGATTTGTTCAAATTTTGTAAAAGCCCATGGATGGTAGGTGAATTTTCTATATTGCCAGTTTGTGTTATTAAGTGGTGTCAAGAGTGGTATTTTTTGATCTTATCTTCAGTTTTTCTTTCCTCTTCATCATATTCCTTATGATGGCTGGATTGAATCCATTTAATACCGCTATCTCTTTTATGTGTTGTTGTTCTTTCAAAAACTCCTCCTTACTCAGTGGGATGTTGTATAGCTGGTGAATTTGAGTGTAAACATAGTGACTCATTAATCAAACTCAAAAATGAAGAATACTTCACTGTTAATAATGCTTCTGTTTTTAATATTTATGATAAATCACTATTTTGTAACAGAAAAGAAAGCTTTTGTTGACCATTGCTCTTCATATTGAGGTAGATTCTCCTATCCTGAGGATAGGACTGGGATGGCCCCAAAAACATTTCAGTTATTAATAGTTAACATGAGTTAAGTTTTAAATTTTAATAAAGTAAGTCTTAATATAAAATTAGCTTCAGTTTTAACACCACTTTTATTTATAACTGTTTCTCCAAATGTCAGCCTAATTTTTTATTCTCACTTTGAAGGGTTTTGATGAACTGTTAGAACTGGCTGAAGAAGGGGACCATCGCAATGTTGATATGCTGGTGAGAGACATCTATGGAGGAGACTATAAAACCCTTGGGCTTCCAGGAGACCTGATAGCATCTTCCTTTGGCAAAGCAATGCATGCGCGTAAGGATCGCAACTTTAATGCAGGTTACTACCTAAGTATATGTCATTTACTTTTTGCTGCAGAAATAACCTGAAGGTAGTAAGTAGTTAATTTTGAATCTTACTTCTATATTGGTTCATCTATTACTATCTAAAAGATAAGGCCTGAACATTGAAAAAAAAAACTTGGGGACAAATGAAGTAACTTTAGCCAGCTTATGGCATTAAATTTATATTTCACTAATAACTTGAAGGTTTTATTTTTCATTTCCTTTTTATGCTTATATGAAGGACTTCCTCCCCCCTACCCAAACTCACAAGTGGGTGCCTGAGGCCAGACACCTATTATCTGTATCCAAGAGAATGTCTAAAAGGATAATCAGCCAGATGCTTGTATGAGCAACAAATTCTACACGTAGTCCACTGTGATCAAACCCAGGTCACCTAGAAAAAAGGCAAACAGCTTAGTCATATGACCATGACACTTATATGCAGCAGTTGAAATTGATTATGGTTTTCCTTTTTATTCAGTGAAGCAAGGCAACAGAGTCATTAGCACCTCTTGACTTGTGCATATTTTAAGGAGCTTTTGTGCATCATTTACCTTAATGGTCAAATATGCACAGGTTGTTCGTGCTTGAAGTGCAGTAGTGCACAAAGCTTCTCCTGCACTCTATTTGCATACCATCACATCAGTGTCAATAGGTGGTGGTACAC
Organism: Mantis religiosa; assembly: GCA_030765055.1. Classification (NCBI taxonomy): domain Eukaryota; kingdom Metazoa; phylum Arthropoda; class Insecta; order Mantodea; family Mantidae; genus Mantis; species Mantis religiosa. The sequence goes on along the minus strand of CM060959.1, from coordinate 14,458,904 downwards.
TGTAGCAGAAATAGCATATAAATAACTTGCATGAGCTCCCTCTGCACAATTCTTAATATCTCAGCTATAAGGGGCTTTCAAAAAGAAATGAGCCGGAGTCTGGTAGGTGCAAACCAGTGACAGAATAGTAATATCGTGGCATGGGTAATGAAGTGTTGTTCCGACCATAGTGTGGAAGTTCACAGCCCGTCGCTAGAGGGCAGACGTGCATGTCATGTGACTATACAAAGCTAGCAGCAGCTTGCATCAATCGTTGAATGCTGCCAGTCGCATTGCAAACAGTGAAATGGAGGCGTCGAAAGAAAAGCAAAGAGGTGTTGGTCGTTTTCTTACAGCGGAAGGAGTAGGAGGAACAGACATTCATCGACAAATGTCACAAGTGTATGGCGAACTCTGCATGTCCCTTGCAAGGGTCAGGGCGTGGCACAAACGCTTCAGGGGAGGACAGGTGTCATTAGCTGATGATGCACGGTCTGGAGCATCACACTGCATTTCCAATGACATTGTCCAGCTGGTTGATGCACTCATTACCCAGGACCACCGAGTGACAGTAAAAGTCATAGCTGCCAAGGTCGGATTGAACATCAGAAGTGCTCACACCATCATGAAGGAACGACTGTTCTTGCACAAAGTGTGTGCCCAATGGGTGCCCCACAGTCTTCAACCACACCAGGAAGTATGTCGAATGGCCCACTGTCTTGGTCATCTGTAGCGCTATGCTAGGGAAGGGAATGAGTTCCTGGCACGAATGGTGGCTGGAGATGACTCATGGTGTCATCACTTCGAACCAGAATCAAAACGACAAAGTCTCCAGTGGAAGCATCCAGGGTCACCACCACCAAAAAAAGCCAAGGCTATCCATACAAGTGCAGGAAAGGTTATGCCGACGTTCTTCTTTGAATAAGATGTCCCCCTTCTGATACACTTCCTGCATCACGAGACAACAATGAATGCCCAGCGTTACTTGCAATCCTTGACCAACCTTTGCCAAGCGATCAAATCAAAATGACCAGGCAATGTTACCCATGAGGTCATTCTGCTCCACGACAATGCAAAGCCTCATAAGGCCAACACAGTTGCGGCACTCCCACAGATATTCAAATGGGGGATTCTCGGCCACCTTCCATACAGTCCAGACCTCTCTCTCTCTGTGATTACGCCATTTTTGGTCCCCTTAAAAAGGCTCTGAGGGGCAAACAATTCACCTCGGATGATGACGTCTAGCTGTACGTGTGGAACTGGCTCACATTGCAGTCCCGGGACTTTTATGAGACAGCCGTTCACTGCATTGTGTCACATTGGGACAAGTGTCTCAACAGCCAGGGCGAATACTTCTAACATACAAGTATTGTTAATATAATTTTGAGTCGAACTAATACTCAATTATTGCTCCATTTATTGCTAGAATTTACCTAGAACGTGTTTCGTTAGGATCTTCCTAACATCATCTGACTAAACTATTGTAAACATCACTCACAACATGCTACCGAATACTAATCAGGCCTTATCTTTTAGGAGATATAGTTTTACCCTTGTATTAAGCAGTAACAACATTAAGTGCTGGCAGGAAACAATTTCTGATTTAAGTTTTATGCAGATCGGTTGTAAAGCCAAGGATACATTATATTCCTACTTTTACCCAGTTAATTCCTCTTGAATGAAGATGGCATGGAAAAGCAATTGCAGATTATTATTTGTGCTTTCTTAAAATTACTTGTATATAAAGAATAGACAAGCCCATAGGTTTCACCAACCAATGCTAAGTTATAACATAGTGTTAAACTCATTTAGCACTGAAGTTGAAAGTCTATGCCATTGAGCAGTACCTATATATAACAAGATGTTAAACTTAATATTTCTATAACTACATTAAGCATTTAGCAAATGTTAAAATTTGGAAAATGACTACTACAAACTAGGCTGTTGATGTAATTTTTCTGCATTTGGCATTTTTAGTGCTATTCTTAATGCTGTGGATCATAATTTATTTAAAATCTGACAAAGAGAAATGTTTAATGTGATTACGAATGTGATTTTATGGGAAATACTGAAGTAGAATACTACCAACAGATGCATGCTTCTTTATCCTATGCTGCAAGTGATATTATGTGCTACCGCAAGAGACAGAGAAAAATGAAAAGATGTATCACCAGATGTAGACTAAAATGAGTGTTCATACAAGAAGTCATATTTAAATTCAAAGTCAATGACATGTACAAAATCTATAACAAAGTGCAAAAGTTGATGTGGACAGAAGTGATTAGTTATTGATAAATTAACATAGACCATAATCAAGACGAACATTATATTTAGTACTACCATAAGTTCTGTCAGTACTACTATAACTACTAAATAAAACAATGCATACTCATTGATATACATATATTCTGAAAGAACACAGAAAATGCTACAAATTGATTCAACTCTTATTCAAAATGATCATCATATGTGACAACACAGCAACAAAGATGTTCAGGCCACTCACCAATAGCTGCACAAATCATGTCCTATGGCATTTTTTTCACAGTCGACCTGACTGATTTTTTTAACATCTCAATATTGCAATGCCGTTTTTGACATGCTATCGCCTTCAGCTTCTGCCATAAAGAATAATCCAATGGATTGAGAATGCACCTCTGAAGCTCCCCGCCAGGAAATCGCCGACCATACCATGACAGAAGTGGGGCAATGTCCTTGCTAGACACATGGAACTTTGTCTCTTGCTTCCTTGGAGGATCGTACATACACACAATTGTTTTGGTTGTTAAATGACTTCCACGGTGAACATTGTTGCATCTGTGAAAAGGATGTCATGAAACTGACTTTCCCCCTACATCGTCAACAAAGCCTGGGATCGAACCACGCATATTTCCTTTAATGTTTCTTTTAGTAAATGCTGTGTGTACGTTTTATATGTACGAAAATGTAAATCATCCTTAAAATTCATGACATGGTAGAGAAATATTCATATCACAAGACAAAATTGTTGTTTACGCAAAGGTTTGCATCGAATCCGTGCACAAACAGCATTCACAACTTCTTTTGTCTGTACACTCTTAGGACAGCCTGATCTGAAACGATCAACAGTTTGTCCTGTTTGTTTAAACCATGCTACTGTCCGAAACACAAATTGTTCGTTGATACCAAGTGGTTTCAGCGTCAAAAAATGTCCTTAGCCCTCTTTCCACAACAAAATAATGCCAATACAGCGATATGGTTGTTCTCGTACACTCCCCAATTCATCTTTCTCGCATGCCTCCTGCTAGCACACTGCCAGCTGGTTACTCATGCTGTTGTGAATGTCACATTGTAGACAACATACAGTGTTGCCACACTTCTTCACTCGCAATTATGGTTTTAGAGCGAGCCTGGATTTTACTGACAGAACTTTTGGCAATGCTTTGTATAGTAAGGAATAGACATTAAGGTGAGAAGGTACTACCTATTTCCACAATGCTATTTCCAAGATTTTTGGATGCACATTACTAAGAAATTATTATTAAAATGTACATGAAAATTTTCAAGCATGTTCTTAAAACCTATATTTTTAATAATACCTATTATTATTTGAAAATTTTATACTGATAATTTGTTATAATTTTTTATTTTTTGTAATAAAAACCACTGACATTTCAGATTTTTTTTAAAAAAAAAAAAAACAAGTACCTATTATGAATCTCAGAGAAAAATCCCTTCTTATTGTTATTCTTATGAATCTGCTTAATACACACACAAAAATTCATATGTTTGGTTGATTAGCTTTTTAAAAAAGTGTACCGGAACCTGAAAAAATGTGAAACTGAGAAAAACAGCTTTAAAATTTATATATTGATTAATGACTTCTCACATGAGTCAGAACATTCCTGGTGCATAGTCCTCACTTGTTCTTTTCAAGTTGCTCTTCATTTTTCTTGTCTTCTTGGCCAGTTCTTCAACTATTTTATCTACTTTCAGGACTCGCAGCTCATCAATTTCTTTCTGTATATGACTACTATCACGATTAGCACATGTATTGTGTGAACTGGGCTTACTAACCTCAATATTACATGTAGTTTCATTGTCTATTGTACTTTTATTTTCTACATTAATTTTCTATGCTTAGTAAAATGCTTGCCTATAAGCTTTCTCTTTCGAAATGTTTTTGGACTACCCATATCATATGTTCACCAATAACTAGTGCAAAATATTATTCAGAACAAATAACTGTTCACATATACAGCCAAAGACAAAAGAAAAACTAGCATCATTGGAGTTACAGCAGTACCAGCAGAAAGCTTGGAAGATCCCTTACAAAACAAGGCTGAGTTCAGAAATATCTGTTCAGTATTACAGAAGTTATGATCAATTTTCTGAAAGCTTACGAATAGGGGCGTGGCAAAAACTTAACACTCACTAATATAATTTGCAAATTAGGTATAAAATATAGCTCCAATGAACTTTTTAACTATATATTTGTAAACTATAGGGTTGACCTAATAAAAAATGTAAAAATAAAAATAAAGTTAATTTTAACCCCAACTTCTCACCTTAATATAATCATAGTTCATAGAAGCAAGCTGTCAGGAATTAGTTCACAGTATAAGTAGCACCAAGCTCATCCTACTGGCACCCGCCAGTAAGCCCTTACACTTCAAAGGGAAACTAGGGCAATCTTTATCTTTTATTTGTCTATGCTAGTAGCATTTGTGGATTTATCTGAAAGGTTTCCAAAACAAAGAAGCAAACAGTAATTTTGTTTGGATTTGCTTGATTCTTAATCAGGGATAGCATATCGAGATTTAACTGTATTGGAACACCACAGTGAAGCGAAAAATTATTAAATTTTAGATGAGTCGTATTTTTTACACATCTGCTTCACTTTCACGATGTGTAAAAAATACGACTCATCTAAAATTTAATAGGGATAGCATACTTTTACCCACATTGGTTTCAATTCAATGATCACCAATTTTAAAAATTCGAAATACTCTGCACCTTCATTTTTGGTATTGCTTTCTATGTTAGCATGGAATTGTCACAGTTATTTCTGTACCTGGGAGAAACACTGAATTTCAATTAAGTAAACCCACAGCACAACAGCCCAAAGTGGGCCTGAGCCTGCCAACCCGACTGTCAACATCACATCCACATATGCAAGGCAGAGGTGTACAATTATCCTACTGACAGAGGAAGGAAGTGTGGTAAGCATCTTTACGTCCACAACCGGAAAGTTGGCTACCTAACATAGCTCCCCAATTTCCTCATGAGTGCTGAGTGGGCAGCAGTCCTATATCCGAAACTTAAAATCTGCACACCCCAGGGTTGGGATCAATTCCAAGCATTTTCCGTGGCAGGGAACCACAGTACACACTCTAGTCCACTATGCTGCGGTGCAGGACGAGTTTCAACTAAATTATTTTCAGATTTTTCTGCCAGGCGGCACACGTTCAATGGATTTTTCATACTTGATAATACCTCTGTACTGAGTAACCAGTAATTAAGACTTTTCATACGGCGAAACATTTAGTTCCTCTGCATCCAGATTTTTCAAGTTGGCAATGTGATTCTAACCTCAAACAAAACAATGGTGTCAATTATTGTCATCAGCTCTTGGTGTGCTGGAATTTCTACTGACATGGGGCTGTCACTTTTAAGCACACTTAAAAAGCACTGGTCTGTGACAGATTTGAATCCATGATCTTGGTACCAGTAGGCCCACCAAATTGGCAAAGACACCCAGGCCAACACTACAGATCAAAAGTGCTGCTCTATGCAGGCAAACGTAAATTGGATCATATTCAGAAGCCATTAGTTCAGTCATTACCTTCTTGAAGCTACCACATACAGTTTTCTTTGACATCAGTAAGATTTTTAGCTTATAATTTGTGCTAAAAGCTCAAAACAGAAGAGTTTTGACATTGTTAGTCAGCATGATACTATGTTACCTTTGAGATTGCTTGGTGAAACCAGTTCTTAGTGTGTTTTGAGGAGTATAAAAGTTTTTTTGAAAGGAAATATGTCATTTTTGTTACAGAGTCACAGTTTTCTGAGGCTGATTTAGCTCGAAGTTTGCTGTTTACCATTAGCAATGACATAGGACAAGTTGCATGCTTGTATGCTATGATGCATAAACTAAATAAGGTAAACAACTCATACCATTTCACTTTTTGTTATTTAATCCTGATCCACAATAAAAGGAAAGCAATAATTATGAAAGAAACAGAAGAGGAATTGAAATATGTATATTACATACCTAAAACTAATCTTTGAGCATTGTAATTTCATTTATTCCGGAACTTAGTGGAACATAATTGTATTATTAGAAATTTGCTGAATGTAGATCAAATTTCATTAATTATGTTATAAAATCATGAGTCAAATTTTACTAACACTGGATTGGATTACACTATGGAGGGGATTCGGCATAGAGTTCTAGTCTTGGTATATTGTACCTATGACCCTAGTCGGGCATCCCTGGGAGAAAGGATGAGGTGTGAGGAGACAGAGGGTGGCTGTCCCAAGGAGCCACAGCAGTGCAGCAGTCAGGGTCCCTCTAATTAATCAGTTGGAAACTTCCCGGTAGGGCAGTACAGCTGTCATCCCACACACCGTGGACCTGAAATTGTCCAGTAGGCTGGATTGGAAGCGGTCTTATCAAAGGAGGAAGTGTTTACCAGGAGAATATCATCCTGCCATGCAGCGCCAAGACACCTGCCGATACTTCTTCCCTGAAAGAAAGCACCAGATGAAATGATGTGAAATGATATGGAGGCACAGAAAATTTGGGGGATGTAATTAACCTAACCAGCATTTGTCAGGCAACCTGGGAAAGCCCCCAAAAGAACCCATGGGTCAGGTAGGTTGGCTGCAGGAATCAAACCCAGATCTGCTGAATGCGGGCCATAGACAAAACTGCCTGAGCCATCCATCTGAGTTTGCTAACACTGTACTCCCATAAACTTGCTTTTTCTCTTAACATTTTTTAAGGGCTTTTATTCTTGTCTAGACTTGAGATTTTGATTTGAATATGACATTAAGTATGCCAAAAATACCCTTAAATTGTCAGCTTGGAAGAAGATACATTCATTAGAACCGAAAATTAGTGATATATTTGAATTTCATATGTTGGGTAACCTGCACCAGTCCAAGGTACACGATCAAATGAATTGTTCTGTTTCTTAGGTGTTTTTTTTTTTTTTTTGTGTGTGTGTGCGCGTTTCATTTATACTCCGTTTTAACTGCATTGTTCATATCAGCGGTCATTCTCCTTTGGAACATATCAATGGTATTATCTCACCTATGTTAGGTTTGTATCATTAGATCACGCACATATTCGCACTCATTCATACTTCCAGACTCTGGGGAAGATGGGAAATCATCTTGGTCAGAGAAAAATCCCCACCCCAGCCGGAAATCGAATCTGGGACCCCTAGCACGGCAGACAGGTGTTCTACCGGCTGAGCTACGGTGTCAGCCTTTCTTAGTTTGTTGTGAAGCAAAATCCTCAAATTGTCTTTCCTAGTTTATTGTGGATCAAGGTTAATAATTATTCTTAACTGTGCTTATACATTAGATCCTATCTAGATGTTCTCAGTCCTATTCAAACAGCATTTAAAATAGCAAACATTTTACATAGGTATACTTTGGAGGTTATTTTCTACGCAATCATCCCTTGAGTATGCATACTGTGTCATTCTCTATCAACTATTGGAGCAGAGGTCAAGTACAGGCCTTGTTTCTAAGACACGAGGGTTACCTGGGTGCCATAGGAGCTTTCCTTAAGGGTGCTGAGGAATGTGGTAAGTAGCATTCTGAGAATTACTGTTATTGGTTAACCTGGTGTCTTGCTATGTGAAAAGTGGTTCCCAGGTAATTTTATTTATGTACATAATTTATGGAATATTTGCTAAATCATATCCCAGCAGAGTTTATTTTATTAATGATAACCTCAAAATTTACAGTATTGTACACATTTATTTTAAATATGATATTGTTGTGTGCTAGCTCTGTTACATGCCCAAACTTAACTTACACGCGATGGAGGGATTAACTCTCTTGGCTTGCAAACCCACCAGAGGACTGGAATTCAGATATTTAACTTTTAAATTGAAGTAAACTAAGAAGAAAGAGAAGGGGAGTTCAAAAAGATAATTTCACATTGTAATGATAGTAGGGAATACCTTTTACATTTTTAGATGGTGGCAAGAAGTGTAGTGGGTGGAAACAACTTTAACAAATCCTCAGTTTCTTCTTGGGCAGCAAGTCAGGTGAAAATACGATTAGAAATCAATTTAAGTTTGAATTTATGAGTCACTATGTTTACACTCAGTCTTCACTTACTTGTTGTTGTATAATTGAAACGTTTTCAAGATCATTCGATCTCATCATCAGCTGTTTGGTGACTAAATGAACCTGCCTCTTCTTCCACTGCCACGGAGCTCCGATCACTCTGCCATCTGGTGTTAGTGGCACTAAGTTTTAATACTTCATTTAATGCCGGGATTTCAAAATTTATAACTTTATCACGGTTTTTGTTTATGAATATTTTTTCCCAAACATCCAATTCTATGGGTGTACTTAAAGATTTTAACAGTTTAATGTTGTGGCCAATGTTGTGGTTTTCTGTCCAAAAATGGTGTGAAACTGCAGATTTTTCTGTTTGTTTCAACTTAATGTTCCTCTGGTGTTCTTTTTGCCTGGTTAACATGTTTCTCTTAGTTTTTCCTATGTAGCTTTTTTCACAGGTTTCACAATTAATCTGATAAATTCCCGATTTCAAATTGTTGGGGATTGTATTTTTCAGTGGTTTATTTAGCAGGTTCCTCAGACTGAATTTGTTTTGGGGTGCTAGTTTTAAGTTTAGTCTTTTGAAGATTCGTTCAAATTTTCTAAAAGCCCATGGATGGTAGGTGAATTTTCTATATTGCCAATTTGTGTTATTAAGTGGTGTGAGAGTGGTATTTTTTGATCTTATCTTCAGTTTTTCTTTCCTCTTCATCATATTCCTTATGATGGCTGGGTTGAATCCATTTAATACCGCTATGTCTTTTATGTTTTGTTGTTCTTTCAAAAATTCATCCTTACTCAGTGGGACGTTGTATAGCCGGTGTACTAAACCTGCAAGATAATCACATCCAATTTACTATGGAAGTGGAAAGAGACAACACCCTACCCTTTCTGGACCTCAAGATAACTAGAAATCATCATGGTGTAGATTTTGGAATATACAGGAAGCCCACACACATAGATAATTACATAAAAAAAAAAATGAATACAACCCAGTTTCACATCAACTAGCTGCCTTTAGAAGTCTAATTCACCGGCTATACAACGTCCCACTGAGTAAGGATGAATTTTTGAAAGAACAACAACACATAAAAGACATAGCGGTATTAAATGGATTCAACCCAGCCATCATAAGGAATATGATGAAGAGGAAAGAAAAACTGAAGATAAGATAAAAAAATACCACTCTCACACCACTTAATAACACAAATTGGCAATATAGAAAATTCACCTACCATCCATGGGTTTTTAGAAAATTTGAACGAATCTTCAAAAGACTAAACTTAAAACTAGCACCCCAAAACAAATTCAGTCTGAGGAACCTGCTAAATAAACCACTGAAAAATACAATCCCCAACAATTTGAAATCAGGAATTTATCAGATTAATTGTGAAACCTGTGAAAAAAGATACATAGGAAAAACTAAGAGAAACATGTTAACCAGGCAAAAAGAACACCAGAGGAACATTAAGTTGAAACAAACAGAAAAATCTGCAGTTTCACACCATTTTTGGACAGAAAACCACAACATTGGCCAAACATTAAACTGTTAAAATCTTTAAGTACACCCATAGAATTGGATATTTGGGAAAAAATTTTCATAAACAAAAACCGTGATAAAGTTATAAATTTTGAAATCCCGGCATTAAATGAAGTATTAAAACTTAGTGCCACTAACACCAGATGGCAGAGTGATCGGAGCTCCGTGGCAGTGGAAGAAGAGGCAGGTTCATTTAGTCACCAAACAGCTGATGATGAGATCGAATGATCTTGAAAATGTTTCAATTATACAACAACAAGTAAGTGAAGACTGAGTGTAAACATAGTGACTCATAAATTCAAACTTAAATATGAAGAATACTTCACTGTTAATAATGCTTCTGCTTTTAATATTTAGAAATCAATGTTTCGGGAGTGTGTATTTCTCCCATTATCAGGACATTTATTAAATGTGATAACCACAAATGAATCACTGGATATAACACAAATATAAACAATTATAAATGTTTATAACCACAAATGAATCACTGGATATAACACAAATATAAACAATTATAAATGTTTATATTTGTGTTATATCCAGTGATTCATTTGTGGTTATCACATTTAATAAATATCCTGATGATGGGAGAGATGCACACTCCCGAGACGTCAATTTCTAATCATATTTTCATCTGGCTTGCTGCCCGAGAAGAAATTGAGCATATTTGTCACCAGGAAAGCTTCAGGTCTTATTTTAACAAATCCGTTTACCATCACGCCTGCAGTGCCGTATGTAGTAAAAGCAGGCGTTAAACACTACACACATTTTGTTACTGACCATGCGTCCCAAGATAGCTAGCATCTTCTGGAGACCATATCTCCCCAGCTCCTCTTTTTTTCCCCATTCTGACAAAAACCAGCTTCTAGAAACTATCCAAGAATGCCTAAATCAGCAGAAAACTGGTTCATACTGGAAACCCTGCTACAGTGTTCCATTAAAATCCCCTGAACTGTATTACACAGTGATACCCAATACCCTCCGGTAGCCAGGAAAGCTGATGACTGAAAGCCTGCAAATTAATATACAACTGACACTATGCTCTAGTTTAAAGGAAGTAATAATAAAAGTCTCCATCTGCCACAGTATGCGCACAACATTTAGGCCTTCAGACCTATTCCAAAGCTAACAAATGTGGTCGCACCATCTCTTCCGTTGTCTTCCAATACTTTGTCTACTTGAAGGTTCTTAAAATAATTGTACCTAATAGTGGTTCGAACTATAAAGCTCGGGCCTTAAAGTACTTACAGCATAGTAAGTCGTCATTAAGGTAGTTGTCTCATGTGTTTATGAGAACTCCTAGTGGTTTACCGGGAAAAACACGAGTCAGTTGGAGAATTTAATGTCATACCCGGACCTTAAAGTACTTACAGCATAGTAAGTCGTCATTAAGGTAGTTGTCTCATGTGTTTGTGAGAACTCCTAGTGGTTTACCGGGAAATACACGAGTCAGTTGGAGAATTTAATGTCATACCCGGACCTCAAAGTACTTACAGCATAGTAAGTCGTCATTAAGGTAGTTGTCCCATGTGTTTGTGAGAACTCCTAGTGGTTTACTGGGAAATACACGAGTCAGTTGGAGAATTTAATGTCATACCCGGACCTTAAAGTACTTACAGCATAGTAAGTCGTCATTAAGGTAGTTGTCTCATGTGTTTGTGAGAACTCCTAGTGGTTTACCGGGAAATACCCAGAGTCAGTTGGAGAATTTAATGTCATACCCGGGCCTTAAAGTACTTACAGCATAGTAAGTCGTCATTAAGGTAGTTGTCTCATGTGTTTATGAGAACTCCTAGTGGTTTACCGGGAAATACACGAGTCAGTTGGAGAATTTAATGTCATACCCGGACCTTAAAGTACTTACAGCATAGTAAGTCGTCATTAAGGTAGTTGTCTCATGTGTTTATGAGAACTCCTAGTGGTTTACCGGGAAATACACGAGTCAGTTGGAGAATTTAATGTCATACCCGGACCTTAAAGTACTTACAGCATAGTAAGTCGTCATTAAGGTAGTTGTCTCATGTGTTTATGAGAACTCCTAGTGGTTTACCGGGAAAATCACGAGTCATTTGGAGAATTTAATGTCATACCCGGTCCTTAAAGTACTTAGAGCATAGTAAGTCGCCATTAAGGTAGTTGTCTCATGTGTTTATGAGAACTCCTAGTGGTTTACCAGGAAAAACACGAGTCAGTTGGAGAATTTAATGTCATACCCGGGCCTTAAAGTACTTACAGCATAGTAAGTCGTCATTAAGGTAGTTGTCTCATGTGTTTATGAGAACTCCTAGTGGTTTACCAGGAAAAACACGAGTCAGTTGGAGAATTTAATGTCATATCGGCACATTGGCCATAGTAACTCAATGGTTAGAGCGGCTGGACAGAAACCAGAAGATACGTGGTTCAAATCCCGGCTATGGCATTGAATTTTTCAGTCTGGCTCTATCTTTCCATACTTTAGCCTACACACGGCCAGTGTGAAAGAACAATTAATTTCCAGTTGAGTTGAGTTCATCGCATGATTTTAGTTGCGGCTTGGTTAAACAGATCAGTTGTTTATTTTGTGTGTGTGTAATGGTGTAACATTAGCATTATGTTAACAGTAATTGGTGTTCCCATTTGGTACATATGAAATATCTAGTAACTACGCAATATTTTATTTTAATAGAAGTCTTACACATTTTGCAGCAGTATAACAACAAATGTAACCACATTTATGAAATTACATGCTATGTGATTGTTTATTATTGCTATTTGATGCTGTCACCGCCATCTGTGTGTCTGAACCAACCTCATAATCAAAATTTCCTCCTTTAGTCTCCATTTAATGCACTTATGCTCAAACTATTTATTTGGATTTCATATGTTTGTGTTTAATAATATAGGCTGGGAATTTGCGTTAAAGTGATACATTGCAATTATTTATAGATGCTGATAAATACTCGTGGTTGGAGAACTATGCAGGAAGTTCGGGACTTAGCAGCCCAATACCTACACAGGTTCTGTCTGCTCAAGGTGTACCAATAGACCAGCTGGAGATAGATCGATGGGAAACAGCTGTGACATTTTGTCCCTTGTTGGATGACCCTTCTAACTACATACCTGATACTGTGGATCTTACTCAAGACTCTGAAGCCAGGTAATATTAAGTGGAAAAAGCACTTCACATGATTTTCTCTACCTGTTGTACCTGTTGTCATTTCATAATTAAACCAGAGTAGTTCTATAAAACCTGAAAAGCATCACATAGTGGGTGCAAAAAACAGTGTATTTTTTTAAGAATAGATCTGTTCAAAAAGTATTGCAAATTTTTTTTTTTTCCAAAAAGTATTTATTTATTCATGAATATCTATTTTGTTTCGCTCAAAGTAATCCCCACTAGATATTATACACTTGTGCCAACGTTTTCTCCAAAGTATAAACTTGAAAGAAGCGTAGAGACAGTGAAGCACAACTTAACACAAAAGTTAATCGAGAAGATATTGACACACTGCTTCACTCACACTGTTTTTTCACAGGACATGTTTCAAGAGCTTCTGCTCTTATCATCAGCTGCTACTCGACTCCAGTGTAAGTGAAGCAGTGTGTCAATAGAGTCAACATGAAAAATTCAATGCCATGGCCTATATACAGCTAGTATGAAGAAATGATTAATTTCCATCAATTAACTGAAATGATAAGTGTGTCAATATCTTCTCAATTCACTTTTGTGTTTTCTCCAATCTTCGAAGCACTTTAAAAAATTGTTTTTTGTAATCCAGTTCAGCTCTTCTTTTGAGTTTGTCTTTATCTCCTCAATCGTGGCATAGTGTTGTCCTTTCATGGGGCCTCTTCAGTTTTGGGAACAAAAATATATCACAGGGGGCCAGGTCTGGGGAGTACAGTGGCTGTGATCTCATAAGTGTATTTTTGACCAAAAATTGTGTCCAAGCAATGATATGTGACTAGGGGCGTAATGGTGCAATAGCCAATTTTTGTTCTTCCACAAATCCGGACGTTTCTGGCAGATTGCTTTGCACAAATTGTGCATAAATTGCAGGTAATATTCCTTGTTGACCATTCTACCCTGTGGCAAGAACTCATGCTCCTGCAATCAAAGAAAACTGTAAGAAAAAATCGGAAAAACTATTTGTAGTCGAGATTCAACTGTATTGGAACACCACAGTGAAGCGAAAAATTATTAAATTTTAGATGAGTCGCATTTTTTACACATCTGCTTCACTTTCGTACCTATTTTGAGGACATGTTTCGCAAATCTTCGCTTGCATCTACGGCTCTTGTGCGACTGAGAGTCGCACAAGAGCCGTAGATGCAAGCGAAGATTTGCGAAACATGTCCTCAAAATAGGTACGAAAGTGAAGCAGATGTGTAAAAAATGCGACTCATCTAAAATTTAATAATATTTGTAGTCGGTTTATTGACACCTGTCACTTACTTTTTTATATTATTGAGGGACTAGTTTCAAAGGCTATTGCCTCTATTTTCAACCTCTCTCCAACTAGCATCTGTTGTTGTCTGCTTTCCTCTCTCTGGTGGTGAAACTATGAACTCTTTTGTCAAATTATCTACTGGTGGGATTTCAAAGTTCATTACTCAGTCCTTATTTTTCCACATGAATATGTTCTCCCATGTTGTCAGTTTATTTTGGCTTATCATTCCTTTTAATAATTTTGGATTTGGATCAATATCATGATTTTCATTCCAAAAATGAAATGCTACTACAGGAGTCATTGTTCAAACAGCTCCTTAGCAACATCGATGCGATGGTGTTTTTGGTTTAAATTTAGCAACTTTGGTACAAATTTTGTGGTGACCCTTCTCATGCCTGAATCATTAGTCAAAATCAAATGGCACGACTCAGTCAGTATGTTTAGGTCCTCAGCAACTTCTCTAACAGTGATTCAACGATTGGCCAATACTATTTTCTTCACTTCTTCAATGTTTGCGTCTGTTATTGATGAGCTCAGGTGGAACGCTGTTTGTCGTTAACATCTTCTTGACCCTCTAAGAACCTTTTGTACCACCGATAAACGTTGCTTTGGTCCAAGGTAGCTTCACCTATGCCACAGTCAACATTCGGAATGCATCCATGCACTTAATTTTGTTTTTCACACAAAACTTGATACAGATTTTTTGTTCTATTTTTTTTGGAATAGGCAAAAATTGAAGACGAGTCAAAACACGCCCTAGCAAAATAGTTGTAAACAATTAACTGAACATTCAAGATGTCTGAGCTTGTCAACATAAGGGAGGGACATGAGTACCAACATAACCTGACAAAACAATTGAAAATTGAATAGGTATACGTAGCCCGCGAAAATTAAAAATTTGCAATACTTTTTGAACAGACCTTGTATACCAAATAAGTTGTAAGGATTGTGAAAGTTTCTACATAGGGCGTATTAAACGAAATCTAAAAACTTGAGACTTTTAGAACAAAAATTATAACTTTGACCTGAATCCAAATTTATTATAAGATGTAATAAAGCATAACAATTGATGATGGAGAATGTCTTAGTTTGAAAATACAAGAGAAGTCCACAGGCAACAACAACAACAGAAGAAATCGGTCCTTCGAGGTTAAAAATGGAAGCAGCAGCTTTCGAAACTAGTCCCTAAAAAAATCAAAATGTAAGTGACGTGAATGAATGAATTTATTAAGCACTAAGGTATTACATTATTGAAGTGTTCACTGGTAATTGACTCAGGTTATTTGGTGAACAGTCGTATTAATTACAAACATGTTACAAAGTTGCTTTCACTACCATTATGAGTACTACTTCTATCTCTACCACTATTGCTCTTACTATTTATTACATTTGTAGAATATGCTTATATGCTATTGCTCATTTCCTTCCCCTCCCCCTCCCCTCCCCCAGGCCATTTCCATTTATTTTTTCCTTTTTCTAAGAACTACGCTACATTCTTGCAGTTTTTATCTATAATTTTGCATATATCAGTTCTCTTCTTAATTTTTGTCCAAATGTATTCCTTCTGCCAAATCTCAGTTTCCTTGCATTCAAAGACTACATATTTTGTATCTTCCTTTTCTCCACATAGGCACTCATCATGTACGAACCCATTTTGCTACCCTTTCAGCCTGCACACTCATGCTCTCAGCCATGGTATCCCTTTCCAAACCAGTTTTTATTGCAACATAAAATACAAGTGACTTTTTCTCTGATAATTGACTAAAAAATTTTTGAATCTCTATATCTTTGAATCTTTTTCTAATACACTTCCAGAAATCTATATAATTTCTTTCTCTGTTTCTCCAAATATCACCTAAGCTATTATTTTCCAGAGTATGTAATAGGATGCTTACCCAACCTTAGCTTAGCAAACCTGTTTCTTGTTGTAATAAATTGTCTTCATCGAAGTTCAAGATCCTATACCAGTATTTCAAGGCTCTGTCCATAACTAGCACTTTTCTTTTTACTCTCCCCATTTCAATTTGAGCAACTTCATTTGTTGTTGGTCCCAAAACTTTTTTACAAAACGTCCTGTGTATATGACCCATTTTCAAGTCCCCATATTTCAATGCCATATAACATTCTGTCCTCGACTGCAGAGTTAAACTTTTTCCCACCACTTTGCTTTCATATCTGGCATTTTATATAGGCATCATCTTACAGCCATCATTACTATTTCCCTTTTACCAGCGCTGATTTATTTTGTTTTTCCTATTTGCCTCCTGTGTCAATTTTTAATCCTAAGTGCAATCATGCACTACTTTGTATTCAGCATCCCCCGTCTTCCACTTCTCATATTTACTCATTTAGCTCCTTTATTGAACACTAGAATTTGAATTATTTCTATAGTAAGTGATGCATTGTGAAAAACTGACTACACATAACTTTTATCAATTTATTTGGACATCACTATTACTAAATTCTTCCAAACACACACAACCAGTATATGCTCAGGCTTTCACAGCCAGCGTTAATCCAATGAAATGTGTTATCCGGTTGTTTTTGGCTGTGGTCGATTGACTGAAATAGCACTTGACGTTTTGCTCATCTCTCTGCCAGGCATCTTCAGAAGTTGACGACTCAGGCGGGGTTGCTGGGGTGAGGTGCTAGAGTCACTCTAGCAACGCTGCCTGAGTTGTCAACTTCTGAAGATGCCTGGCAGAGAGATGAGCAAAACATCAAGTGCTATTTCAGTCAATCGACCACGGCCAAAAAGCCTGGGTAATACATTTTATTGGATACATAACCAGGTTACGAATTTAACTGGCTTTTCATTTTGAGTTATGATGTTCACAAACAAATGTACATACAAACGTTTTTCTGAAAATGCTTTGGGTTTAGGGAGTCTTAAACTGTGTACTTCTGGTGAAATTTTGGTACCAACGTTTTATTCGTAATGCAATACTTTCCCTACAGACTATAGTCAGTAGAGCTTTGGTAAGATTAGTTGGTAAAAAATATAGTAAATGAATAATGGCTAGAAAAAGTCATATGAAGTAATACTTAAAATACTTTTGCCTATGAGAGAGAGCTGGGTAAAGAAAATAATATTTCTGTCATCTTTCTTTGTGATTATGTATTTGTGCTCTATATATTTGTTTGTTTGCAGGGAGTATTGGCTGCAGTGTTTTGAAGAATCTGTAGACAAATTTGTAAGCCGGGCTATCAACAGTCAGCCTGACAGCAGTACTGCTAAGGAACGTGCAAATAAATTTAAAGAGAAATACATCTCTAGACTTCATTATCTCAAGGTCCAGCCTTTGTGAGTAACATTCCCACTTCTTTCCCTGAGTTGTTAAGGTCTTAACTATACAAATTTAATTATTTATAAAATAAATACAGTATTGTTTGCATGAGTAAGATGTATTTCCGCTGAAGTCTCAATATTGGTTAGAATATAATATGAGGTCAGTTCAATAAGTACCTGTGTTAGGAATGAAGGTGCCAGTTTTTTCAAAGGTAAATTATTTATTTCTCGACATAATCCCCTATAAGGGATATACACTTCTCCTCCAACACTCCTGCCATTTTTAACCCCTCCAAAAAATAAGAATTGTCAATGTGTGTTTGGAGGAATTTAGTAACAGTGACGTCAAAATTAATATAAAAATTATTTGTGGTTGGTTTATTGACACTCGTCACTTACTTTTTCATATATTTATGAGAGACTAGTTTCAAAGGCCCTGGCCTCCATTTTCAATCTCTTTCCAACTGGCATCTGTTGTTGTCTGCTCTCTCTGGTGGTGGAACTATGAACTTTTTTGTCAAATTATCTACCTCTCTCTGGTGGTGGAACTATGAACTTTTTTGTCAAATTATCCAAATCCAAAATTATTAAAAGGAGTGATAAACCAAAATAGATTGACAACATGGGAGAACATATTCATCTGGAAAAATAAGGATTGCGTAATGAACTTTGAAATCCCGCCAGTAGATAATTTGACAAAAAAGTTCATAGTTCCACCACCAGAGAGAGCAGACAACAACAGATGCCAGTTGGAAAGAGATTGAAAATGGAGGCCAGGGCCTTTGAAACTAGTCTCTCATAAATATATGAAAAAGTGACAAGTGTCAATAAACCAACCACAAATAATTTTTATAAGAATTGTCAAGCTCTGCAAAATATACCTCTGTGTTCATGATACGTTGTTTGATCTAAATTTTGTTCCTGCGAGCCATTTCTTCATGTATAAAGACTAAAATTGAGTCATACCTTTTAAAACTTGTTACTTCAAGCACGTCCTTTTACAAAATCAGGAACGTTTTCGAAACTGCTGCAGTCTCATCATCAGCTAATCAGGATGTGAGTGAAGTTACAAGTTTTAAAAGGTATGACTCAATTTTAGTCTTTATACATGAAATTAGCTTCACTGTTAACAACGCTTTTATTTATAACTATTCAAACCATTTCTTCATGTTTGGGAACAGGAGAGTATGGGGTTGTGGCAGCAATTCATGCAGTTTGGCGGTGACAACTCTGGATGAATGTGCTGGGTCATTATTGTGGTAGAACAGAGTTTTCTTCTTTGCCATATAGGGCCATGTCTCCTTCAACTTTTTATCAAATTGTGCAATTACTCATTATTGTATCCTCCAGTAGTCAGCAAGTAAATCTTGGGTCAGCAATTTCATGTATGTGTACAGGATGTAAATAGTGCATGTTCGATGTTAAAGCCATTGCAATGAAACTATAATAGAAACTGTACAAATAAATATCAATATCAGTAATTGTGCTTCCTTTTTCTTAGCATCCAAGAAATCGTCACTAGTGTCGTGAAGCCGTTATCTACGATAGCATAGCCGGCAAATAAAGATAGTTGAGATAAAGGACTTGCCAGCATAGATTAAGTTATGCTTCTGGAAGGTGATAGAATATTTAGTTTCTTTATTGTTCTGGAACAGTCTCGAATTTTATCAATGAGGTATTTAAGAAGGTGACGATTCGCCAAGAGGAGGTCATGAACAGTGAGTCGTAAACAGAAAACAGCTGTAGAGTGTTGTAACAAGAACAGATGTTGCAACAGAAGAGTTGTAAACAGATGTACTCAGAACGCTGTTTGTTGTTGTCATTGACCTCAGTGTTGTAGGTTGTGATATGTGGTGTAATTTTCCTGCTACCTAGGCAAATAAAGAACATTTAGAATTTCGGCAAATTGGAATTTTAATTCTACGAACCCACAAAGTCACACTATGCTTTTCTGTCCTATGGGACTGTCTTTGCCTTCTTTGGAGCAGATTCTCCAGAAGCTACCATTGTTTTGATTGTTGCTTGATACAGGTATCATCGACAGTGACAACTCAATGCAAAAAAGCCTTCAGATTTCACTTAAACAGTATTGAAGTTGAAAGCTACACCCGCTTGCTGTCCATTGTGAGCAAATGTAACACCCATTGGGCTGAAAGCTTTCTCAGCTCCAACTAATCATGCAAAATATAAACTGCTGTTCCTGCTGATGCACCTGTGTTCTCTGCCACTTCATGAACTTTCGTTCGACAATCAATGAGAACCTTATTGTGGACTTTTCAATGACTTGCTCGGTAAACACATCTGTACGTTGTACTAGGTGCTCCTCATCAAAAACAGTAGTTCAACCATGTTTAAATTTGGTATCCCAATATCTAACTGTTGTCATAGAAGGAGAAAGGTCTCCATAACAGCATCCAATTTCGCTTTTATTTCCACACATGTTTTCCCATCTAAAAGTAAAAAGCGAATTACTGAACGATACTGTACTTGTCCATTTTAGCAAAAACACCTTGAACAACTTATTGAAATGTCTGTAAAATCCAAACTAAGGTATGAATCAGCACCAAATTTGTTTTGACAATGTGTAATAAATGACAGTGCATGATAACACAAACTTCCCTTAGCAATGTATGACATATGTTGAGAACACGGGTATTTATTGAACCATCCTTGTATGTGAGACATACTGTACCATTTTAGACCACACTTTTAATTCTGAAGTTTATTTTTTCAGTGCTTATGGAAACCTGTCTGTTCGAAGCTTGTTGGATACAATTGAGCAATGTATGAAGGAGTTTGACTTTCCAGATCCCTATCTGCTGGTAAGTGTAATGTGTGTGCATTTGCTCACAAACTTTGTGATTTGAAGTAACTGAAAAATGGAGCAGAGTATTACAGATTTTTTAAAACCAAAATATACCACATTGCATTCTATGTACCCCATATGAGGTGTTAAACCCTGTTCAAAAATTAAAATGTAAAAGAAAGATAGATAAAGTGAAATATATATTTTACAGATTCACATTGGCAATAAAAACCTGTGTCTCACAGAAAAGCAGTGATGCCAGTATTGGTGAAATTAGGGTTAATAAATTGAAAATTGTCAATTATATTTACATTTAATAATTTCATGCTATATATTTGCATTTTTGTATCAAATAGTTAAAGCTACAAATGGTTAATTGTTTCTAAAGTACCACAATAATTAAATTTGAGATGAGTGGTATTTCTTACACATCTGCTTCACTTTCGTACCTATTTTGAGGACATGTTTCGCAAATCTTCGTTTGCATCTACGGCTCTTGTGCGACTGACGCTAGATCCAGCGGTGTGGGTAATTCTGGGGTTGTTGCTGCCATCTGTTGATTTAGTGATGAATTGAAATGTGGGATTCTCTTCTAGCGGGATTTCAAAGTTCATTAGTTGGTTTTTATGTTTTTCTATGTATATCCTCTCCCATATGACGAGTTCACTATGTTTTTGTACGTATTTTAGTAATTCTGTGCTATCTTCAATTTCATGATTTTCAGACCAGAAATGAGCTGCTATTGCGGACTTATCAATATTTTTGTATCTTAAGTGCCTGAAGTGTTCTTTCTTTCTAGTGCCTATGTTTCTTTTTGTCCTCCCTATGTAAATTTTTTCACAGTCTTTACACTTAATCTTGTAAATGCCTGACTTTTCCTCTGGTTTTATCTTATCAGTATTATTACTGTGAAGTAGGTTTTTAATGTTGTAATTGTTTTTTGGTGCCAATGTTATATTGTATTTCTTGAATATTTTTTGGAACTTTTTTGTGGCCCAGGGGTGGTAAGTAAATTTAGCAAATCTAATTTCTTGTTTTATTGGTGTGAGAGCTGTGATATGTTTTAATTTCTTTTGAAGTTCTTTTAAATCTCGATATACCACAATAATGTTTGGACTCCATTTTATCAAATGCTTTCTTTCCTTTTTCTCCCACCATTTTCACTATTCAAAATGCTCCCTGGAACACAGTTTATTTGCTTGGCATTTTCAGGAAAGCATCAGGAAATTACAGATTTAAAAGTTGTTTATGCACTAGTTAAGCAGTTGTAAATAATTGATTTAAAATGCATCATTTCCATAACTCACACTGAAAATGTTAAAAAAATTGATATAATTAAGATTAAGAAATGCCTTTTCATGTTTGGAGGAATTTAGTAACAGTGACGTCAAAATTAATCATAAAAACTATTTGTAGTTGGTTTCTTGACACTCGTCACTCAAGACACCAACTACAAATAGTTTTTATTATTAAGAAATGCCTGTACAACAATTTCTTTAAATTTGTATACTAAGCTCAAATTAAAAATGTAGCGTGTAATTAAAATATGAAAGAGCAAACCACATCAAACAGAACAGAGCATAAAACACTAACTTAAAAAGTTTATATACCATCCAGGTCTCCTTAAAAAAATTTCAAAATATTTTCAAGAAGCACATCACCATCCTACCATCTAGATCAAATACAGCATCAAGAATCTAGTTAAGTCAAGAACATCTTATCCATGCCTCAGGAGGAAAAGTGAGGAATGTACTAGATTCAATATAAAATTACATGAAGGTAATACGTTCAATGGGAAAATAAAAGGAAACATAATTATCCACTTCAAGCAACACTGACATTGTGTCAAATATCCCTGAATTCAGAGAAAAGAGAAGGAAAAGCATTAATATAATTTTGAGTCAAACTAGTGTTCAATGCTCCATTTATTATTAGTGTTTACCTAGAACATGTTTCTTTAGGACCTTCATAACATTATCAGCTGTTGTCGACTACTGGAATGTTGGTTTGGTGAACTCCTTGGAGCTGATAGGGGCATCTCTGTCGTTATCTTGATGAACTTGAAGTTTGGGTTCTCTTCAAAGGTAGTGTCGAAATTGAACAATTTTCTTTCATATTTCTTTATAAAAACTTTTTCCCTCGTGGTTAATGCAGCTGGACCTTTGATACTTTTTAATAAGTGGATTTCTTGTTCTATATCACGATTCTCCTTCCAAAAATGGTACGCTACCGCCGATTTATCTATCTCTTTGTTCCTGATGTTCCTAAAATGCTCTTTAAACCTAATGTTCAAATTCCTTTTAGTTTTTCCAATGTAAAAGTTGTCACAGCCTTTGCAGTTTATCCGGTACACGCCTGATTTTTTGTCTGTGGGTATGTCCTTTGTATTATGTGATTTCAAAAGGTGTACACTAAATTTATTCTGTGGGACCAAAGTAATGTTGTGCTCTTTGAAGACTTTTTGGAAAAGGTGTGTAGCTCTGGGATGATATGTAAATTTTCCGTATGAAGTTTTACTGCTGATTGGGGAAAGAGTAGTTACTTGTTTGCATCGTAATAGTGTAACCTAAGGTGTAACTAGTGTTTATAACATTTCTTATAAATATCCTGATGATGGGAGTGATGTACACACCCGAAACATCAATTTCTAACAGTCTTATCATCTGGCTTGTTTCCCGAGAATATCTTGAGTATATTTGTTGCCAGGAAAGCTTCAGGTCTTATTTTACATATCAATTTTGTTATAGTAGAGAGGTGACCCTTTAACTGCTTGTATAGTCTGAAGACTTAAAGGAACCAATCCAAACAAAAATATGTGATGAACTAAAGGGAAGGACTGCACTGGTCAGCTTGGTGAGTTATTGACCTGGACTGATATTTCTTCCTTTCCATATATCAGATCCCCTCTTTTAACTTTCCTATCCGGTCATCCTTGACTCAACTCCTGTTTTCTTCCACCCCGATGGTATTAGAATATTTGAGACCTAGGGGATCATTTCATTTTCTTTCCTGTTCATACCTTTCTCTACTTAGAGTGATGTAACCACCATTTATGGTGCCCAATTTTAAATGGTTATAGAAAAAGCACTTCAATTGTTTTATACCCTTAATTTAGCCGAAAAAAAATAGGGGCAAAGTCTTCTTGATTTCCCTTGTATCTTACAGAAGACTGTATGGAGAAAGTCAAGTGAATGCAACACTTAGGCCATTTTTGTTTACTTGTGAATATATATTTTATATTTTTAATCCTTTATTTCAGCAAAAGCAAATGGAAAATGAGAAAGCACTTAGTTTATTGGCCAAAAGATTGGAACACTTGGATAGCTTGGAATGGGGCCCCAAGCAAGAAACCCTAGTTACTTCCATGTTGGCTGGAAACATGTTTGACTGGGGAGCTCGAGAAGTGGCAGATTTAATGGAGAACACAGATTTTGGCTTCTCTGAAGCTTGTAGCAAAATTCAAGGTATTGTTTGTTGATTTTAGCCTTAGGTTATGAATGCGCTTCTCATAAATTAATTTTAAAACTCTGTTTTCTGTGCCAGGTAGAAGCAGTTTAACTAATTATTATTTGTAAATTTAAATTAATAAAAAGTGTTTATTTAATAAGTTGAATCAGAATTAGTTACACAGGAATCAGCTCTACATAACTTGTTTGAGGAAACAGTTTGTTCTCATCACAGTGTGTCTGACTGACGTGTGTTGTTGGTATTTCCGTTGTAGTGATTTTCTATTGCAGCAGCATCTTATGGTGGTGAGGGGACTTCGCACTAAAACAAAATTCATTATTGTGGGATTTGTTTCAAATGATCTTCCATGTGTCTATTTTGGCTGCTGTATATTCATTTGATAAGAATTATGTCAACCATGAACATGGAAAACTTAATTGTCAGATATTGGATGTACTGGCTACTCCAACTAGCCAAGATCTTATCAGAAAATATATATTCCAAATAGTTCTGTAGAGAGAAGTTCTGTTGATCGACCTTATCGGCAAACTGTAGAAACCTACTGATTACGTAGAAAATGAAGCTAGCTACATGAAGCAATAAATATTACACAAATATAAATATTTGTTACTAAGGCTTCACATATCTTAAGAAATTGGTGTTAATACTTCTTTAATGGAGTTTGTTGTGGACTGAAGATACAAACGATCTGTTTGTGAAATCGATCTCCATTAGAAAGAAGTATTAACACCAATTTTTTAAGGTAAGTGAAGCCTTAATAACACATTTATATTTGTGTAATGTAGAAACCTAACTTACAAGAGAACTATCACTATACTCGCACTGCTATGCATCTGAAAATTTGAATTGTATAGTACCTGCTGTATATGTATATAATCCATTGGGAGATAGGGTACGTCTTCGGACAGGGTTGAAAGAAGCCACATATTCCCACGTATTAGCCTGTATAGCTAGTAGGTGTGCTAGATCAGCAAGCGGCTCTACCGAGGTTAATCGGTAGCCTTCCCCTTTGGGCTTGGCGTGCGTAAGTGTCATATCCACTTCCACCTGTCTTGTGTTTCCGGACCAGATGTGAGGCTTGTTAGTCTCTAGGTCTTGCACTGTGGAAAGAGCCTTGGAGGTGCTGGGCGCCCCTTGGGGACAGCTCCGTAACTCCATGGTAATAGAGGGAGGTCGGTCTTTACTTTGTGAAGGCTGCCCTAGTAGATACCCTCGCCCCTAAATGTTCAAAATGTATTTAACCCATGTGCACCAAAAATCTGCTGCGGAGTAGAACCGCAATGCCCAAAACTGAAGCCTGAAAAGTGCCGCATGCAACCACTTGCAAGTAGCTGCTGGACATCCCTCGTCAGCTCTGTGGCAGGTGTTGGAGAACAGCGCTCCTTACGTATGCCATGTGTAAACCGCTGCCGTCAGGGGTAAACAATCTATCCCATACAGTGCTACATTATGCCTATATGTTCCTACATATTCTGGACTCATTTTCAGGTACTTCCAGCTATACTCCACACACAGGTTCTACATAGAGCAGAGGTGACACCATTAAACTCAAAAGCAAATAGTTATGAGCATAGTAGTAGTTCCCTTGTTAGGTTTCTCTGAGCTCTAATACTGGTTATTCGGCATCAAACCGTACTTGTGTAAATGGAACAAATCTAGCCACAGGAATTTCCTGGCTGTCATATGACAACACTTTATATAGTTTAATAGCTAATGATGAGCACATGGAAGTTGTTGGACAAGTGTTGGAGAAATCATTGAAATGAATATTATAATTATTGTGTGACTTGGTCTAATTTTTCCTTTACTAAGCAGACACTGCTTTACCTCACGTTTCATATTGAGAGTCAAACCTTTTCTCAAATTTATTTCAAGCTTTAATACATCTTCTGTGCTTGTAAATCGCATCCCTAGGATTTTTGTTAAAAATCATCTTTCAACTTTCATAAAGAATGATATACACAAATATTCTTTGCTGTAATATATATTGTCTTAGCATTATTATAACATAAAATTAAAACCACTTGTAACACGTAAATGCTTATAATGATCAGAAGCCCATCTAATCATTTTATATTATTTGCAGCTCGCCCATGGCTTGTAGATGGCTTGGATGAATGGTTAAACCGTCTCAAAGGACCTGCACATAAATGTGCTGCCATTTTTGTGGACAACAGTGGAATTGATATTGTGCTAGGAATTTTACCATTTGCTAGAGAATTGCTTCAAAGAGGAACAAAGGTTGGTTGCCTAACATTTTAAATGTTATCACTGGCATATCTTTTACATTTTAGCGGCCAGATTCATAGTCAAACCTTAAGTATGAAAGGAAGCGTTTTAGTTACTGGCGCTTGATTATGGTCAGTGAATGCTTAAAGATGTTAGCAGTTAATAGGTAACACTTAAATAACATGTGATATTTAAGTTAATTGATGGAAATTAATCATTTCTTCACACTAGCCATATTCAGCTGTATACATGAATTTTACATGTTAACTCTATCAATCCAATACTTTAGCCTATATACGGCTAGTTTGAAGAAATGATTAATTTCCATCAATTAACTTAAATAATGAATCCTAGGACTCAAGTACTTACAATAGTAAGTCACCACAATACAGTGTATCCCGGATGCGAGAGCCCCTAGTGGTTTACCAAGGAAATATATGAGTCAGTTGGAGAATTTAATGTCATGACGGCAAGTTGGCCATGGTAGCTCAATGGGTAAGAGCAGCGGGATGGAAACCAGTAGATCCGTGGTTCAAATCCCAGCCATGGCATTGAATTTTTCATGTCAACTCTATCAACATGTGATATGTTACATACAGAGATGTAGATCATTTCTTGGTATTTGGCAGTGAATACGTATCAGCTAGTACAACTTCCCTTTTTGGTTGTTACTGCAGGAATAGCATGTATGGGATTTCTAAGAGCTCTTGTATAGTTTGCAATTTTGCTTTTTATGGAGAAATGTCTAAGTGAGCAATGAGATTTTAATTTGTTTTGGTTGGAAACACTATGGAAAACAGTGGCTTCACAGTAATTTATGATAAATTTTGGTTAAAAAGTACTGCAAGCATTTCTCAAAGAGGAAGTATGTGAATGGTTAGTCACTGCTTGGATGGTGAAACCAATCACTTGTGCACAGTCTATGGTGATATCCATGCACTGCCATAGAGTCTACAAAGTGCTGGAGCTCTTGATTGGCACCAGTCTATATGGCCTCTTTTTGTGTAGAAGTCGAACCTTATCTTGTTCTTCTTATCCCTTCTTTCTTTAATTTGTTGTTAATTTATTCAAGTTTCTAATGAGTAATATCCCACCATAAACACAGCTTTGAAAGAAAAAAAAACACTTGAATTCAATATATACAAATATAATTTGTAACTAAAAAACTTCACTTATAAGAAATGATGGCCATTTTCTTATAAATTGGCAAGGATCGCGATTTCATGAATACCTCATTCACGTCGTCAGCTTGAAACATCAACAAACTCGTTAATGCCACCATCGCTATACCTTGTTTCACGTAAGCTTGCCCGGTAATCTCTTAACGGTCACGTGACCTCATCTCCTCTCATTGGCTGCTGTTTGGTAGAGACTGTTTTGCGGTAAAAATTAGTTCGTTATTTAACATGGTGATATATCTTTATATGTTGAAAGAGAATTGTCAAATATTTACTTTCATAACTGTTTCAATTAAATATATTACGCAACAGAGTTAATTTATCTGAAATGCATGTTAATTCTTAAAGTAAAGAGGAGGTTCCTTTGCATCTAGGCCTGACTTTCTGATTACACAAGAGCACGTGCTTTAGCGGTAGTGAATTACATATATTTGTTTATATTTGTTTATATGAGTTTTATCACTGACCTTGTTCTGAACTGGATTAGTCATGTATTGTCATTAGAAGGTGTACTGTGCGCGTTCGAGAGATACGTTATTTTATCCATCGTTTATTGCGCATGTACTTATTATATGTATAATGGCAGAGTCTACCGCCAGTTTTTCGCTGAAACATCATAAGGGTAAGCCATTACAAAGCGGTGAAAAAAGAATTGTGTTGCATGTGTTTAATGCACTCACAGAGAAGAATCCGTCTTTGTTAGTGAGGGAAGTCGAACAGTTGTGCTCCGAACTTACAGGTGTGAGTGAGTGTTAGGTCCATAGGAACATCGCGACGTGAAGTTGAGAAAACAGGAAAACTTACCACTCCAGGCAAACGCAGGAATAAAGAAAAGCGCGTGCTCGGAGAATGCGATGAGTTCGTTAAAACTGCTGTACGTCGTAATGTGCATAGTTTTTTCTTTAGAAACGAACTCCCTAACATAAATAAAATTTTGTCTGCTGTAAATGAAACAGCGAAACTGTTACTGCAGAATCAGAATCCGAATCCGAGATGGAGGGGATTACTCCATTACCAGATTCTCCATAACGCGTGAGTTCAGTTTCATTATAAACTTGTATTTTTGCATGCCTTCATATACTTATTTGCATGATTTTAGCTATCTCCTGGCATTTGACGTTTACTGCAGTTTTAAATGTGATGGGAAGGCACCGCCTATGGCCTATGGCGCGAAAGCATTAGCCAATTAGGGCGAGGGGGAGGGTTGTTGAACGCGGAGTGATACATTTCAGCCGGGCAAGGTTATATGAAACAGAGAATAGATGTCACTATGTTTATTTTAGTACTATCAACATCTCAAAATGAAACAAATTTAAAAACAGGATCGACTGCTGGTATTTCAAAATTCATTACGCAATTATTTAGGTTAATTGATGGAAATTAATCATTTCTTCACACTAGCCGTACATAGGCTAAGATTCTACATAGATAGTCGACATGAAAAATTCAGTGCCACGGCCGGGATTTGAACCACGGATCTCCTGGTTTCCGTCCAGTCACTCTTACCCATTGAGCTACCATGGCCAATGTGCCGTACTGACATCAAATTCTCCATTTGACTGGTATATTTCCGTGGTTCAAATCCCAGCCATGGCATTGAATTTTTCATGTTGACTCTATCTATGTAAAATCTTAGCCTATATATGGCTAGTGTGAAGAAATGATTAATTTCCATCAATTAACTAAAATAATAATAGTTAAATGATGAGGCCTGGGACTCAAGTACTTACAATAGTAAGTCGCCACAAATGGTGTATCTCGGATGCGAGAGCCCTAGTGGTCTACTGGGGAACTTTTTTTTGCTTATTATGAAGCATATGCAAACGACCCAATTATGGAAATCATTTGAAACTTTTTTTTTTTCTGATTGGAGTAGTACCTCATATATCTGAAACACTAGCTTTTTCAAAACCTTTAACGATTCCTTTTATTGTCACTTCACTTTTTCTACTGCTGTAGCCATTCTAGCCACTTGGGTTTGCAAAGGAAGATATACACTGTTTTGCTTTTCCTCCGTGCTGGGAGTTTACAACCTTCCGAGGTGACTTTTTTTGAAGTTTCTTTGTTTGAAAATTATTATTATTAGAGACACCTACTTTGTGATACGACACTATACTACTGTGGTACGCATGTGTCACACCACAGTTTACAACTAGATTAACAAACTTAATACACACCCTATAGCCAGTCATCATGACACTTTTAGTTCCTACTACTGCCGTAGATAAACAAAGTTCAAGCTATACGACTTGAAGCTTTCGCGGTGAGCGTTATTGATTAAGACTTCATGGGTGATTAGCCGCGTCAAATTTGTGAAGATCAAGCTTTCGGCGTGAACTCAGTTCCTGATGAAGGCCATGGAGTGTAAAACTGGCCGAAAGCTCAATCTTCATAAATTTGACGCGGCTGATCACCCGTGAAGCCTTAATCAAAGTTCAAGCTATTTGTTCCGGGTAATACGTAAGAGTATAAAACTAGTAACCAAGAAGTGAGAAAATGGTGAAAGTTGCTGGAATTGACCAATCACTCGATCATACCTTTTGTTTGGTGTCAAATTTTGTGATTGGAATCAGAAGTTTTCTCTCATGTCGTAGGTAAAAAAGTTGCTATATTCTGTCAACAGATATATTCCTTAATATATTATTCTTATATAAAGTTATTTGTGTATCCATATTATGCAACTTATCAGAAATAAATAAATTAAAAATAAATATTTTGGTGTCCTTTCAGGTGATTCTTTGTGCTAATTCTGCTCCTGCTCTGAACGATGTGACACAGTCAGAGCTGGTGATGATACTGAAGCAGGCTGCCACAGTTTGCCAAGTGATACATAAAGCATTAGCGACACAAAGACTGATTGCTATGGAAACTGCCCAGGCTGGACCCTGTCTTGATCTCAGGTATTGGATTTTGCATTGAAGTTTCAGCTATGATTGCTATTATGTTTGAAGTGGCAAAAATAAAAGTATCATTTTACTGAACAAAAATTTATGTTTAGTTTATGTATATTTACTTTTGCATTGCACAAGTTTGACATCAGTATTAACTTTGGTAAAGGCAAAACTTGCAAAACAAGGGTTCTGTCACAGTGGGTTGGTTTCTCCAATCAATGTTAAATTGTAACTTACTGTTAAAGTGATTTAACATTGAAGTTAGCTTGAAATATGTTTAATTAAATAGTATTGACTGTAACATTGTACTGAATTTTGAGTCAAGTTAACATCTCCATATGCTTATGTTAAGGCATTTAACAATTGTTAGAAGCTGAGAAAAGACTTCCACAAACTGTCTATTGATGTGGAGTTGCAGTATTTGAATTATTAATGCTGTTTCTAATCAAAGAGGAGTCACATATCAATAGTTTTAAAATCCTGTAAGAGGAGAGATTTTTAAGGCAATATGAACGATTTAAAGTGGTTATGTACAAGAAATATGAAAGAGGTTTGAATACTATGACTATTCAGTTTCGACTATCTCTTCACTAGTGATACCAAGTTATAAAAATTCATTAATTTCTTCCATTTCTTCTTGCCCTAGGTGATGAAAACTCTTATCAAAGCCACTCAGTAAGGAATATAACCACTTTACATTTGATACCAGAAGCTTGGTGTTAACTATTAAAATAATCACTCACTGAGTAGTGCTAGTTAACATACTTATTCACAAATATAGCACAGAATTCAGAATATTTTAGTACTACAGTTCTACCTTTAATACTCTATCCTGTGATAAGAACTCATGATGCACAACGTCCGTGTAATTAAAGAAAACTGTAAGCAAAACCTTCACTTTCGACCGAACTTGATGCACTTTGTTTGGTCTTGGCTTGTGTGGCAGCATCTAATGGGATGACTGAGCTTTAGTTTCCACATCATAACCATAAACGCATGATTTGTCACCACTTATGAGCCTCTGGAGCAAATTTGGGTCATTGCAGACAGAGTTCAACAGTTCCTTAGCAACATTAATGCGGTGGTGGTTTTGGTCAAAATTGAGCAACTTAGATATGAATTTTGCAGTGACCCGTCTCATGCCCAAATTATTGGTCAAAATCAAATGGCACAAGCCAATTGATATGTTTAGATCCTCAGCAACTTCTCTAATGATTCGACAATTGGCCAATACTATTTTCTTCACTTCAGTCTTTTCGTCTGGGACGCCCTTCGTCATTTACATCTTCTTGATCCTTATACCATTGATAAACCTTGCTTTGGTCCAAGGTAGCCTCACCATATGACACATTCAACTTTCAGAATACATCTGCACACTTAATTTTGTTTTTCACACAAAAATTGATACAGATTCTTTGTTTCATTTTTTTGGAATAGGCAAAAATTGAAGAAGAGCCAAAACATGTCCAAGCAAAATAGCTGTTAACAATTAACTAAACATTCAAAATGGCCAAGCCTGTCAACATAAGTGAGGGATATAAGTACTAACATAATGCCACAAAACAATAAAAAAAAAAAAAATTGAATATACATAGCCGGCGAAAATTCAAAATTCATTATACTTTTTGAACAGACCTTGTATAAAATAAATAATGCAAATGTTAAGTTTATCATTAATAGAGTAATATTAGCCGTAAGATTATGCATTTAAAAAATATTCAGTAAATTATGAATAAAATGGTTTAGACATAATAAATTTAGCCTCAAGTTGCACAATTTCTTTTACACATAGTTTAATTTAAAATGTATTTCAATCAAGTTTCTGTGACGAATAAATGTTAATAAAGTCTGCAAATGTTTGCAAGGAAATAATCAAGGATTGTTCCAACTAAAGGCAATCAATAATCTGATATTTTTACAGAGTAGTTTGATCACCTAAACTGTCCAAATTTGGAAAAGCTTTGTAATTTTAGATTTGCATATATGTGTGATCATAACTGGAGATATTGTTGCAGCCGGCTAGATCGAGATTTGGCGCAAGCAATGGTGTCACAAGGAGTGGATCTGATAGTGTTGGAGGGCATGGGACGAGCTCTTCACACAAACCTGGAGGCAAAGTTTACCTGTGAGTGTCTCAAGGTGGCTGTGATTAAAAATCGCTGGTTAGCAGCAAGACTTGGCGGAGGAATGTTCTCCGTACTTTTTAAATATGAGCGCCCTCAGGGTGAATTGGTAAAACAGAAAAGGTAGGGTTAGGGGGAATAAAGTGGCAATGTTGCATTTTGAAAGATTGTTTGTTTTGCAGTTTCATACCTGCTGGTACATGGTTTGTACATAATCGTTTACCACACTTATGATCGGCAAAGTCACGAAAGCAATAACTATAAATCTTCTAACTTTTTAGATTGTTCCTCTGTGATACATTTCATAATGGAAATGTTTATTGTAAATTCAGTGGCTGTTAGCTTAGAAGAAAACATGTTTTGTAA
The DNA here is from genome assembly GCA_030765055.1 of Mantis religiosa. NCBI lineage: Eukaryota > Metazoa > Arthropoda > Insecta > Mantodea > Mantidae > Mantis > Mantis religiosa. Next base: position 14,426,322 of record CM060959.1, on the reverse strand, counting down.
GTTTCATACATCTGATATACTATTAGCGTTGTTGATTTGCTTAGTCAAGGAGCTACTACAATACATAGTTTACATTTTCCACTTAAACGTTACACTAATTGAGACCAAAACAACATTGGGTAAAGAAAAACTTTGATAATATTGAGATAATGTGCTGATGGGTTACAAATGATAAAAAATGCTTAATACTTTGTAGTAATTTATTACAACTTTATTGCCTAAAATTTACATTAAATTCTGTATATAGCTTAAAAGACGAACAGGTTACTATATTCATTATCATCTAATCCAAGTGTAATGCTCAAGGCCAGCTACAGTTCTCAGCAGAACATGCTCAATCCACTTCTCCTGGAGATGGTATTGAAGAATGACTTTGCAAAGCCGGTTATGATCATTTATAAACTAGAAGATTAGTTGCAAGTTTATTTTTGCATAATATATTAATTTTGTTTGCAGTCCACTCAAGTAAATAGATGGTCTGGAAAGTTTCTGACCTAATAAAGATACAAGATATTTTTTCAGAAATTTTTTTTATATTTTTCAACATAGTATCCTTGTAGCTCTACACACTTCTCCCAGCGATGCTCCCATCTCTGTAACCTGTTCAAATAGTACTCGGCGCTTTTCTCTACAAAATAATTGTTCACGAAGATGATTGCCTCTACATTTGACGAAAATCTCTGTCCTCCGAGCGCAATTTTCAGATGAGGGAACAGAAAGAGGTCACTTGGGGCTAGATCTGGTGAATAAGGTGGATGGTCAAGCAGTTCAAACTGTAATTCGTGGGTTTTCGCCATTGCAACTGCTGAGGTGTGAGACGGAGCGTTGTCTTGGTGAAACAGGATTTTCTTTTTCTGCAATGTGGCCGTTTTTCTGCAAGTTCTACCTTCAGCTCCTGTAATGGTTTTTCCTTTTTGAAGATAATAAATTAAAATAACTCCATGACTATCCCAAAAAACAGTTGCCATCACTTTCCCAGTTGAAAAATTTTGTTACTTTTTTTGGAGCTGGTTTCCCCTTTGCAGTCCACTGTTCGGACTGTATTTTTTTTTGGGGGGGGGGGGTGTATAATGGTGTATCCAAGTTTCATCTACAGTAATTAATCGGTGCTAAAACTCGGATTCATTGCACCTAAACTGCGCTAACAGAGCTTTGGAAATGTTAATTCAAACACGTTTTTGGTCTAACGTGATCAAATGCGGCATGCATGGACAGCATGCATGGACCCAATATATGGACAGCTTTCTCATGTCTAAATGTTGATTTAATATGTGACAAACACATTCTTTTGACATGTTCATAGCCTCTGCTATATCTCTCACTTTAATTTGGCGGTCGTCTAGCACCATTTGGTGAACCTTGGCTATGTTATCGTCGGTAGTTGCAGTTTTTGGACATCCCAAACGTTCATCGTTCCCCAAGCTCTTATGGCAATGTTTAAATTCAGCTGCCCAAAATTTCACTGTGGTAAATGATGGTGCAGAGTTCCCATACACAGAATTTAACTCATCTTTGATTTGCGTAGACGTATTGTCTTTCAAAATCAAATATTTAATGACAGCTCGATAGTTGATTTTTCCGTTTTCATAAAAGCACTCAACTCAATTCACTCAAACAATTGTTACATAACTGAGCATCCAAAATGGCTGAAATTTTGGTGAGTAACTGTCAAAAGATAAATTCGCAAAATTTACTAGCTTTTATTTATGAGTGCTGCCATCTTGATGTTGAGGTCGGAAACTTTTCAGAGCACTCTCGTACTGCATCAGCAATCATTCATAGCGGCAATTTTCCATATGACTTTTAGAAGAGTATTTTGACTGCATGATAAAATCCTTCTCGTATGGAACTTTTATTAATTGTATTTATTTTTGTGTACATAAATAATTTTTCCCAAAAGAAGAGTTCTGCTGGATTTCTAAGCTTGTGTGTTTTATTTTGGTTGATCTGTGAACCAAAAATGCCGTTCAACTACTGATTTTCTATTTATTTATATTTAATAATACTCATGAAATCTTTAAACCTTGTATGAATATTCCTCTTTGTCTTTATTATGTATATTTCTTTATAGTATTTACATCCAATTTCATAAACTCCAGAAATTTATTCACCAAAAGTTTGTTCGGCTCTTCTTTCTATTATACGACGTGGCAATTTTTTTTCTAATTCCTTCACACTTTTTGATGTTTTTATATACAACCATGATTTTTAACATAATCTCTTTACTTTTAGTGCAATTTTGTGTTGGAGGGCATTCTTTTAACATTATTGTTTATTTACTTACTGCGTAATGTAGCCATACTGAAGAATTCAGTGCAGCCAAACTATGCTTGTTTCTTCACTGAAAGCATTGCTGCCAACAGTCTTACTTGTCCCAAAATTACACTATCTAGCAGACTAAATGTATGATTTCACGGACTGTATCGGACTGGTTCGGCTACAGCCGCGAAGTGTGCATGATGTCAAATGACACCAAGTATACTGCAAGGGGGAAAATTGGCAGTCCTGGCCACGTTGTTCAAATCGACAAATGCAAAATAGGGCGACAAGTTTCATCATGGGCGCTGCAATTAGACTGTAGAGCGTACTTGCATCTCTCCTGTTGTTGGGGCATATTGTCATCCGCACCTCATTCATTTCCACTTGATCATTCCCAAGATCCAGTTGCCCTCTACGACGTGCCCACGATGAAGCTTGCGTCGTCCAATTTTGCATTTGTCGATTTGAACGACGTGGCCAGGACCGCCAAGTTTTCCCCTTGCAGTATACTTGGTGTCATTTGACATCATGCACACTTCGCGGCAGTAGCTGAACCAGTCCGATACAGTCCGTGAGCTCATACATGTATTTCCTACAGAGCACTCCATTATCGTCGTGTCGTAGGATTGTTTATGTGCAAAGCAGTACATGAGTAACAAAATTGGACCGGGCGATAACTTAGCCTGCTCAAACCATGTTCCTTTGCACATGGACTGCATCACCTAAGTGTGGGGCATTTTTGCAGAGGTTCGCTACAAGTTTTACATATCTTTCTCATGTTGGCTGCAATATGACAACCGGCTGGTCGTCTGCTTGTGCATGCGTATACGTGCACCTTTGAACTTAGAAAATGTTCTTGCATCGCACAAAAGAAAGTTTCTCCTTTTCTTTTCTCCAAAACTTGTCTGGGTTTACAAGGTTTTACTGTACAACTCGAATGATGTGGATGGATTAAGAAATAATAGACTTACTATATATTTTTGCAACCTAGTTATAGCTTTATAGAACAAACGTTTATAACAGCAATAGATGCATTCTTGCAATCCAAGAGCCACTTTTGATTTATGATTGAGCATAATTCTTTTGCGTTACCAACAATTTATTCAGAATGCAACATTGCACACAATTGGTTATGTGAGTAGTTTTTGGAAAATGGTTTCACTGATCAGCATATTTAATGTGCAATAATCGGCTCAAATATAATTACTTTATTTTTGTTTTCTGTTATGTTTAAAACAAAAGTCAATGGCTGTGTATTCTACCAAGCAGAGTACGAGTTGATTGTAGAATAGAAAAAGTATATTTAAAAAGCTAAATGCTTAAGTGATGGATTGAAATGTGATTCAGTTACAAATTCTCCAACAAAGCAATCTCAATTAAATTGTATGTGTTGTTTTTTCAGGTTTACTAAAAAGTGTACCGAGATCTTTTGAGATGATCTTATTACAGTAAATAAACCTTTATTTCTATTTTTGGATTTTTAGTAATGAGATTATAGCAGTTGCACTGCGATACACATTTTCCATTTGATCTTTGCCTTTATCCATCACCAAATTTCATTTTCACTGATCTTCCTTTTCCTTCAGAAAAAAAAAACCTTTATGGTCTACCACACTTAGGGCCAGCTTCACCAATGGATGTTAAAAATACCCTAGCATCGATATTGCTAACATATCTTAAGTTATACATGATTGGAGGAATTTAGTAATAGTGACGTGCAAATTAATTGACAAAATTATTTGTAGTCAGTTTTTTTAGCACTCTATCACTTACACTTTTATACAGTAAAAGCCTGAAATAATGTAGTTGTTTGGGGATATGCTTTACCCCCACGTTATAATGATTCCGCAATATATCGAAATGTGAGCTTAGATGTGACAAAAGATGATTCCACAGAGATGTAAGGAAACATTCACTCAATAATAAATTAAATAATAAACTACAGTAGCATCATTTCATCCAGTTCATTCACCATCCGATATGACTTAACGTTTGAGGACGTAAAATTACACAAAAAAAAAATAATACGATATACTTAAAAGAGTTAAAGGATGTAAATTACAACAACAAAATATTTTAACTTTCCTAGGTCTTAGAATTCCCACAGACACAGATGTCTGTGACCTTACAGAAAACCTATTGTTTCCATGTCCTGTTACAGCAATAAAGTGACCAAGGTCAATGCTAGAGTTGTGATGAGGGCGAAAATTTTACTGCAGAGCCGCTTTTTGAAGACATTTATCAAACTCAACTTTCAAAAGTAGAAAAATGAATACAAATCAATTTAAAAAATACAGTTTTATTTTTTGGTGGACATACTTTCCGCTGCATTAAATCCGAATCTGCTGTATTTTGGACTGCACTATTTCTGGCTTCTACTGTATTTCTGAAGGACATGTTTTGGAAGCTATTGCTTCCATTTTCAACCTCCTAGGTCCAACTATCATATGTTGTCTGCTGTCTTCTTGGAACTATGAAGTTTTATCAAATTATCAGCTGAATGGGATTTCAAAGTTCATTTCACCATCCTTATTTTTCCATATTAAGATATTCTCCCACCTTGTCAGTTTGTTTTGGCTATCATCCCTTTTAAAAATTTTAGAATTAGATCAAGGTCATGGTTTTCATTTCAAAAATGAAATGCTACTGCTAACTTATCTTCCTGTTTCAATTTGAGGTGTGATGGTTTGGATGCAACATTCATGACATCCATAGAGTAAAAAAGTCACTTGACCTTATAAAATACTATTGCTTGCATTAACTTTCTTTTAAACAAATGACTAGCAAAGACATTCTTGCTATGTTAAACAAATGAGCGGCAGTGTAATATAAAATTCTTCTGCATGTAACCATCGCTGAATACAGACGTGTGTAAGTGTCTGTCTGAAATTTTGCAGATTTATATGATTGCATTTAGCATTCATGGTTTGCGTGTGTCCGCGAGTATATTAAATAGCTAATGCATCAGGCATTCTGTAAGAAGACAACTCTACGATTATTTGTAAAGAATAGGAGAAAGTTGATTCAATGATTTTAATTGAAAAGTGAATTGTATAGACTAAAAGAAGAATTATTTTGTAAAGTGTCCACAATAATTTCAAAATATTTTGTTATAATTAAAACATCAGTTTGCAAAGGAACTAAACTGAATGAAGAGTAATTATTTCATTATCCCAAAAGATTATATTATTTCTACATTCCGAGACTACAACCCTGGGTGCGGAGATCATCGCTCAGTTGTGCTCAGCGGGGGGGCTTTTTAGACTCCAGATATTGCCCTATGGAAAGAGCCCCGGAGTATCCATCGCTCCCGGGTAGAAGGAGGCCCGGGTCTTGTTCCTACGGGTTCAAGGCTAATGGGTGTAGATCCTCTGACCTTAACTGTTTCAATTTGAGGTTTCTAAAATGTTCTTTGATTCTGGTTTTCAGGTTTCTTTTAGCTTGGCCTGTGTAGCATTTTTCACAATAATAGGTCAAACTGAAAGAACCCTAGAAAACAGTCAAAAAGCATTTTAGCAGTAGCATTTCACTTCTGGAACAAAAACCATGACCCAAGTCCAAAATTATTAAAAGGAGTGATAAACCAAAACAAATAGACGTGGGAAAACATGTTAATATAGAAAAATAAGGACAAAGTAATGAATTGCAGAAACTATTTGTAGTTGTTAAATTATAGATGAGTCATATTTTTTACACATCGGCTTCACTTACGTACCTATATTGAGGACATGTTTCGCAAACCATTGTTTGCATCGTCGGCTCTTATGCGACTAAAGCTTGATCCAGTGGTATGGGTAGTTCTGGAGTTGCTGCTGCCATCTGTTGATTTTGTGATGAATTTAAATGTGGGGTTGTCTTCTGGCGGGATTTCAAAGCTCATTAGTTGGTTTTTATGTTTTTCTATGTATATTCTCTCCCATATGACGAGTTCACTAGTTTTTGTACATATTTTAGTAATTCGGTGCTATCTTCAATTTCATGATTTTCAGACCAGAAATGAGTTGCTATTGCGGACTTATCAATATTTTTGTATGTTAAGTGCCTAAAATGTTCTTTCTTTCTAGTGCTTATGTTTCTTTTTGTCCTCCCTATGTACATTTTTTCAGTCTTCACACTTAATCTTGTAAATGCCTGACTTTTCTTCTGGTTTTTTCTTATCAGTATTATTACTGTTAAGTAGGTTTTTAATGTTGTAATTGTTTTTTGGTGCCAATGTTATATTGTATTTCTTGAATATTTTTTGGAACTTTTTTGTGGCCCAGGGGTGGTACGTAAATTTAGCAAATCTAATTTCTTGTTTTATTGGTGAAAGAGCAGTGATCTGTTTTAATCTCTTAAACTAAAATCATTCAAACTTCAAAAGAGATTAAAACAGTTCACAGTTCTTAATTATCTTAAATTATCTTAATTCAATTGTCTTATATGTTTAACGTAATGTTAAAACTCTTGCATTTCATCAAGCTTTTACAGAGATTTTCATTTGTGTTAGCTTGATAAATGAATGCTGCTGTTGTTGCTTGATGAACTGTAGATTTTCTTTGTTAGTTTTATTCATTTGTACTATTGAACATCCTCACATTCTACAATTCCTTTCTTGGAAGTGTTGAAAACAGTGTTGTTGTAATAAATAAAATTTAAAGGGAGTAGATTAATGACACTAAACAACACTTACTTTTAAATTTTTCCAGAACATGTTCCAGAGACTTTGTCTCCATCATCAACCGGACATCAACTGGTTCTCAGTGGTGTAGCTGGCGATATTTGTTCAGCAAGTTCCTTGAACCACCACCTGACGAGACCTATGACAAAATATCGCCAGCTACACCACTGAGAACCTGACGATGGAGGCAAAGTCTCTGAAACATGTTCTGGGAAAATTTAAAAGTGTTGTTTAGTGTCATTAATCGACTCCCTTTAAATTTAATCCTCACATTCACTCCAAAAGTCATTCTTCCAGAGCCTGGAAGTTGGGAATAATTTTGGTTAAAGAAAAATTCTCCACTCCAGCTGGGAATTGAACCAGGGGCTTCTGGTGTAGAAGCCAGAGCACTGGACAGGGGAAACAGTCTACACAAATATATCGATATTTAACTGGATCAAGCTTTAGTCGCATAAGAGCCGAAGATGCAAACGATGATTTGCGAAACATGTCCTCAAAATAGGTACGAAAGTGAAGCAGATGTGTAATAAATACGACTCATCTAAAAATTAATAAATAGTCTACACAAAATTGTTCGTCAAGAGTCTTGCTACAACTGTGAATAATATAACTTTTGAGAAGGTGATGACCATACCACATGGTTTCTGAATATGCTGTGATGCACCGTTGTCTCATACTGCAGTGGTCTCTTTTCAGTAGCAGACCATAGTTAATGTCCATGGCCAGTTGCATGCAGTTTTCCTGGTTGAAGTTAAAATCCGACTTAAATAAAAGGAGAAAAATGCAGCTGGGAAAAGGTTTGTAAGGAGTTTACTTATGTACAAGTTCCTCTCGGTCCTGTCACCAATTGCAAACAATTTTATTCTAACATAAAGTGCAGTAGTTAAAAATTCCAGGTCAAAAATTTATATGCTGTGCAAAAATTGCATCCTTGACATTTAAGTTTTGGGTCTCAGCAAAAAGAATTAGCTATTCATGACTCTCAAAAATTATCCATGTCCTTGTTTTTAACCCTCTTATTTATGGATAAGCGGATAAGACAACTATTTCAACTAAATATAAAATCTAAATTAATTGTTCTTTCACACTAGACGTGTGTAAGACAAGTTTTGGAAAAGTAGTCAGACTGAAAAATTCAATACCATAGCCAAGAATTGAATTCTACCTTTCCAAATTTTGTCCTACATACGACTGGTATTAAAGAACAATAAGCTTTTATTAAACGGAAAAACTATTTGCAGTCAGTTTATTCACACTTCGTCACTTACATTTTTTTTATCGAGGGACTGGTTTTGAAAGCCTTTGTCTCCATTTTCAACCTCTCTCCAACTGGCATCTGTTGTCATCTGCTCTCCTCTCTCTGGTGGTGAAACTATAAACCTCTTTGTCAAATTATCTACTGCTGGGATTTCAAATTTCATCCACTGGATTACAAAAATAGGTTATTCATAAACTGTAATTACAATTATAGCATTTAAAATATGTGCACAACATGCAAACTTCCATGTTGCAATTTTGGTTTCAGTAACTGCATTTTTATAAAAGTTTGGAAAATTCAGTTTGGGTTCTCTTACATCTAGCACCATGGTCTGGGATAATGTGCAAGAGAGAGGGAAATATGAAGAGTAGGGGTAACGAGATGGCAGCACAGAACACACTAACACATCGTCCTCCAATGTCATATCACACGATGAATGAAATTGATGAAATGATGCTCAAATGAGCCCAGGATCCATAGAGCTTAGAGTTACCCAACATTCGTATTTCAGGATAGGGGAAAACCCCAGAAAAAACCTTATCCAGGTAACTCACCCTGACCAAGATTCGAACTCAGGACCTCTTGTACATGAGGCAGACAAACTACCATCTACGCTACCGAGGCGGGCTCATCTGATTGGTGGCAATCCAGAACTCTTCCTATTTGAAACACACAATAAAACACCTGGAGGGTTTATATTGTCTCCTTCATGCGTAACTATGCTTTTTTCATACTTGACAAACTAAATGCTTTCAATATAATATCAATAGCATCTAAATTTATATCAGCAGTTACAAACTATAACAATGCTTATGTTTTTGTAATTTACAGGATCAATGCTCTTCAGCTAGACATTGAATTCTTCATTCAACTCGGTAATACTTAAGACAGCTGAATTGAAAAGAAGTAAACGTTTGTAAGACAAAATTATGGCAGTAGTTACCTATACAGGAAGATGAAATATCTGCAGAACTGTGGTCGTAATAACTTAGAAAATAAAGGAATTGCATTTAAGGATCATTATTTCATTGCTAGGAGTCAAATTGGTCCTTTTCAGGCATACTGGAATGTAAGAAAAAGACGTCCTACTGTTAGGCGTAAGTTTTCATAGTTTTAAACATGTTGTAATTTTTTTTTAGTTAATTGATGAAAATTAATAATTTCTTCACACTAACCGTATATAGGCTAAGGTTTTTGATAGAGTCAACATGAAAAATGCAATTCCTTTCTTGGAAGTGTTGAAAACAGTGTTGTTATGTGTCTAGTGTTATGTGTTGTGTGTTATGTGTTGTGTTGTCTAGTGTCTTTAATCGACTCTCTTTAAAGTTAATGAAAAATGCAATTCCATGGCCGGGATTTGAACCACGGATCTCCTGGAATTGCATTTTTCATGTTGACTCTATCAAAAACCTTAGCCTATATGTGGCTAGTGTGAAGAAATGATTAATTTCCATCAATTAACTAGAGTTAAATGATGAAGCCTGGGACTCAAGTACTTACAATAGTAAGTCGCCACAAATGGTGTATCTCGGATGTAAGAGCTCCTAGTAGTCTTCCGGGGAAATATTCGAGTCAAATGCAGAATTTAATGTCAGGATGGCACATTGGCCATGGTAGCTCAATGGGTTAAGAGTGACTGGACGGAAACCAGGAGATCCTTGGTTCAAATCCCGGCCATGGCATTGCATATTTCATGTTGACTCTATGCTGTTGTAAGCTCGTTTTATCCACAGAGGTGCCCAACCTGTTCTCTTATGAGCTACTGACGTCACCTGGTTACGTTACCCCACCTCCTTAGTTTTTGCCTTAGCTTTGGCAGAAAGCATTTCTCCTTCATTCATTGAATGATGGTTTTGTCAACACGAACTGTGTAACACTTTCAAGTTCAGTTTCCAAGACTTGAAAGCAATAAGAGAAACTCGGTCTTATTAGCAACCCTTTTAATTTTTCCTGCAAAGATGTTCCTCACAATCTCCAAATGGTACTAGATGCTTTACAAAATTCAACAGCCATGAAATATTCATTCACAAAAAAGCAGGAAATTTCAGCTCTTCTTTCTAATATGCAATGCAGTGATTTTTTTCTAATTCCTTCACACTTTTTGATGTTTTTATATACAACCATGATTTTTAATTTAATTTCTTTACTTTTAGTACAATTTTGTGTTGGAGGGCATTCTTTTAACGTTATTAATTATTTGTTTATTTACTTACTGAATAATGTAGCCATTATGCTTGTTTCTCCACTGAAAGCAATGCTGCCAACAGTCTTACTTGTCCCGAAATTACACTATCTAGCAGACTAAATATATGAGCTCACGGACTGTATCGGACTGGTTTGGCTACTGCCGTGAAGTGTGCATGATGTCAAATGACACCAAGTATACTGCAAGGGGGGAAATTGGCGGTTCCGGTCACGTCATTCAAATCGACGAATGCAAAATAGGACGACGCAAGTTTCATCATGGGCGCTGCAATTAGACTGTAGAGCGTATTTGCATCCCTCCTGTTAGGGCATATAGTCATCCGCACCTCATTCGTTTCCACATCGATCATTCCCAAGATCCAGTTGCCCTCTGCAACGCGCCCACGATGATACTTGAGTCGTCCTATTTTGTATTCGTCGATTTGAAGGACATGGCCAGGACTGCTAATTTCCTCCCTTGCAGTATACTTGGTGTCATTTGACATCATGCACACTTCGCGGCAGTAGCCGAACCAGTCCGATACAGTCCGTGAGCTCATACTTGTATTTACTACATAGCACTCCATTAGCGTCGTGTTGTAGGATTATGTGCAAAGCAGTGTATGAGTAACAAAATTTGACCAGGTGATAACTTAGCCTGCTCAAACCATGTTCCTTTGCACATGGACTGCATCACCTATGTGTGGGGCATTTTTGCAGAGGTTGGCTACAAGTTTTACATATCTTTCTCATGTTGGCTGCAACGCCAGAACCGGCTGTTCGTCTGCTTATGCATGCGTATACGTGCACCTTTGGACTTAGAAAATATTCTCGCGTTGCACCAAAGAAAGTTTCTCCGAAATTTCTTTTAGATTCTGTAATATGACTTGGACACACATATTTTCATTTATATTTTACTGACACTGTCACTCAAATGTAACAATCCACGCAATTTATGGATTACATATGTAATATACACAATGGAACAGTACAAAACTATGCAACGGCGCATCGTACAAATTACTGCACATACAATCACTTTTATTGTAGAAAATCCAAATTTACTGCTTTTCTGTGGGGCACTCTGTATATTTGTGAGTAGATGTTCTCGAAAAGCAAGCATCGTACTATGGTTGGGCAGGATCATTTAGTATGCCTTTTAAGATTGTTGTTCAACCCTCGCGGCAAACATTGATGATCTATTAATTTTTAGATGAGTTGTATTTATTACACATCTACTTCACTTTTGTACCTATTTTGAGGACATGTTTCGCAAATCATCGTTTGCATCTTCTGCTCTTATGCGACTAAAGCTTGATCCAGTGGTGTGGGTAATTCTGGAGTTGCTGCTGCCATCTGTTGATTTAGTGATGAACTTAAATGTGGGATTCTCTTCTGGCGGGATTTCAAAGTTCATTAGCTGGTTTTTATGCTTTTCTATATATATTCTCTCCCATATGACGAGTTCACTATGTTTTTGTACGTATTTTAGTAATTCTGTGCTATCTTCAATTTCATGATTTTCAGACCAGAAATGATCTGCTATTGCGGACTTATCAATATTTTTGTATCTTAAGTGCCTGAATTGTTCTTTCTTTCTAGTGTCTGTTTCTTTTTGTCCTCCCTATGTAAATTTTTTCACAGTCTTTACACTTAATGATCTAGTTGCAAGTAAACAGCAACCGAGTCACTACCAAGAAGCCTTTTTGACATTCTTTCAGTAATATACGACAGTAACGTTATTGAAGCCAGCGCCACTGATGAAAGTGACGTCAGAGACGTCTGCCACCCCTGAAAACAGTGGGTGAGGTATATCCATCCTCTCTCTTCAAGGTTGGGTACCACAGTTTATGCATATCAACCATTACTATACAATAAATTTACATATCAATAATTCAAAATCACAAGCCATTTTTTATTTATTTATGTTTTTCTCCTTTTTAGTATTACTTTTCAACATATACACACACAGTTCTTAAATGTAAACAAAAGAATTGGTTTTCACATACAAAACTTCATGATATACAAAACACAAATTTATTTCCTTACATAACTTTAAATATTATCTACTTTGCAGCAATAGGTCGTCGTATTTAGTTAAAACTATAAAACTCTCTCCTCCTCAAAGACAAAATGTCCATGTTTATTTCACGTTGGTCAAATGTAGGCAACCAACAAATAAAATCTTGCTAAGATCATGTAAAGATCTGTAGCTTTATAAAGCGAGGCTAATTAATATTTCACATGGTTTTGGTTGGTTTGGTTTTCAAGTTTATCTGTGTTTCTAATTTTCTCATCTGTTGACGAGAAAGAAATTTCTATAGGAAAGAGTTAATTCAAAACCACTAGCATACAGGATTCTCTGCTTCTCGTTCGTACCATTAAAAGTACCCTTTTATTGCCTAAATATGATTTTTGCTCTCACAATAAAAGACTGACCCTTTGTTTCAAATTTTTGTTCTGTTTTCCTAATATACTTGGTGCATAATCTTGATTTTTATTTATTTCAAAATTTAACTGTATTGGAACACCACAGTGAAGCGAAATAATTATTAAATTATAGTTGAGTTGTATTTATTACACATCAGCTTCACTTACATACCTATATTGAGGACATGTTTTGCGGAGAGCCGATGATGTGAACAATAGTTCGCGAAACATGTCCTCAATATAGGTACATAAGTGAAGCTGATGTGTAATAAATACAACTCATCTATAATTTAATAATTGATTTTTACTGATCCCTGGTCATGGGTTCAAACCCAATCCAAACCTATGAGATTAGACCTACATTTGAGCATTTCCTTTTAGATGTAGGACAAAGGCTGGAAGATTAGCTATTACACATAGTACATGGATAGAATTTGAACTAACATGGCCATAACCTTGTGCCATTAGATTACTATGTTTAGATCCATGGCCCATTTCCTACATAAAAATAATTTTGAAAACATTGAAGCAGTGAAACGGGTATCAGTAAATTCCTCTCATCAAAAATGAGAAACTGCTACTGTTCCAGAATAACAAACCTTGCTGAAAGTTGATTTACAACTGTGGAATCTAATCAAAGAAGATCAGAACCATTTCTTATAACAACCCATTTGAAATAAAGTTTTGTTTAAACAACTTTACTTATAAGTATCTATAGTAAATAATTTGTTACAGGGGTCTGGTTCATCCTGTGTGTTTGTGACAAATTATGTGCTTAAATTATTAAATTATAGATGAGTTGTATTCATTACACATCAGCTTCACTTACGTACCTATAGAGGACATGTTTCATGCTCTAATGCGACTAAAGCTTGATCGAGTGGTGTGGGTAGTTCTGGAGTTGCTGCTGCCATCTGTTGATTTTGTGATGAATTTAAATGTGGGGTTGTCTTCTGGCAGAGTTTCAAAGTTCATTAGTTGGTTTTTATGCTTTTCTGTGTATATTCTCTCCCATATGACGAGTTCACTATGTTTTTGTGCGTATTTTAATAATTTGGTGCTATCTTCAATTTCATGATTTTCAGACCAGAAATGAACTGCTATTGCGGACTTATCAATATTTTTGTATCTTAATTGCCTAAAATGTTCTTTGTTCCTAGTGCCTATGTTTCTTTTTGTCCTCCCTATGTAAATTTTGTCAGTCTTTACACTTAATCTTGTAAATGCCTGACTTTTCTTCTGATTTTATCTTATCTGTATTATTACTGTTAAGTAGGTTTTTAATGTTGTATTTGTTTTTTGGTGCCAATGTTATATTGTATTTCTTGAATATTTCTTGGAACTCTTTTGTGGCCCAGGGGTGGTACGTAAATTTAGCAAATCTAATTTCTTGTTTTATTGGTGTGAGAGCTGTGATCTGTTTTAATCTTTTTTGAAGTTTAAATGATTTTATTTTTTTTTTATCTACAATATTTTTCCATATACATATTTAATTGCTGTTTTTAAGATTTGATGGTATTCTTTGTGATATTCTTGCTGGCTGAGCGGTAGGTTTATTAATCTGTGTGTGAGACTGTTGATGGTGGCATGTTTGTGTGGAATTAGGTTGAAACTATTTGCTTTGATGTAATTATTTGTAGATTAAGTGTAAAGACTGTGAAAAAATCTACATAGGGAGGACAAAAAGAAACATAGGCACTAGAAAGAACATTTTAGGCATCTAAGATACAAAAATATTGGTAAGTCCGCAATAGCAGCTCATTTCTGGTCTGAAAATCATGAAATTGAAGATAGCACCAAATTACTAAAATATGTACAAAAACATAGTGAACTCGTCATATGGGAGAGAATATACACAGAAAAACAAAAACCAACTAATGAACTTCGAAATCCTGCCAGAAGACAACCACACATTTAAATTCATCACAAAATCAACAGATGGCAGCAGCAACTCCAGAACTACCCACACCAATGGATCAAGCTTTAGTCGCATTAGAGCCGATGATGCAAACAATAGTTTGCGAAACATGTCCTCATTATAGGTACGTAAGTGAAGCTGATGTGTAAAAAAATATGACTCATTTATAATTTAATAATTGTTTCGCTTCACTGTGGTGTTCCACTACAGTTAAATTTTGATTTGTGCTTAAAGTTTGTTTTCCAAGCTTCGATTACAGAGACCTCATGCAGTAGTTTTCATTCATGGCCTCCTTCGGCAACTTTTACCATAAACATTGGTATTAACAATAAGAATCCAATGTTCCGTTCCAGGGAATGATAAGTTAGAACTTAAGTCTCCTGTTTCCATTCAGACTAAAAACACTCATCTGTAATGCACATATTTAACATTGTGGTTCTTATTCTTAGCTATTCTAAACCAGTCTTTATTAGATAAAATGAAAGCTTTACAAAACTCTAATCAGGATTCCATCTGTTTTCTCAAAACAGGTTCTTTATGGTGTAATAATGGCAGATATGTACATTACATTTCAAGAATAAAATAATTGGATTACAAACTTCAGTGGAGCTAAAATAACACAAAGGTAAAAGCCTCCAGACTTTTACTTTTCTTTGTAAACAAATGCAGGTTTTAGCTGACCTGATCCATCAGACAGAACAAGTTAAATGTTGAGTTCTGTATTTGGTATTTTTATAGTGAGCTATTTGAAGACCAGATCAGTTTTGGAATAAAAAAATAACCAGTATTTTACCTTAAGAATTCATTGGAAATATGTGACATTTATGCAGTATAATAGTTCAGAATAGCATCATATGCTAGCTGCTACATACCTTCCAGATCAAGAAAGGGTTCTGGTGTAAACAAATGCAATGCCATCTGCACATCACACCTTTCAAGTGAATGAAAATAGTTTGTTACTGCACTCCATGTATTATCAACCTTTTCAACTATGAAGCCTGGGACTATTGTGTGTTTCAAATGGGAAGGTGTTTGTCCTTGAGCGCTATTAGGTGAGCAACTAATCAGAGTCCTGAGGTGTTGTCATATTGCATTTCCCCTAAGTGGTGTGTGAGGAGCACCAACCTAATCACTCTGTATGAAATACTATTCGCGCTAAGACAAAAATTCAGATTTTGCCAAAACTGATTCACGTGGAAGGTAGAGAGTAATGTATCTAATCTCCATGAAAACCCCATATTTTTAGCTCAAATAGTTTTCCTAATACAAATAAATAAAGTAGATACCATTATATTATAACAATGCATTGCGACATAAGCACTGTAATGAATATCATTATTGATTGGCATGTATGTGTGAATGTATATTTGAAATTACTCAGAACTGAAACGTAAACATTTGACATGACGTAGTGAAAGAAATATGTATTTTGAATAAGCCAAGGTGTTTGTTAAATTCGATGACAGGAAACGATACACTTGCTGGTCTGGCAGAACGTGTCTGGTCACATTATACCTTTGTTTATGAATGGTTCGTAATCTCTATTTACTCTAGAGAGTTCAAAGCAGAATTATTCAGTTACTCTTCCATGAAAAAGTGTATCAGTGAGACACGATCCACCCCCCCCCCCCCCCCCCCCACCTTACTACTGCCAGAACAATCCAATTGAGTTAATGTGGGCTCAAATTATGTTGCAAACAGAAATAATATTTTTAAACTGACTGACGTTGAACAACTTATTCACAAAGAAATTGACAAGGAACACAACAAGACTGGGAAAACTGCGTGAGACATCAGATAATCTACAAGAAGAAGTCTTTTGGAAACCTATCATCATAAATTTGCAGTACTCAGACGTTGAAGACAATGACAATTACGTATTATCTCTTAACATAAGTAACATTCACAGCTATACGGATTCACCGCTGGTATTTTCGTTGGATTAGAAAAAGAAGTAATTCATAAACTATAATTAATTTTAAACTAAATATTTAAACCATTTGGGTAATATAAGAATATTCATGTTGCAATTGTGATTCCAACAACTGCATTATTATAAAACTTTGGAAAATTCAGTTTGCATTCCCTTACGTCTAGCACTACGAACACTCGCAAGTGTGCGAGAGAGAGGGAAATATAAAAAGAGTGGGGGTAACGAGGTGACAGTGGTGAAGGCTCTAACACATCTGATTCACTACAGGCGAGAACTCTTCCCATTTGAAATACATAATAAGTACTTGCAGCATAGTAAGTTGCCACAAATGGTGTGTATGTCATTGTATATGAGAAGCCCTAATGGTTTACCAGGAAAATATGGGTCAGTTAGAGAATTTAGTGTCGTGCTGGCATGTTGGCTTTGGTAGCTCAATAGATAAGAGCAATCGGATGGAGACTGGGAGATCTGTGGTTCAAATCCTGGCTATGGCATTGAATTTTTTCAGTATGACTTTGAAAACCTTATCCTACACACAGCCAGTGTGGAAGAATGATTATTTTCTGTCAGTTAACCTAACAGTGGTTACTATGAACATTGGGACTTACGTACTTGCAGCATAGGAAGTCACCACAAACAGTACATAGCTCATCGCATATGAGAACCTCTAGTGGTTTACTGAAAAGTTACGAATCAGATGGAGAATTTAGTGTCATGTTGGCACATTGGCCATGTTAATTCAATGGTTAAGAGCAATTGGACGGAGACTGGGAGATCCATGGTTCAAATGCTGGCTATGGCATTGAATTTTTCAGTCTGACTCTAGCTATCTACTTTAAATAATAGTGAATAGTGAGTTCTTTTTAAAATAATTGTTTCATTTAAACATAATTGGAATATTATTTGTTTGTATTATATTTATAGTTTGAATTATATTTGTTTGTTATGAAGACCTTGCAGCCATCAGTATTTCTGTGTTCTTTATTGAGCAGAACAACATTTGTGATAATCATGAATTGTTAAGTTGCAATCATGACTGAGCATGTAGCATGTAATGAAACATACCCTCCAGGCTTAAAGTGGTAATGTACAGAAACAGTGCGAAAGTATCACTCTGCCAACAAACATGTGTTGACGTGGCTGATCACCCGTGAAGCCTTAATCAATAATGCTCGCTGCGAAAGCTTCAAGTCTTATGTTATCGCACCCATCACATCTTTCACTGCAGCTCATGTTTAAATGTATTGGAAGTTACAGTATTTATTCATCTCCCTTCATTACTTGAATCATCAAATAAGCAATAATATATGCAATGCAGTAATGAACTATTTCCACTCACGCTTCACTATTTCACTGGAAGTTGTGCTACGGCATAAGGTTGACATCCATATGCACTTTTACGGGCCCAAATGACTTCACTGTCGACAGGCCCTAAAACACCACACATTTAGGCCGAGTAGAGTATAGAACTAGAATGATAGTTTTACATGTTCAACCTTTTAGGATTATGATACCCTTTGATGTGATTAAATTAACATTGGAAGCAACCAATAGCATTGCTCATTTGTTAATTGGTTTAAATTTTTAATTCTTTAATATGTGGTTGCTATTCAGTTGTTTCTTGTGTCATGGAGAAAGTATGGGATTTAAAGGCAAGCATATGGTTTGCTCTATCCCTTGCACAACAAAATGTGTAACCAAACTATTTCTGCAAATGTTTACCTTGATCAACATGAAATAGAAAAAGAACTATTTATAAGAACAGTTTATAGAACATATAGAAATAAATTATGGTGGGCAGAAGAAGTCGACTGATGATGGAAGCAATGTCTCAAGATTAATTCTAGCAATTAAAGAGTACTTAAATATTACAAAAATATGTATTTAAAATACGTTATTACAGAATTATATTGTGCATATTTATGCCGTTATGATATAAATATTAAAAAAAATTGTTTTCTGCTTTAGTTCTTTCATGTGCACACACTTCATGTAATATCTGTGGTCATAGCTGAGACTTTGATTTGAGGAATAATTGGTATTTATTACTTGAGCTGTAGGTTTCATTAAGTTTTGCTATTAAATTTGCTCATATTCACACTTTCAGATCCTGAGAGGACAGTGAAAGCTTCTAGTTAAAGAAAAGGAATCAAATTCAGAGCTCACTGGTTTGAGGCGCCAGAATACTGAACAAAAGACAGTCTTAACTTTTGAGTGGAGGAAGTGCCCAAAAATTAAAAGAAAAGAAAGAGTGATAAGAATTATGTTGGCTTAGTGGTAGTTATAAACATTTTTTTAGTAGTATGTTAAAAAAAAATTATTTCATATTTACAACTACTTTAAATAGAAAGTATGATACTACCAATTTCCCTTAGCACTCGTGGTACCTCTGATGTTACTAGAAGAACCTCGGGCCAAACTGCTGAGCCCCTCCCGATGGGGAGTTGTTCGGATTGGATTGGACTCGAGGGGGCAGTGTGTTCCCGACACCCATGGGGAATTGGGTACCTCCGGCCAGGCTACAGCCACCCAGAGGGGGTAGAGGTTTGCCTCATAAGTCCCGGGTACTAGCCTGCAGAGCTAGTAGGTGTGCTAGATCACCAGGCGGCCCCACCGAGGTTTTTCGGTAGTCTTCCCTGCGGTGTTGATGTGCGTAAGTGGCGTATCAACTTCCATCCCGTCTTGACATTGTAAGAAATCAGGTATTGCCCTATGGAAAGAGCTCCGGAGTTATCCATCGCTCCCGGGTTGAAGGAGACCGTGGTCCTAGGACCTACGGGTCTTATTAATTGGGTAGAACCTCTGCACTTAATTAACTACCAATTTATTAACAAACGTAGGCTTTCACGGCCGGCATCTTGTTCAGTAGAAGATTCCGGGCTGTAAGGCCTTGGTCCACTGGGTTTCATCTCTCTCCCAGATGTTTCGCTTGCAACTGCGGCAAGAATCATCAGTGGCGTAGAAAAGTCCTTGTACTCTTTGTAGCTACTTTCTACACCACAGATAATGCTTGCTGAAGTTGCAAGCGAAACGTCTGGGAGAGAGATGAAGAAATCCAGTGGACCACGGCCTTACAGCTCGGAATCTTCTACTGAATTACCAATTTATGATTCCATTGTTAAATAGAAAACTGATTTCTAACATCCTTTCCTATTGATCAATATTATCTTGTGTGGATTGCAATGCTGATTCTTTTGACAGTACCATTGTTCCATAATTCCTTCCCATCTGCACATATGAAATTTCAAAAAGAAACTGAACTTTTGAAATAGTATGCCCACAGCAGAGAGAGTACTCTACAACTACAGAGCGCCCCTCGTGGCAGATTTACAAAACAAACTGCTGTTTGCCATGTTTTGCTTGGACAATTAACAAGCAAACCTCAGCTGCTGAAGTAAGCATGTGTATTGCCTGCTTGTCGGATTAATGACAAAGTAAAAGTGAAGGAGCTTGAAGAACAACATGTCTGTGAATTTTGCTACAAACTTAGATGCAGCTGCAGTGGGTGGACAAAGGGTCACCTTGTCCAAAAGAAGCATGCATGTGTTAGTCAAAGATCAAGGTGATGTTGTTTTTGTTTTTTGATTACAAAGGCATTATCCATCATGAATTTGTGCCATGTAGTCAGATGGTAAACAAGGAAGTCTACCAGGGAATCATAGTGCTCAGGTAGAGGTCTGAATTATGGGGAAAACCGGAATTGGATGTTGCATCATGACTATGCGCCAGCTCACATGTCACTTTTTGTTTGCAGCTATCTAGCAAAATACATTTCTTTGCGCCCCATCCACTGTATTATCTAGACCGAGCCCAGCAGACTTTTTCCAATTTTCCAAATTGAAAAACACGTTGAAAGGATGTTGTTTCCAAACCATAGAGGAGATTCAGGACAATATGATGAGAGACCTGTGCGCTATCCCACAAAATGTGACTCATGAGGCATTTAAAAAATGGAAGAGACAATGGAAACGGTGTATTGCCAGTAGAGGGGACTATTTTGAAGGGAGCAGCGCTTAAAATGTACAGTAAGCAATAAAGCTGATAGAACAAAAGTTCAGTTTGTTTTTGAACACACCTCATGTTATTTCAAGTATCGGTCTAAATAAGAGAGCATCTTTCTTGGGCACCTTAGAGCTACAAGTTGAATTCTGATATTCACAGTTTCAAACCAAAGTCTCTTTCAGTCAACTGATGCTTGTGGCATGTACGTACGTACGTACGTACAAGTTGGGATAATTTGCTTAACCTGCCGTGATCAAGGTCAATTAAAACCAGCACTTGAGACATCCTTTATGGTTCAAATGTTTTTAGTGTCATTAATTACTCAATCTTCATCATTTAGATATAAAATGTAAAACAATGTGGTTTTTACTGAGTGTATGAAAATACTTGCACAAACCTTTGGAACTAAGTTCTTCACAGCAAACCAAGAAACATTTTTGAGTTATTAAGCCTGTAAAACCATCAATAACTCGAGTGCATGAGTGCGTAAAAGGAGCCAGAGGGCATTTTCAATATCTGTGTTGAATGTTTGCACAGATACAAGGTCTGTTCAAATAAATTCAGGAACATTAGTAGTTTTTCGCCAATGCAGTGTTGGAGTGAAATGCAATTGGTATTCCTGCACATGCCTGTATAATTGACGAAAGTTTCATTATTGTATGTCTATTATTGTGCAGTGCTGTACTGAGTAGAAAGCTGTGTATCACAGTTTGCAAATTTTAAGGTGTCTGCATTAAATTTTGCATGAAACTTAAGCAAATCTTTACAGAGACACATGCAGGAAACCTATGGTTGTGAGTGCCTAAGCAGTACTCTGTGTTACAAATGGTTCATACAGTTTAAAAATGGCCTCACGAAAGTTAAAGATGACCCTTGTTGAGGACACCCTTCAACATCTACCGATGACGTTCATGTCAGTAACGTCAATGAAATTGTGCTGCCAATTGAAGACTGACTGTCCGAGATATTACATTTCAGTTGGATCATATCATGATATCCTGACATATCATCTTGGAATTCATTGTGTTAGCGCCAAGTTTGTCCCACAGCTCATGAGTCAAGACCAGAAAGACAACTGCCTCAGAGTCTGTGAAGGGCTTTTGGATTGCACAAATGAAAACAAGATGTTCTTAAGAGATAATAATTGGTGATTTGACGTGGGTTGATGTTGAGACCAAAGTTCAATCTTTTACAATGGATTGGGAAAGATTCTTGAAGACCAAAAAAAGTTTGTCAAGACAGGTCAAATGTCAGTCATACTGATAGTTTTCTTTGACTTTGAAGGATTAGCTCATCATGTATTCATATCACAGGGACAAACTGTAAATTGATGGCACTATGGGACATGTTGCAATGCCTTCAAGAAAATTTGATAAGGAAACAGCTCTCGAAGACCAAAAAAAGCTTGTCAGGTCAGGTCAGGTCAAATGTCAAAGTCATACTAATAGTTTTCTTTAAATTCAAAGGGTTAGCTCATCATGAATTCATGCCACAGGGACAATCTGTAAATCAAGGGTACTATTAGAATGTGTTTCGATGCCTTCAAGAAAATGTGAGAAGGAAACAGCCTCAAATGTAATGAGAACATTCACAGCTCTTGCATCACAATAATGCACCCACTCATTCATCCCTGTTGGTATACGACTGTTGCTTAAAAAACCAAATCACTGTGCTGTCATGTTCTCTATGCTCACCAGACTTGGCTCCTGCAGACATTATTTCCAAAGTTGAAAATCCTGTTGAAAAGATGAAGATTTGCAATGATAGATGAGATAAAAAAAAAAATTGCAAACAGCACTTCATGCAACCCAGAAAGAGATATACCAAGATTGTATAGCTATTGCTATTGCTTCTGAAGTGGAAACAGCAGTGTATCAATTGTGGAGGAGAGTATTTTGAACAAGGCCACGCAAAATAACAAATGTTAAGAGTAGAACAATTTTGTAGACAATGCTCTGGAATTTTTTGAACTGACCTCATATTTATTTGAAGTTTGTTTCTTGTTTTGCTGTGAACAGTCGGCCCCCAAAGTATTTTTAGATACACCTCATACATTTTCCTTAATGATCATCATGTTTAAAATAATACACATAGAAACACATTGTTATAAAAACCATGTTCTTCAAAGAAATATCACTAACAATATTTTTCCATACTGCTCTTCAGTTTATTTAAAATAAAAATAAAAGTAACTAAGAAGTTAATACTAGCTGCTTTTAAACTCTTACATTCATATTTACATTCCAACTCTACATTCTCTCATACTGTTACACACACTACTGAAAGGACTATTCCTCAGACATAATGCGAACACATAATTAAGAGAGCATTTATTTTAAATTAGGAGCTGCAACACCCAAATAATTATATGCTGTCATTTGTCTTGGATGGAGGACTTTGCCATAAATCCCTAGCAGCAAATGCAAGCCAGGCACTTCTATATAAAACACTGCACAAGGATAGGTTAGCTTATGGCACTCGTTCAAAATGTCTATTGGCACTGTGGTCAACTCTGTATGATCAACATACATACTGTAATATCTTACAAGCTGTAGAACTACACTTTCTACAACAGATGCAGTGATATGACAACTTTATCTGAATACTGGAAGAACTCCCATCACAACATTATTTGAAATTAAAGAAAGGCGAGAATGCTTTCAACTTTCATTGAGAAATGGTAATCAGGTACTTTTAACTTTTCATAAATTAAAAGGAAAAATCCATTGGAAGACTGCAAAATATTAAAATAGAAATACTATTTCACTAATTGGTAATATAAGAGCATATAAATACAACCTCAAAAAATAAACACTAGCAGTAATCCTTTTTAAACACAACCGTTTTAATACTCAGTTAAACTGCAATAAAAAAGTAAAAGAGCAATAAAGCTAATTTATGCTTCTTAATATTTAGAGAGCTGCTGTCTTTTACATAAAAACTTCTTAGAGCCTGTACTATGATTGGCAGATAAATGCATTGTTTAACATTAACCAACAGTTTGCACATTATCTGAAAGTTATTGACAGCTTGTATTACGAGGGGCACTATTTATATTTTGAGACTTGGCAACACTGAATGTTGTGTCAGCTGACATTTCCAATGGCAAGTTTGACATTGTTGACCATGAATGAATGAATGAAAGTATATGAGTTGAGCCCTTTCGGCCCCTTGCACGTAGGCCGCATATTGGGCCCATTGTACCCCTCTTACTGGAGTGTTATTCAAGTCCTGTGGCCTCCAAAAAGGACAGCATAAGTCTTGGATGAGCACTCCTTATATCGTCTGGTCTCAGTTTGAGCCCAGAATAAAGTGTCTAAATGTAGCAAATGCTTCACACTCACACAAAATATTGTCACGGACCCATTATTTACGATACGCAGCAATGCATAAAAGGTTCGGTGCAGATAACAGAAGGATAGTGTATCACGGCAATAAAGAGCTTGCATAAGCAGATAAACATAGTGCTGAGATGAAAGGCATGCCAAAACAGATAAAGTTAGAACATTCTGGTAGCATATTGATTGATGGAGAGCGTTTGGTTTCTTGATTGTTCTGGAAGAGTCTGGAATTATCAGTGGAGGTATTTAAGGAAGCGACCACTCACCAAGGGTGAGTCATAAACAGATGTTGTAACAAGTGTTGTAAACAGTGGAAGTTGAGTAAGCCTTATGTTGTGGTCATCAACCTTGGTAGATTGTGATTGTGTATGAGATGTAATTCTGTTATGTAAGGATTGAACAGAGTGTATTTCTACGGAAATAAAGAACATTTTGAATTTCTGCAAATTGGACTTTTAATTCTACGAACCCACAAAGTCACAATATGTAGAGAAGACTCATCCTCTCCCCCGCACTTTCTGCATGCAGGGTCTGCACTAAGCTTCATCACATGCACGTGTCTCTGTAGAGTGCTGTGGCCTGTCAACAGGCCATCAACATTTCTAAGTTGTACCCGATTGAAGGTTAGCAGAATCCTGCTGTTCTTCTTGCTAGGTCCCTCGATCATAGACCGAGCCTGCCTAGTTGTGGTAAGATTACGCCATGAAGTGCCATGTTGAAGTGATACCCAATCAAGGATCTCACATCTGGCCCTTCTTGGGGTAATACCAAGGACAGGTTCTGGACCAATAAACGTGTTGGCCGAGGCCTCCCTGGCTAGCCTACCAGCTAGTTCATTTCCTCTGATCCCAGTATGCTCAGGAACCCAGCAGAGCTGTACTGGTCGGCATTCTTGACCATAATCTACTTCAGACATTTTGTCAATAGAGCGCATTTGTTTTGTTTGCATTAACTTGAAAATTGTGTCTCAACAAAAACATTGAATTAACTTGTGAAAATGTTCACGCTATGATTTATTACGATTATTTCAATATGAATACCAAAACAAGTACATTGATCAAATAACTTCCACATTTGACAATGAAGGCTCCATCCTTTGCTACTGTGAAACGCTGGTATAACGAATTTAATCGTGGCCGCCATTAGCTCAATGATGAAGTTTGTGAAATTTGTCCAGAATCAGTTGTCCAGAAAACATTGATGCTGTGCAAAAATTAATAATGTAAGATCGTCATGTGACATATAGTGAGATTAAGGCAACCCTAGTTCTATCAGCATATATAAAATATTGCATGATTATTTAGCCTTGGAAAAGGCCTCTTGTTGGATCCCACATAGTTTGACGCAACTCAAAAAGATGCTCGTGTCAATTGGTGTACAAAAATGCTCAAGAAATACAATGGCAGTGCCTCAAAAGACGTATATGAGATTGTAACAGGTAATAAATTATGGATCTATGCGTATGAGATGGAATGTAAACAGCAGTCAACTGTATGGGTATTTCAAGATGAAGCAAATCCAATAAAAGTTGTTCGCACTGGAAGCACTCCGAAGCAACTGGCCATCTGCTTTTTCAGCAAAACTGGCCATGTGGCAACAATGCCTTTAGACAAATGTAAAATGGCCAGTGCCAAATGGTACACAACCATTTATCAAGACTAAAATTGAGTCACACCTTTTAAAACTTGTAACTTCACTCACATCCTTTTAAAAAATCACGAACGTTTTCGAGACTGTTGCAGTTTCATCATCAGCTGATTAGCGACTCATCACAGTTGCTTGTTGTCTGGATCTCTTGTAATTGGCTCCCTCTCTCGGAAGATTACATAAGTTCAGTAGACCACTCACTGATGGCACACCAAAATTTAGAATATGTGGAATGTTTTTAATAATAAAATTTGTTTCCCAAGTTGTAAGTTCAAGTTTTGTTGACAATGGTTTTAGTAGTTTGATCGATTTGTTCGCCAGAAGTCTTCAGTGAAGTAAGGAAAACCAACAAGAACTGCAGGATTGTTCTTTATCAAGACAATGCAAGCGCACACAGATCTCATCTAACAACAGATTATTTGAAAGCTCAAAAAATCGAAGTGATGTGTCATCCGCCACACAGTCCTGATTTGGCACCCAATGACTTCTTTTTGTTCCCGAACACCAAGAATAAATTGCGTAGACAAATTTCGTCGGCAGAAGAAGTCGTTGATGCCTTCAAACACCATGTTTTGGAGGTGTCTCAAGAAGACTGCAATAAATGCTTTGACAAATGTACAAACGGATGCACAGGTGTATTGATCACAAAGGAAAATATTTTGAAAAACAATAAAGCAGTTTTCAATTAGAAATTTCTTTGTTTTAATTATTAGGCTCAAAATATAAATAGTGCCCGTCATAATGTCATGCTGACATGTTGCCATGATAGCTCAGTGATTAAAGGCAACCAGACGGAGACTGGGAGATCCATGGTTCCAATCCCAGCTATGGAATTGAATTTTTCAGTCTGACTTTATCCTTTGAAAACCTTATCCTACACACAACTAGTGTGGAAGAACGATGAATTTCCATCAGTTAATCTAATTAGTGGTCTAAAGTATGAATCTTTGGACTTAAGTACTTACGTCATAGTAAGTTGCCTCAAACGATGTGTATCTCACTGTATATGAGAACCTCTAGTGGTTTACCGGGAAAATATGAGTGAGTTGGAGAATTTAGTATTATGCCCATAATAGTTGAATGGTTAAGAGTAACTGGATGGAGACTGGGAGATCTGTGGTTCAAATCCTGTACAGTATACAATATAATTATAACTTAAATTGAAAAAAAGCTGTGTAAGTTAGCATAACACAAATAAGTGTTAAACTTGGGATCTATTTGTGACAGGGTATATGTGAACATCTGCTATGATGATGTTAGTGAGTATGGTGGAAATAATCCCACTACTGCAAAAACCCTGCATCTCAATTCAGATAGGTTTGTAGGTAGCCCTGGCACATTTTCTTAACACCTTCAACCGTGTAAGAGGCAGTGCCATGGACGGGTGGTTAGGCCACTTGACTCTCAGCAAGGCGCCCTGGGTTCAATCCCAGGCGACCACACGTGAGTTTGTTGTGGATAACATTGCACTCGGACGGGTTTACTCTGGGATCTCCAGTTTTCCCTGCCATCTCATTCCACCGGTGCTCCATCCTCATTTCATGTATCATCAGTGTCATTGCCCTTTAATGTCCTTTGTTTCAACTGAGAGGCATTTGTAAACAGTTGTTCTTTTACAATTCCTTTCTTGGAAGTGTTGAAAACAGTGTTGTTATAATAAATTAAATTTAAAGGGAGTTGATTAATGACACTAAACAACACTTTTAAATTTTTCCGGAACATGTTTCAGAGACTTTGCCTCCATCATCAACTGGTCAGTCGATGACTGGTTGAGCATGGAGGCAAAGTCTCTGAAACATGTTCCGGAAAAATTTAAAAGTAAGTGTTGTTTAGTGTCACTAATTAACTCCCTTTAAATTTAAAGTTGTTCTTTTGTTTCAGTGACTACAGTTCTGTAGTTAAATTCTAAACATATTAAAAAGATGCCTCAGTCCGTAATAACCTATTCATAAAAGTGTTGGTAAATATTTAACATAAAAAAAGAAGGAACAAGTGAGGTTTCTACGTTACAAATCCAAAGTAGCTATTTTTCGGTAAGTTGTTACTAAATATTACAAAAATATTACTAGATCTTGCATTCACAAATATATTAGTTAAAATCCATTGGTATTCAGGAGAAAACAGATAAAGACTACAGTTTACGTAGTCAATAGGTTTACCAACATAGGTAGCTGAGATCATTAAGGTACAAACTCTTGAGCAGGTGGCTATGGTTCAAATCTTGCCAAGAATATCATTCCTTAGGCCTTTTCCATTTTTTTTTTTTGTCCTCATAAATGGCAAATGCAGGGGAGGTATTAAACATAGGCCCAGAATATATTCCTACCCAAATTTTCTTTCCCTTTATTATTTTATTTCGTGTATCACATGTCCACCTGTGATACTGTATGTGGTAAGAATGGTTGTTAAACAGTACTATATATGTATATCAGTAAAGAAAGGTGATCATAGTACAGGCTCTAAAAGTTAATTTCCACAATATTGTCATAGCATTTGAAAATGTAAAGCTTCTTAGATAATGATGAACAACAATCCATGAAATTAGCAGTTTCTTATGCAAATTCTGTATGATAATATTTACAAGCTTTCTCTAAATTATTTATTCAGTAGCATGCTAATGTACTAATGGCAAAGCGAGAAAGCGTATCGACAAAAATTCGCAACACAGATGTTTACCTCAGCTTATCACACACACACACACGGCGAGTCCAGTGTATGTATAGTCTGTTCAGATGTAATCATGTCTTCTGGACAGCAATGTGTCATACATCGGCAGGCGCAAGAAAACAGATCATATAGACACATGCAAGTTTCCAGTAGCTCTATTTGTGTTTCATAACTTACTGTACATCAACTTACTTTCACTCTTGTAATCGACCAAATAAGAACCGATAAGGGCCGATCACAGCACTAGTCACCTGAAGGTCGATACGCCTCAACGCTCTGTCGAGTAATACCATAAATTATTATTGCATGCACCATAAGAGTTGTTAATGATTATGTTCTAGAACAACTTACAAAACCTGTTATTCTTGGAATATAATTATTAAAACCCTTTGTACATAAAAGTACTGTGCTCTCCTTACACAAATGTTAATAGTTCCTTATTATTTACAAATTATTTGGTACCTACAAATGATCCATCATATTGATATAAGCGAGGCAGTGGAAGGATCCTTATGTCATAGATTGTTGTTCACTCTGACAACCAAAAGTAGAAATGTAGAAAAAATGATAGGTTCACCACATAATTTTTGTATTTGCTGTTTTCAATATGGTAAATTTGTGGCATTTTTTGTTGGGCAGTTTTATTAGTGATGAAACAGCAAATTAATTATTAATTTATAGATGAGTCATATTTATTACACAAATTAATGTTTTCCTAAAGGAAAAAGACAGCATAAAATCTTACATTAAAACACAAAGTAAACACTGGATCTAATACTTTAATTCCCTAAAAGGGGCAGAAAGATGTGGGAGCCACATTAAAATATTTAAAAACTAATTAAGACTATTTCTGAATAAAAATGCTTCAGTATGCTGATAAGTAGTATGTCTGATTCAAGCAGTTCATTTGTATACTGCTCCTACAAAACTTTGCCAGTCTTAGTGTCACATGTGGGTTATAAAGATTAATCAAAGACCAATTTCAAATGTGTGTTCTTTAGGCCCAAGAGATTATCATTCAATAGGAGTTTTGTAGTGTTATCCAAGCCTCTAATAAATATAGCACTTACAGGAGTCTAATTATTGGATAGTACTAAATGCAAACTATTGCCAGGATGCTGCTAAAAGAATTAATTTGAACAAGTAGAAGGAATTTGTTTCCATTTTCTTTTCTTAATTAGAACCAAGACCTCACTTGTTTACCCTTCAGGTTGAAATTCTTCATATTAGTAATCACTAAAGGCCGGAGGCATGTGTGTTTTTCCATAAGTATGCTGCACATGGACTTTACTGTTATCACTCACACAAGTAAACAACTGCATGTAGGTACAGCCTGACCATGACAACTTACAAGCATAATAAACTATGCATTCTGGAATTGCACTTATGCACTTATACATACTGCTATTTATTAATTACGGTATGTGCCAAAATATACAGTAATGTGACTTTGTGGTTTGTAGAATTAAAAGTCCAGTTTGCAGAAATTCCAAAATGCTCCTTATTTCTGTAGAAACACACTTTGGTCAACCCTTACAGTAGCAGAATTACGTAACATACACAAATACAACCTACAAGGTCGTCGAACACATACAAAAGAGTTCAATTTCAAAACACAGCTGAACATGCACGATTCTCAAGTTCCATTTCAGCTCTCCCTCACTGGCGATATGTGGCTTCTTTTATAGCTTCACTCACTGTTCGAGAAATTACCGGTATTTTCTGTAACAAAGAAGACGGCACTAGAACCTTCCAGTTATCTATCTTTATCTGTTTCGACTAGCCCTTTTATCTCCGCGCTGCACATTCCAGTTATTTATCTTTATCTGTTTCGGCAAGCTCTTTATCTCCGCGCTGCACTATCTGTCTCTTTGTGCATGCCGGCCGCAACAATACTCGCGACAGTACTTATTTTTCGCACAGTAAAAATGTGCACGCCTGAGCATTTGCATGTTGTTACATTGCTATGATGTATAATTAGTTGTATAAAGAACATTGTGGTCTGTAATTGGAAGTGACATTGGGTCTTGCGACGGAGGAATAAGTGTTTACTGGTCGCCAAACTAGAATGTGATTGACAGTAAGCACATGGAAAGACGCTGTAAATAAATGGGAGGGGATGAGTACGTCATAACAGTTGTCATAGTAACCATTAGAAGGACCAATTAAAGTTGAGACGTTTCCATGACAATGTTAGATGCTAAACCTTGGTTGCCAATATTCTAACACGTGCTTAGCATGACTTGCAGGCGAGCGAGTTACGCAAACGCTGCAGTAAACACAATACCTTGGTTTTTGTTTCTCTTCTGATAAAGCTGCGTAAACAGAATGCCTTCACATATATGTTGCTGTTATTTTATATAAGGTTACAACAGTTAGAGATCCTGAACTGGCAAGTTCCTTTGCATTTTGTGACAATTTCCCATGAGTGTGAGTTTGTGTATCTGTGCGTGTGTTGTGATCATTTGCAATTGTATTTTAATGAATGTTTAATTATGTCTAAAAATAGTGATAAGCGAAAACCTGAACGTGCTCGGGAACCAAATAAAACTATATCTGGTAAAGATATTCCAATTAAAGGACAAGCACAGGAAATACAAGTAACATACTCCATGATAGAATACTTGGAAGAGGAGAAATTGAAAGGGGAGCCTATTAGTCCATTCTCTAAGGTGCTTGATAGGACAACGTGCTGTAGGTATCAGTAAGAACACTGTAGGTAAGATTGGGAAAGAAAGGTATTTCAAAGAAGAAAGTCAGGCATCGGGGTCTAAATTAGAAACTCCCAGAAAAACAGTATGTAAGCAGCATTTCCCCACTTCAGTAAGCATCAAAATGTCACAGGTATGCCTCTTTTGTTATGATGGTCTTTACATTGAAGTGTTCTTGCATGTTCTAGCGTTTTCATGTAGATCCACGACTTTTCTATTGCCTTTTTGTACAGTATTATAAATAATAATAATAATAATAATAATAATAATAATAATAATAATAATAATAATAATAAATAACCATTGCAGTTGCAACTGAATCACCTTTGCACGCGTAATGACCCTGGGCTCATTTGAGCATCATTTCACCCATTCAATTTATCGTCCGATATGACTTAACGTTGGAGGACGTAAATTACGCACATTCCTCCGGCCTTTATAAACACCTGTGCTTTAAGTAGCAATAGGACAAGCATGAATTCATGCCATGGATTTAGATGCTGAATTCAGTGGCTAGTGTATTCCAAACGCAGGCTCAAAATATTTTATTAGAAGATGCAACAAGGTGAGAGAAATCAATCCAATTTCTAAATTGTTCAGCCATCTACTGCTAAAGCATGTGATATAGGCAAAGGAACTTATCTTGCACTAAAAAGTATGCAAATGAGAGGGAAATATATACAGAATAGGGCAGACAAAATGGAAATCTATAGCTCTGATTCACTGAGAAAGAAAAGTCAATGGTAGAACATTTTACGAACTGCTTGTTTCAGACACACTGTGTAAATTAAATACAAGGAAAATTCATTAAAGCTTAGAGAGCAAATACAAGTCATTTATAGCTTCAAATAGTGCTTTATCACATAGCACTTACGTGTTCAGTAGTAAACAAAACAAAATAAATAATAATAGGAATATTAGTCTATAAAATCCTGCATTTAGCATAAGGAGTAGGCTTCCTCAGTATTTATTAGTATTGGCAGTCAGTAAATATATTCTGATCATAGCTTAAGCACAAACATTATGCTGGAAACTAAAGAGCTACACTTGTTAAAGACTTATTTCTTGCAGGCAATTAAGAAAATGAAGCAACATTTTTTAAAAATCCAAATCAAAAAGGATTCCTTCACTCTGTCGCATAAAGCTAATTTTTCTTTTTTTAATGGCATAGACAAAAGTTATGCTTTCTGTTTCAAATGACCAAAAATAAAAGGAAGGATGCATGCTTTCGCGTGCTGCATAACATGTTTAAAGGAGTAATACTAATAATGAAAGAACAGTTGGTACACAGAGTGAAAAGGAATTCAGGACATACATTCTTTTATGCCAGAAATGGAATAACTTTTTCTAATACTGTTTTGTACCTGATATGTTTACAAAAATGTAACTATTTATTGTTTTAAATAAGCAGTTTTTGATTAGAACAAAGACATGATGAAATTAACAAATGCAAACTTTATAACTGACATATAAATTGAGATCTTTATTACTCTAACCCTTGAAGCTGAATAGTTGTGAACGACTCAATAAACCAACCACAAATAATTTTAGACTCCATATTCTTACTTAATTTTTAATAATTTAGAGACCTTTTGAGCTAAACAAAAACTTACAGCAGTGAAATGCATTTTTTTAGTTAATTGATGGAAATTAATAATTTCTTCACACTAGCTGTATACAGGCTAAGGTGTTGATAGAGAATTTAATGTCATGACGGCAAGTTGGCCATGACTGGACGGAAACCAGAAGATCTGTGGTTCAAATCCCGGCTGTGGCATTGAATTTTTCAGGTTGACTCTATCTAGTGAAATGCATGTTTTTGTTTGCGATCTATTAATTTCAAAATTATCTAATACCTTTTTGTTTTAATTTTTTGTGGCTTTAAGCATTTCTGAGACATTTTTTCTTCTTTATTTGAATTTTCCAGTTCTTAATATAGCTTGGATCACTAAAGCATTCACCAATAACTGGAAATTTTATAATAGCAAGATTACTTAAATTAACTGAAGGTCAGCTAGACTTACACTATACCTCACTTGTGAAAAATGGAAAATCAGTGTATTTCAGGAAATTTCATTCTATTGTTCAGCTTCTAACAGTTCATTTAGTAGTATTCTTTTATTCTTTTTATAGTGATGGTGATATGAACTTGCTGAGCTGGTCCGATGATGGGAGAACAAATTTCATAATTCTTCAGCTATTTATCATATTAACCCATTCACATGTATGGCAGTTACACTTGCATGATGCTTTGTGGCATTTAAATCCACAACTTGCTCACGCACACTATTGCACATAAATGCAATAGGCAATAGATGGCTCTAAAATGTATTCTAAGGCAATCTGCATACCAAGATATTTGATTCCAATGTGTAAGGACTATGATACAATGAAGCACAAAATGATTATAATTTTGAGTAGAACTAGTACTCATTGCTCCATTTATTGCTAGTATTTACCTAGAATGCATCAGACCAATTCAGCAAGTTCATATTACCATCTCCAGAGACCACAAAAGGACACAACTACGTCAGCTAGTTGGTTGTAAGCTGAAGATAGGAATTTTCACAAGTAGGTGTAGTATAATGCATGACTGGAGGAATTTAGTACAAGTGATGTCATTACTATTCCTTCCTATGTAAATCTGGTCCCAACTTTTATCTGAAATTGTATCTTATTTTTAGAAAAATGTAGCAAATCTTTTATATTATACTTACTTTGAGGAACCAAAATTATACCAAATTCTTCAAAAATTTTGTGAAACTGTTTATTAGCCCAAGGATGGTAAGTAACTTTTTTAAAATATAATCGTCTTTTATTTTTTTAAAGCTAGAAACATTATTTAAATTTTTCAGTCTTTTTATGTATAAAATTTTTATTAAAAGCATTAAAGCAATTAAATGATCCAATAGACTTAATGTTTGGGAGAAAATATTTATTTTAAAAAATAGAAATCGCATACAGAATTTTGAAATACTGCCAATCAATTCTGCCTTTAAGTTTGTTTCATTTTCAGAGTTTGGTAATAAAACTTATCCATCCCCTAATGGCAAATTGAGATGCAAATAAGGATTTGCTAAACTAGTTTCTTGAATTCTGTGGATAGTTCATAAATTTTCTTAAAAAGATAAGTGAAGTTTGTGACTAATAATTATATTTTATCGTAATATTTGTTACTTTGCTATTGTTAGCTTCTGTTTTTTATGTATCTTTATAAATGTTTATCTTTAAACATGATGTATGAAGTAGAAGAGTAATCTTTTGTAAAATAGAAGACAAGTAAACGACAGTGATAAATTGCAGTGAATTCCCTTTCACTCTGTAAATATTTGTGTACAGACCCTTTCAATTACATTCTGAATATACAATTATTGATAGCAATTATCATATTCAAATAATGTTATGCTGTTTTTTAAAAATATAAAAACCTTAGAGACAGGATTCAGCCTCGTTTACTGGTTGCTACTCATTCTATTGTGAAGCATATCCATATTAGGATCTGCGTGATGAATGGGCGGTATGTAATACCCCATACTGCCCATTGGCAAACCTGCCGGTACGTAGGATGGCACATGATATGAACCCATTAGCTGCGACGATCTGTCCATTGAATCCTGACTGTCCTGTTGGTGTCCAGAATGAAAGATATTGCTGATAGTCATCTTGGCATTGGCAGTTCCAGTCCCATGATTTGCACTGTGAAACACATTGCCCATCTTGGTGCTGTTGTTGGTGATGTGTGTGCCGTAAATGTTGGCAGCAGCCATTTTGGCTACTGCTGAGGTAATGTTGCCATGGTTCTGATTATACACATTTTGTGCCATCCCACTGCTGATGCTACTGCTATTGCTATTATCACCTACACTATATATGTTGGCAACTAAGGAACCTGTAGACATATTGCTGTTTGTTGGTGTTACTGCGCCTATCTTGCTTGGACTGAGCACCGAGATCCCTGAATTCATACCCACATTTGTCTGCAAAATAAACATCACGTCAGTCAATCTATGCACAAGCATTTAACATAACATACATATTGTAACATGACCGCTAGAACACCCTGTACCAGCTGCGAACGGAAGGCAGGGGGGAGGACCGCGTTAGCCACACCTTCTCCTCGTTTGTCTTGTAGTGGTGACAGGCTTGTGGTTAGGGGAAAACATGACTGGTCGTCTGTTTTCCTTCTACCTGTTTCTCGATCTTTCGTTTACCAGAACAATCTTGTAAACACCAGAAACCGGCGATATTCCTATAAAGAGGGTTACAGACAGACAGTGTGAGTCAGTTGTTGAGTTGGTTTTGGTAGTCAGTCAGTGAGTTGGTTTTGTCAGTGAGGAGACAGTCGCAGTTCTTGGTGTAAGAGTTAGTCAGTGACGTGTTAATGAACGAAAGGGTTGTGCAACGGAAGACTGTGCGTAACTGTGAATGTGTACCGGAGCTTACGTAACCGCGAGTACAAGGAAATTGTAACGGACGGACTGGTAAATTGTAACTGTGTGCAGCAAGTAATTTTATGTAATTGGCAAGTGTTAAACTGTAAGTCGGTGGAAATAAAGAACATTGTTGAGTGGTGTAATTGGACTTTTCATTTCACGAACCCACAAAGTCACACTGGCGTCAGAAGTGGGATATAACACAGTCACACTGGTGTCAAGAAGTGGGATAACACAAAGTCACAATATTAAATCATAGAGAATCATTCAAACTATGGTAAGAAAATACATTTTAGAGAAGAAGCCAAAAACTGATACCATTTCATTTTTGGAATGAAAATCATGACATTGATCCAAATCCATAATTATTAAAAGGAGTGACAAACCAAAATAAACTGATAACATGGGAGAACATATCCATATGGAAAAATAAGGACTGTGTAATGAAGTTTGAAATCCCACCAGTAGATAGTTTGACAAAGAAGTTCATAGTTCCACCACCAGAGAGAGGAGAGCAGACGACAACAGATGTTAGTTGGAGAGAGGTTGAAAATAGAGGCTATGGCCTTTAAAACTAGTCCCTCAATAATCTAAAAAAGTAAGTGATAAGTGTCAATAAACCGACTACAAATAGTTTTTACGATTAACTGATATTCATGTCACATAGTAACAAACCAATGAATGCTTTGCAAACAAAACACTGTTGGAATATCTGCTTTCCTGCCTTTATCATTACGAGGTGGTTCAATAAATACCCGTGTTTCAAAATATACGTGTTGCTAAGGGAAGTTGGTGTACTGTCATTTGTACACGTCAAAACAAATTTGGTGCTGATTCATAGGTTAGTTTGGATTTTACAGACATTTCAATAAGTTGTTCAACGTATTTTTGCCAAAATGGAAAAAGTGCAGTACTGTTCATTAATTTGCATTTTACTTTTAGATGGGAAAATGTGCAAGGAGATAAATAAGAAATTGGATGCTGTTTATGAAGTCCTTTTGCCTTCTATGATAACAGTTAGATATTGGTATAACAAATTTAAACATGGTTGAACATCGATTTTTTGATGAGGAGCGTCCAGGATGCCCTGTAGAGCTGGTTACCAAGGAAGTCATTGAATAAGTCGATAATATGATTCTTGCTGACCATAAAACCAAAGTTCGTGAAGTGGCAGAGGAGCGTCCAGGATGCCCTGCAGATCTGGTTACCAAGGAAGTCATTGAAAAAGTCGATAATATGATTCTCGCTGACCATCAGAACAAAGTTCACTAAGTGGCAGCAATACATGTATCAACAGGAAAGGCAATTCATATTTTACAGGATAAGTTGGAGATGAGAAAGCTGTCAGCCTGATGGGTGCCGCATTTGCTCACAGCAGATAACAAGCAGATGAAGCTTTACACTTTGAAGCTGTGTTTGAAGCTGTTTAAGCAAAATCCGAAGAACTTTCTGTGTCGAGTTATCACTGTCGATGAGACCTGTATTCATCATTATACTCCAGATACCAAGCAACAATCAAAACAATGGGTCGATTCCAGAGAATCTGCTCCAAAGGAGGCAAAAATAGTCCCACTGGTCGGAAAAGTGACGGTGACAATTTTTTATGATGTGAAGGGTGTCATACTCTTGAGAAAAAGGAAATACAATTACTGGAGCATTCTACAGTGAGTTATTGGCCCAAATCAACATATGGCAAAGAAGAAAGTTCTGTTTCACCACAAATGCCCTAGCACATTTATCTGGAGTTGTTGCCACACTCCCATTCCCAAACATGAAGAAATGGCTCACGGACAAAATTTAGATCAAGTGAGGTCATCATGGAGGCAAAGACGTATTTTGCAGAGTTTGACAATTCTTATTTTTTGGAGGAGTTGAAATCATGGCAGGAGTGTTGGGAGAAGTGTATATCCCTAAAAGGGAACAATGTTGAGAAATAAACAACTGGCATCTTCATTCCTAACTCGGATACTTTTGAACCAGCCTCATATTATTATTTGCAACATACATTACCGATTACACAGAAAAATTGAAGCTAGTTACAGTGGAGTAATAAATATTACCAAATAAAAATATTTGTTTCTTATAATCCACTTATCTTAAGAAGTTGATGTTGAAGATAGAAGTTTTAACATCAACTTCTTAAGATAAGTGGATTATAAGTAACAAATATTTTTATTTGTGTAATACATTAGCGAATTAACAGGTTAGACATAAACACACCCTGCTACAAGCTATCCAAATGGTTAAACAAAAAATTTAAGGAGCTACCAAAATTCAAAAGCCACAGTATTAAAAGTTCGTTGGAATTCATCAACAAAACTAAAAATCTACAATTTTCTCCCACAGACCAAATGGTATCTTTTGATGTAATCTCCTTGTTCCCAAGTGTTCCGAGAGACAAACTCATAGAGTACATGCAAACATGGCTTCAGTCCCTACAAATAGACCAAAACATCATAGAGGAATACCTTCAATTAACCAATATTTGCATTGAACAGTCCTTTTTTACATTCAATAAAAAAATTTTCAAACAAAAATCAGGACTATCTATGGGCAACCCATTGTCCCCATTTTTGGCAGACCTCTTCATGAGCTTTTTGGAAACGCACATCACAGAGGCATTCCCACTAATTTTTAAGCATTGGTACAGATATGTGGATGACATTTGGGCAATAATAAATGAGAAACAAGTGGAGGATGCATTAAAACTACTTAATTTACAAAATCCTGCAATAAAATTCTCCATAGAAAAAGAGATAAACAATGAAATCCCTTTCTTAGATTTGAAACTTACCAGAAAACATAATAAACTTGAATTTGGCATACACAGAAAGGAAACACACACAGAACATTTCATAAAATCAGATGGATATAACCCAAGACAACACAAGCATGCTGTTATCAACAGTTTAACTTACAGGCTGGTTAATGTACCTTTAAACAAGATAGAATATAACAAAGAGTACAATAACATCATTCACATTGCAGAATACAATGGATACAGTGCTGAATTGGTCAACAAGAAAATAGATAAATTCAAAAGACGACTAAGATGCAAACAAGTAACTACTCTCTCCCCAATTAGCAATGAAACCTCATACAGAAAATTTACTTATCATCCCAGAGCTACACACCTTTTCCAAAAAGTTTTCAAAGAACACAATATTACTTTGGCCCCACAGAACAAATTTAGAGTACAACACCTTTTGAAATCACATAATACAAAGGAGATACCCACAGGCAGAAAATCAGGAGTGTACCGGATAAATTGCAAGGACTGTGACAAATTCTACATTGGAAAAACAAAAAGGAACGTGAACATCAGGCTTAAAGAGCACTTTAGGAACATAAGGAATAAAGAAATAGATAAATCGGCGGTAGCGTACCATTTTTGGAAGGAAAATCATGACATAGAACGAGAAATTCACTTACTAAAAAGTGTCCAAGGTCCAGCTGCATTAACCACGTGGGAAAAAATCTTTATAAAGAAATATGAAAGTAAATTGTTTAATTTCGATACTACCTTTGAAGACAACCCCAATTTCAAGTTCATCAAGATACCGACAAAGACGCACCTATCACCTCCGAGGAGTTCACTGAACCGGCATCCATTAGTCGACAACAGCTGATGATGTTAGGAAGTCCTAACGAAACGCATTCTAGGTAAATACTAGCAATAAATGGAGCATTGAGTATTAGTTCGACTCAAAATTGTATTAGGTTAGACTTGTTGCAGTTTAAACCAATTTTGATAGACTGATCATGTTTTCAACCTAAACTCTATATTTGTACCTGGTATAGAGAGTTAAAAATTTGCTTCGAGTCAAAACAAGACCTTTTAGTGCAAAAATTGACTTATTTTCGTCTATGAGTAAACTTAATTGTGTTTTGAAACATCACTTCCATTATCTTAATGAGTATTCAACTATGAATTACGCCCACCTCGGTAGCGTAGATGGTAGCATGTCTGCCTCTCGTTCAAGAGGTCCCGAGTTCAAATCTGTCAGGGTGAGTTACCTGAATAAGTTTTTTTTCCAGGGTTTTCCCTTATCCTAAAAGACGAATGTCGGGTAACTCTAAGATCTATGGACCCTGCTCATTTGAGCATCATTTCACCCA
Source organism: Mantis religiosa (assembly GCA_030765055.1). Lineage (NCBI taxonomy): Eukaryota > Metazoa > Arthropoda > Insecta > Mantodea > Mantidae > Mantis > Mantis religiosa. The sequence continues at coordinate 14,386,760 of CM060959.1, read as the reverse complement.
TTTCATTTACCATCCGATATGACTTGACATTGGAGGATGTAAACCCCCCCCCCCCCAAAAAAAGAAAAAACTATGAATTATTTTTAAAAAATAAAAGGAAAAATTAACTTTCTAAAATGTTATGGTAAAAAATCCATAAAAACTGTAGGAATTGGCATACTCAATATACACTTTTTTAAATATTAAATGAAGATGATCAATTTTTACTTTTATGTACTTCATATTTCCAGGAACTAGAGGAATTATTGTGCTCTGCTCAAAAATGTATGTCAAAAATTCATGAGAGACCCTCCTGAATAAATAAATAAAAAAAAAAGCATTAGAGAAAAATTCCTCATGAGTGTAACCTACTTCATTTAACAAATGCAGCCTTCTTGGAATGCACTAAAGCTTTAAATGAAAGCAGTAAAGGATTAAAAATGTGACTGCACTTCACCTGGTATGTACGATTGGTGTTTCTTGCTGTTCCCATGTTTGGATCATTATCGTTCCTGTGGCGACGTTTCATATGCTTGTTGTAATTCGCCCAGTTGGTGAATTCACGTCTACACTCAGCACAGCTATACGGTCTCTCTCCAGTATGCTGCCTGCGATGTACCTGTGTGATCATTCATTTGTTTTAAAACATAATTTAAGTTAATAGTGATCAAGGTAAACAAAAGGATGCGCCACTTACCGTAAGGATGCCTTTAAACCTGAAATTTTTGCCACAGAATTCACAGGTGTATGGCATGGCACCAGTATGAATTCTATTGTGTTCCCTTAAAGCACCCCTCTCTCGGAACTGTTTACCGCAGACATCACACTGATGTGGTTTTATTCCTGTGTGCAGTGTAGCATGTTTTCCTAAAAGTCTTGCAGTCTTGAACCTGTTTAAAAATTATTTTGCGTAAGAATTTTCCATAACAGATTGAAAAATCTAGTAAAGTTAAAAAATAATAATAATTATAAAAATAAAATTATTCATAAAATAATTTGTGGTTTCAATGAAGTGATTTTTTTCAAAATAATGCTGAATATTTTATTATACTGACTATTAATTTCAACTTAAATTTGTTTTTTTATGTCTTCTATCTTATATAACTTCTCCTTCTAACAATAAATATATTTGTAACTCAAAAAAGCTTGATGTATCATACTAATTTTCACATTTTATTTTAGGTATAAAAATACAGAAAAACCAAAGTGGCACTCAGTTTTTTAACACATTTTTTAACTATATGTGTTATAAATCCCGGCGACTGCAGTCAAATGTGCTGTGGTAAAGAACTAGGGAGGTCTTAACTAAATTAAAAGTGTAATGGCACACCTGGATGCTGACAGTGCTTCATTTGATTGCAGATGCATGGATTTTGGGTACATATATAAAGTTTTATAATTTTGAGAGAGCATAGGCTTTCACAGCCGGAGTCAATATAGCGGAGGTTATTCCCAGGCTATCATGCCATGTTCTGCTGGAGTTAAAATTTCCAGATGTTTTGCCCACAACTGAGGTGGACATTTTCATTACTCTGCTCAGAGAAGTTAGCCTAGCGTCTGAAGTGTTGACTGTCTGAGCTGGTGTACCAATCAGAAAGGAGTAGTACCTTAAATGAAACCTGCTCCCTCCCTCCTGCTGTGCTGCCCAATCAGCAGAGATCGCTCAGGAGATAAATACAGCAGCTCAGACAGTTAACACTTCAGACGCTACGCTAACTTCTCTGAGGAGACAATGACTGCGCCACTGAAGATGCCCGCCACAGTTGTGGATGAAATGTCTGGAAATTCTAATTCCAGCAGATGGAATAACAGTTCAACAAGAACTTCCAGTTATATTTTACAATTTTGTTGAAAAAAATGTAATAAAAACAAAATCATAACAGAACACCTTTTGAAGAGTGAGGAATAACAGGTTAAAAAGCAAGTCAATATGTGCAATATATGCAAGTCAATCGACTCCCTTTAAATTTAATTCAGTATGTGATGTTTTGAAATTCCATGTTTTGCATGAATTCGAGAGAGAGAGAGAGAGAGAGAGAGAGAGAGAGAGAGAGAGAGAGAGAGAGAGAGAGAGAGAGAGAGTAATGGCTTGCCATTCCTTTCCTGGAAGTGTTGAAAACAGTGTTATAATAAATTAAATTTAAAGGGAGTCGATTAATGACACTAAACAACATTCCTCAGAAAGATTTGTTCAGCAAGTTCCTCGAACCGCCACCAGAGGAGACATATGACAAAATATTGCCAACTACACCACTGAGAACCAGTTGATATCCGTTGACGATGGAGGAAAAGTCTCTGAAACATGTTCTGGGAAAATTTAAAAGTAAGTGTTGTTTAATGTCATTAATCGACTCCCTTTAAATTTAATGGCTTGCCACTTGAAAAAGGTACAAGTATTTGAAAATTCAAACCAGAACAAATGGTTAAAGATCGTCTCAACCATCAGCTATGAATGGTTAATACCACAATAAATCTTATTTGACATAAATTGTTCTTTAATGAAAACCTATTTTTTATGTTAAAAGATTAAGTTTATTTCTTATACTGTTCACCGATTATTACAAAAGTAATTCAGAATCAGAGATCTTCACAGATTATTCACAGAAACTTCAGACTATACGGAAAAACTATTTGTAGTCGGTTTACAAACACTTCGTCACTTACGTTTTTATATTATCAAGGAACTAGTTTTGGAAGCCTCTGCGTCCATTTTCAACCTCTCTCCAACTATCATCTATTGTCGTCTGCTCCTCTCTCTGACGGTGGAACTATGAACTTCTTTGTCAAATTATCTACTGGTGGGATTTCAAAGTTCATTACGCAGTGCTTATTTTTCCATATGAATATGTTCTCCCATGTTGTCAGTTTATTTTGGTTTTATCACTCCTTTTAATAATTTTGGATTTGGATCAATGTCGATTTTCATTCCAAAAATGAAGTGCTACTGCTGACTCATCTTGTTTCAATCTGATGTTTCTAAAGTGCTCTTTGACTCTGGTTTTTAGATTTCTTTTAGTTTGACCTATGTAGCATTTTTCACAATTTTTATACAATTTATTTGGTATATTCCGCATCTGTTAACTGATGGGACTTCATCTTTTGTTTTTTAATTTAGCAATTTTAAAACTGAGTGTCTATTAGTAGGTGCCAAGATGATATTTTTTTCCTTAAAGAGCTTTTTGAATTTGTTAAATATTTTGGGTGGTCATTGAATTGAATATTATACCTTTTCAGATTATACTTTTATTTTTTATGGTGATATCTTTAACATAAGGTATTTCAACCAATATCATGTAACCTTAAAAAAATGATATAGCAAGGCTATTTTGATAGAGTCAACATGAAAAATTCAATGCCATGGCCAGGATTTGAACCACAGTTCTCCTGGTTTCCATCCAGTTGCTCTAACCCATCGAGCTACCATGGCCAACGTGCCGTCATGACACTAAATTCTCCATCTGACTCGTATATTTCCCCAGTAGACCACTAGGGGCTCTTGCATTCGAGATACACCATTTTGTGGTGACTTACTATCGTAAGCACTTGAGCCCCAGGCTTCATCATTTAATGATTAATTTCCATTAATTAACTAAAGTAATGAGAATTAAACACAAAACGGTGTATGGTTCAAATCTCGGCCATGGCATTGAATTTTTCATGTTGACTCTATCAAAAACCTTAGCCTATGTACGGCTAGTATGAAGAAATGATTAATTTCCATTAATTAACTAAAGTAATAGAAAGGGTAGTTTATTGGGGCAAAAGGGAACTTTCTCAAAAATCTTTATGAACCCTGTACTCACTTGAATATCATTTCATCATCATCCCATATGACTTAACATTGGAGGACGTAAATTTAAAAAAAAATGAACACTAGATTATGTTAAAAAATTACTACCTTTATTCAAAATAAAGCTATAATGGTAAAGAGATTGAGTTAATACATGGGCTTAATTCTAGTTTACAAAGTCTTGTAACCAAATGTAACATAAAACCCATTTAATACTTACCCTTTACCACACACTGGGCAGTGATGAGGCTTCTCCCCTGAATGAGTCAGTATGTGATAATCCAGGCTACCCTTAGCTATAAAACTTTTCCCACAAACATCACAGATGAAGTTACGTTCTCCAGTATGAATCTTCCGATGTGTTTCTAATGTGTGCTTCGTGGCAAAGCTGAAATTAGCATTTGAAATAGGTTTTATATACTCAAGTTAGGTTTTATATACTTAAAATAGGTCAATACATGATTATATTAGGCAGCAAATATAGCATTTTTTATTTACAACCATAAAACAAAAAACAGCAAGAGCAGAAAGAACACTTACTTCAAATTCAGTGTCTTACAAGGATCAAATGGAGAAAATTGTGCAAAAATCGTAAAAAAAAAAAAAAATTATAATTTAGGCTTTTTAACTTATCATTAAGTCTGTTCTAAATATTTCATTTAAATATTTTTTATATAAGAGTAACAAAGAGAAAATTAACAAGTCAAATTAAATAGCTCCGAGAGAAAGGTGTGGTATCACATTTGAGGCTTTTTTTCATATTTCTTAAATTTTTTTAAGTTTCTTGGAATTTTTTTGAAAAATTTGGTTGCATATGGAATCAGCTTCTAAAAAATACACTTTATTTTAAAATGTTCAAATTTTGGGACTGTTAATACATGTTTTTTTTTTTTTTTTTGTACTTAAATTGTTTAAATATTTTTGTTTTGACGTGTCCACAATCTTGTATGGAGATTTAAAGGACGAATAAAGTTCTTGATTGATTAATATGGTTTAGCGCGAGTATCTACGTGGACACAAATCGTCCGCTCTCTATAACTCGGGAGAATACCAGCACTCTCCAAAAAGGGCACCGGCATAACTCCGGGGGTGTTTCCAGTAGGGCAAGACCTAAAGATTAACAAGCCCCCCCCCCCCAGGTAGAAGTGGATATGCCACTTACGTGCGTCAACCCATATGGGAACACTACTGATTCCCTCGGTTGGGGTGCCCGGTTATCTAGCGCACCGACTACTAGCTCTGAAGGTTAGCACCTGGGAATTTAAGGCTTCCCTCAACCCCATCTGAGAACAGACGTCCCCGATCTCCCATGGGTATTGGGAACCACTGCCACCTCCAGTCCAACCCAATCTGAACAACTCCCAACAGGGAGGGGCTCGGATGTTTGGTCCAAGGTTCCTCTAGTAACGTCAGAGGTACCACAAGTGCTAGGGGTCCGCAGCACCCACAGCACGACAGCTGAAGGGAGTGGAGGAGATTGGCCTGCCAGGGAGTTTGCAACTGGTTAACTATCGTGACTCCTTGAGGCAGCTGCTGTCTCTCCTCTCACCTCATCCTTCCTCCCGAGGATGTCCCACTTGGTGCATAGGTACAATAGACAAAGATTGGAACTCTGTGCCGATTCCCCTCTGTAACACAATCCTACGTCTTAATGATTAATATAATTTTGAGTTGAACTAGTACGCAATGCTCCACATTCAAAATTATATTAATTTTGTGCTTCATTGTATCATAGTCCTTACTCATTGGAATAGTCTTAATGATTTTTTGGATGACTGCTCTGGTCATGTTTTTGCATCAACAACAAGCATGAGAAGCCTATATGAACAATGTTTGCCTTGATAGATAGAGTCAACATGAAAAATTCAATGCCATGGCCAGCATTTGTTTCTGTCCAGTCACTCTTAGCCATTGAGCTACTAAGGCCAACTTGCCGTCATGACATTAAATTCCCCAACTGACTCATATATTTCCCCAGTAAACCACTAGGGGCTCTCATTTGAGATACACTGTTTGTGGCGACTTATTATCATAAGTAGTTGATTCCCAGTATTCATCATTTATTCAGTATTCATTCATTTTTTATTATTTAAGTTAATGGAATGCTCCCAAACGAAACACAATGCTGGGACTGCTAAACAAATGGAAACAACTCTGTGTTTATGAACAATATATGTGAACTCTCTGCTTAGTTAATTGATGGAAATTATTCATTTCTTCACACTAACGGTATACAGGCTAAGGTTTTGGATTGATAGAGTCAACATGAAAAAAATTCAATGCCACGGATTTGAACCACGGATCTCCTAGTTTCTGTCCAGTTGCTCTTACCCATTGAGCTACCATGGCCAACTTGCCATTATGACATTAAATTCTCCATTTGACTCATATATTTGTTGACTCTATCTATCAAAAACCTTAGCTTATATACGGCTAGTATGAAGAAATGATTAATTTCCATCAATAAACTAAAATGTTTGCCTTGTTCATTCAGCAGAGAGTTCACATATATTGTTCATAAATACAGAGTTGTTTCCATTTGTTTAACAGTCCCAGCATTGTGTTTTGTTTGGGAGCATCATGAACATCACTCTCTGGTATGTCTGAGTAGCTGTAATTAAATTTGTAATCCAGTATTGTTTCATGGAAGGGTCGTTGATTTAATGTCTACTCCATTTTCATGTTGATTGCAACAAGATCTCAAAAACAATTGCAGACAATAAAATTAACAATTAGCAACAAAGCATGAACATCTGTGCATCTAGTGACAGGCTATCGAAACTCCAGAACATTCTGCATAGTTTGATGCTAAAATTGGGACATTGAGGAAATTGAACAAAATAATGAAAGAAATATGTCAGCTCTGTATAGTTCACCCTTATATTCATAGAACCTCAAAATATCTATTTGTGACAAAACTTCAATGTTCAATTTTTTTGAGTGGAATGCTGTACTTCCGTTATCCCCGTAGTGGAGGGGATCCTTCCCCTTCAGCTGCCGTGATGTGGGCGCTGCGGACCCTTAGCACTCGTGGTACTTCTGACGTTACTAGAGGAACCTCGGGCCGAACAGCCAAGTCCCTCTCCTATGGGAGTTGTTCGGATTGGGATGGACTCGAGGGGGCAGTGTGTTCGTGATAGCCGCAGGAGATTGGGTACTTCCGGCAAGGCTTCGGCCACCTGAAGGGGGTCAAGGGTTGCCTCACCATTCCCGGGTACTAGCCTGCAGAGCTAGTAGAAGATGTGCTAGATCACCACGCGACTCCACTGAGGTTGTTCGGTAGCCTTCCCCTTTGGGGTTGGCTCACGTAAGTGGCGTATCCACTTCCACCCATCTTGAATTTACAGACCAGATAGGGGGGCTTGTTATCTTCTAGGTCTTGCCCCAAGGAAAGAGCCCTGGAGGCGCCAGGCGCCCCTTTTTGGGGACAGCTTGGTTACTCCTTGGTTGCAGAAGGGGGATCGGTCTTTACTATGTAAGGGCTGCTCTGGTAGATACCTTCGCTCCTACATGACATGTACTTCCATTATGTATAGTGTTATAAGTAGCTGCTAAAGAAAGTATAAATAACAGTACAAGGTATAATTTGAAGAAAGTGTTTTATAACAGGAACTGAATAAAACAGAAATTTGTAAAAATGAGTTGAAATCAAAAACATGCTGAAATTAGCAAATGGTTCCTGAAGGCTGAAATACTTACTCTTTATGACAGATGTCACATGGGAACTTTGGCTTCACTTGGTCTGGCAAATGGCACTTGCTGTGCAGGTATAAGGAACTAAATTGCTTGAATGCCTTTCCACATTGGGGACAAACATGTGGCCGAGCATCTGTGTGTACCGTGCTATGTGACTGTAACACAGTTTTCTGTGAGAAGCATTTTCCACACTCCTCGCACCTAAAATGACAAAATAGGATAGTAATAAATAGGAAGCATAACTTGTTGATCATTCAACTTAAATACAGGTTCAAGATGCATTAGTTGGCTTCACCATGTTCTGACATTAGATGTTTCAATCCACGGATAATGTAGTGAGTTTGTTCAAATCTTACTAAAATTAGGCAAGTGAGTCAACCTTGTATATACTTTTCTCCACTTACAAGTTTTTTATGAAGACTAGTTTCTGGGGACTTCTCCCCTATCGTCAGCTCTGTCTCAGAAATTAAATACATTGCACATTTAGCCACACATCTTGTGTTTACAAATTTTAATTCTGATGCACTGTTTCTGAAAATGAAGTTTTACATGCTTTGAAAAATAATGAAGCCCAAGGAGAGGATTTGTTGCATACCGAATTGTTTAAATATGCATGTCAGCTTTTCTTTCTAAATCAAATCTAAGTGACATAATGTAAAACTAGTTCATATAGTATGTCACGCAATGGAACATACTCAATAAAATATTTAAGAAAGTAAGACAAGGGTCTTACAATGCTATTGTTTTATTATGTATATATACCAAGAGACCCAAAAGCATCCTAACCGGCCTTGTGGTATTTTGACTGCCTGCATTCTGTGCATTCATTGCCATCTGCTGCTATCATAGAAAGCTGCTGATGCAACCATGCAGCATTTTGAAAACTACTTTCATAGATTTTCTTTTATGGAAGTGTTAAAAACCGTGTTGTTTTAGTAATAAATTAAATTTAAAGATGAGTTGATTAATGACACTAAACACACTTTTTAAATTTCTCGGAACATGTTTTGTAGGCTTACCTTCCTCCATTATTAACTGGACATCAATTGGTTCTCTGTGGTGTAGCTGGCGATTTTTTGTATGAGATCTCCTCCTAGGAGGAACTTGCTGAACATATCTTACTGGGGGATGTCAAAATTAAATACTCTGTTTCTACAATTACTTTCTTGGAAGTGTTGAAAACAGTGTTGTTATGATAAATTAACTTTAAAGAGAGTCGATTAAAGACACTAGACAACACTTACTTTTAAATTTTTCCGGAACTAGTTTCAGAGGCTTTGCCTCTATCATCGGCCGGCTCTCGACTGGTTCTCATTGGTGTAGCTGACGATACCTTGTCACAGGTCTCCTCTGGTGGCGGCTCAAGGAACTTGCTGAACAAATTCTTCTGGGGGATGTCGAAATTGAATACTTTGTTCCTATTTTTTGAAATGAAGATTTGTTCCCATGTGGATAGTTCTTGTTTTCCTGATGTATGTTTCAGTAGTTTTGGTTCTGGATTTATGTTGTGGTTTTTTTCCCAAAAATGTGTGGCAACTGCTGATTTTTCTAATTGTTTATATTTTATGTTTCTAAAGTGTTCCTTTGCTCTTGTTTCTAAATTTCTTTTTGTTTTTCCAATATAAATTTGACTACAGTCATTGCATTCAATTTGATATATACCAGATTTTTTGTTTGATGGAATGGCATCTTTGATGTTTGAGCAAATTAGGTTTTTTAAGGAGAAATGGTTGACTGGTGCTAGTTGAATATTTTGTTTTTTGAAGACTTTTTTGAATTTATCATAGGCCCATGGATGGTAAGTGAATTTTTTGAAAATCATATTAGTTTCTGTAGATGAGAAAGTTGTGGTTTCCTTTAGTAGCTTCTTCTTTTTTGCTAAGCTCACTTTTTTGTCCACTAATGATTTGGGAAAGTTATTTTTTTGTGCTATTTCAATTATTTTGTTGTATTCTGTTTTGTATTCTTCTGCTGTGAGAGGGATGTTTACCAGTCTGTGTGCTAAACTATTGAAGATTGCCTGTTTGTGGGATCTTGGGTTGTAGCCATTAGCTTTTATGTAGTTGTCTGTCTGTGTTGGTTTTCTGTAAATGCCAAAGTTTAGTCTGTTTTTATTCCTCATTATTTTTAGATCCAAAAATGGTAAATGCTCGTCTTTTTCTATTTCTACAGTGAATTGGATGCTTTTTTCTTGGATATTTAAAAGTTTTAGTGCATCACTGATGTGTTTTTTTGGTACTATTGCAAAGATGTCATCTACATATCGTTGCCAGAGTTTGAACATCCAAGGGAAACCTTTGTTGATCCTTATTTCTAATGCACTCATGTACAGATCGGCCAGGAAGGGTGATAGTGGGTTGCCCATTGCTAACCCTGAAGTTTGGTGATAATATTTTGTTTGAAACTGTTTCTAGTTTTTGAATTGAAAATTTGTTCCCATGTGGACAGTTCTTATTCCCCTGTTGTCTGTTTAAGAAGTTTAAGGAAATCTCAACATAAATCCAGAACCAAAACTTCTTAAACACAACAGAAAAACAAGAACTTCTAATATATACATAGGAATCCCTTTAAAAGTACTTTTAGAAATGTTGTATGGTTCCATCCGTGCCATTCTATGATAGCAGCAAACAGTAATGAGTGCCGAGGTGCAGACAGGCAAAACACCATGCAGCCAGTGAGGATGTTTTTGGGTCTCTCTGTATGTGTACTATATGCGCGCGATAAGTTGAGCGATTGGGTTCCAATTCCTCATTCGGTAAGTTTCGTATAACTCTGTAAACACAGATGACAACTTTGAAATGCACTATACACTGACATCTAGTGGCTAATACACTAAGCTTTATCATGTCCACCATATTTCGTTTTGATCAATTTTAAGGTTAATTAGCTAACTAGCTTACCAAATGTATGTTGTGGATGTTATGGCTCTCGAAAGAGGACACATTATTATTCTAAATTAACTTTAAAGAGAGTCGATTAAAGACACTAGACAACACTTACTTTTAAATTTTTCCGGAACTAGTTTCAGAGGCTTTGCCTCTATCATCGGCCGGCTCTCGACTGATTCTCGTTGGTGTAGCTGACGATACCTTGTCACAGGTCTCCTCTGGTGGCGGCTCAAGGAACTTGGTGAACAAATCCTTCTGGGGGATGTCGAAATTGAATACTTTGTTCCTATTTTTTGAAATGAAGATTTGTTCCCATGTGGATAGTTCTTGTTTTCCTGATGTATGTTTCAATAGTTTTGGTTCTGGATTTATGTTGTGGTTTTTTTCCCAAAAATGTGTGGCAACTGCTGATTTTTCTAATTGTTTATATTTTATGTTTCTAAAGTGTTCCTTTGCTCTTGTTTCTAAATTTCTTTTTGTTTTTCCAATATAAATTTGACTACAGTCATTGCATTCAATTTGATATATACCAGATTTTTTGTTTGATGGAATGGCATCTTTGATGTTTGAGCAAATTAGGTTTTTTAAGGAGAAATGGTTGACTGGTGCTAGTTGAATATTTTGTTTTTTGAAGACTTTTTTGAATTTATCATAGGCCCATGGATGGTAAGTGAATTTTTTGAAAATCATATTAGTTTCTGTAGATGAGAGAGTTGTGGTTTCCTTTAGTAGCTTCTTCTTTTTTGCTAAGCTCACTTTTTTGTCCACTAATGATTTGGGAAAGTTATTTTTTTGTGCTATTTCAATTATTTTGTTGTATTCTGTTTTGTATTCTTCTGCTGTGAGAGGGATGTTTACCAGTCTGTGTGCTAAACTATTGAAGATTGCCTGTTTGTGGGATCTTGGGTTGTAGCCATTAGCTTTTATGTAGTTGTCTGTCTGTGTTGGTTTTCTGTAAATGCCAAAGTTTAGTCTGTTTTTATTCCTCATTATTTTTAGATCCAAAAATGGTAAATGCTCGTCTTTTTCTATTTCTACAGTGAATTTGATGCTTTTTTCTTGGATATTTAAAAGTTTTAGTGCATCACTGATGTGTTTTTTTGGTACTATTGCAAAGATGTCATCTACATATCGTTGCCAGAGTTTGAACATCCAAGGGAAACCTTTGTTGATCCTTATTTCTAATGCACTCATGTACAGATCGGCCAGGAAGGGTGATAGTGATTATTATTCGTCTACCTCTGTATAAGTGTGATCTAAATGCAATTGAGCTGGCATGGGCAAAACAAAGGAATGCTTTCAGAGGATGCAACGTTACTGGTGATATATGTCAGCTCCAAATCTGCGGAAACTTGCTATAGAAGCATTATCTTCCATAACGCAACACAATGCAAGAAGGTCCAAGAGCTGGAAGTGAAATGTTGCAGAAACGATGGTGTAATAGAAAATGCAATTGATGAAATTATCGTCAACACATCAAAGAATACTAGCGATGAAAGTGATGCACCGGACTCGAAGAATCACAAAGTGAATGAGTATTTATAACTAACATAATATTTATTTTCTATTTTTATCTTATATAAATAGTAAGTATATAAATATACAGCTTATCAGATCAAGTTAAATTTACTATTTGTCCACATATCTCACACTTGAGGCGCATATCTTCGCTTAACTTACACGCTATTTTGCTGAACTGTGTTGTTTAAGGTTGACCACACTGCAGAAACAAAAGAGTGTTAGCTCTCGCTTCTTATATATTCTCTCAAAAAAACTCGCTTCTTCCCCTCTGCCCCCACCACACCGTAAATCCAGTGCTCAACTTATCGTGCGCATATAGTATATCAGTTACTCTAAAATTTAATTTGAAACTTATCTCTTCAAGGGCATGTAAGGAGCAGAAAAACCTGCAATTCTGCTTAATGTGTAGTTTTACATCAGTCAGTATGAATTACCAAACATGTGATAACTTTGAAACAATTTCCGACCATGCCAATTTTTTTAATACTCCCCAGACCCTATCTAATCCTCTCTCACTGTCCAGCTTGCTGGGAACCCTAAGAGAAAGCTGCAACTCGTCAACAGTGTGGTTTTTGGCTGCCATTTTCTAACTCCTAAAATTTGGTAGATGCCTTAACACAAGGGTAAAAGGATGTTAATTTAATACAGAATTTAAGATAAAGTTAAAGCTAATAATGTTCGTTGAAACAAAATTTGCAATAACTTCAATGTTAACGCTGGTTGGTGATAGCGGTTCATATGGCAGTAAGCACAGAAGAATTCATGTCGAGCTGAAAAACGTAGACATATAGCATTCTCTTCTAATTCACTACACTCCACTGATATACAATACCTGAATTTTTTTGGGTTGCGATGAAGTTTGACATGTCTTGCAAAACTCCTGTAACGTGTATACACCTTGGCACACTGAACACACTTAAAGTTTGGAGGTTGATTATGTGAGTTTGTATGATGAGCACGGAGTTCTTGTAAAGTACTCAACACTAGAGAACAGTCTGTGCACTGCCACGGATAACCTTCCAGCACAGCTTTTGGTCTTGGTGGCTTTATGATCACAGCTTTTAACTCTCTCTTTTTCCTACCAGGACGCTTTTTCTCACTCTTTGAATCAGGCTCCATTTCTATTTCTTCTTTAACCGGAGCTGTAATTGTTTTAGTTTCCTGCAGTTCTTCCTGTTCCACTTTTATCATCTCCTCTAACTTAACATTAACTTCTAGCTTTTCGTTCTCTTTTTCTTTCTCGTTTTCTTTTTCTTTTGCCCTTTCTTTTTCAAACTTCACTTTTATGGCACGTTCTCTTCTTTGTACCGTAACTTCCGCACGCTGTACCTTTTCCTTCGGGACTGGTCGCTCCTTGTGAGGAATGCGTTCCTTAGTTGCCTTCAAATCCTTTAACGCTGCTCGGTCCTTCGGAACTGCACGTTCTTTTGGCACAGCTCGTTCCTTTAGAGACACACTTCTTTTAATAGGAACACGGCGCTTGCGACGGGAAGGAATTGGTGAGCTTGCTTCTGAAAATAAGAAAATAAAAATTATAAATAACTTAGATATCTAAAAGAGCTTAAGTTAGGAATTAGAAAATAAGAAAGGAAATGAACATTAAAAAGGATATGTTATGTGATATTATGTGGTATGGACATGTGATGTGTATGCAGCAATATGGTTATCAAAGATTGCTTTTGATTGGATGCCATCAAGGAGATGAAACTGAGAGCGACCCCAGTAATATGGCCAGCTTCCTAATTATCGATAAAATGTATTGCTAAAAGGTCCACAGTATTTAAGATTTTTTCATGACAAAATATGTAAGTATCTTCAATTTTCTAGGAATGGCCTCTTCATTCTGAATGACTTTTGTATAATTAATAAATCATAGGAGACAGACAAAAACTTATTACAAAATATTGTGTGTGTGTGTGTGTGTGTCTAATGCTCAGAATTTAATAATATCATTCTTCTTCTTGCCAAAGAGACTAGATCTGCTAGATTTTTAATATTTTCTTATACAAAACACAAAAGTGAATCGAGAAGACATTGACACACTGCTTCACTCACACTGTTTTTTCACAGGACATGTTTCAAGAGCTTTTGCTCTCATCATCAGCTGGAACTCGACTAGTGCAAGTGGTTTACTCTTTCTCCTTATCATCGATAGATGGCGTGATGTACTTGTCAAAGATGTCCGGTTGTGGAGTTTAAAAATTCATGAGTCTATGACGACTTTTGTTAATGAAGACTTTTTCCCATACGGAAAGGTCTATGGGGTGATTAACGCATTTTATTAGAGATGTTTCCAAGTTGATGTCATGTCTAGTATTCAAAAAATGAAAAGCCACTGCTGATTTTTCTGTTTCACCATTTTTAATGTTTCTTATATGTTCTTTAGTTCTGATGTCAATATTTCTTTTTGTTTTACCTATGTAAATTTTAGGGCAAGTTTCACATTTGATCTCATAGATTCCTGGTTTTACTTTGGTAGTGATTGAATTTTGGGGCGGGGAGGGCCTTTTAACAAATTTCTGATATTAAATCTATTTTGAGGTGCAAGAATTATGTTGTGTTTTGAGAAGATTTTTTAGAATTTATTATAGGCTGATGGATGGAAGGTAAATGTTTTAAACATTTTTTTCTTTTTTGCTCCTGTAGGTTCTAGGGTGGTGGTTTCTTTTATTTTCTTAGCTTTGTTGAGTCTGTTAACTGTTTTGTCCACTAAATTTGGGTTGAACCATTGGACATAGCTACTTTTTTTATGTGTAGGTATTCTTCTTGATAATCTTCTCTGTTTAGTGGAAAGGTGCAAAAATGTCGTCAGTCGAGTTTCAGCTGATGATAAGAGCAAAAGCTCTTGAAACATGTCCTGTGTAAAAACAGTGTGAGTGAAGCAATGTGTCAATATCTTCTCGATTCACTTTTGTGCTAAGTTGTGCTTCACTGTCTCTACGCTTCTTTCAATTTTATACTTTGATTTTCTTATACAGTTCAGAATCATCTATTACAATATTCAGATTAATCACAGACCATGATTTCTGAGTAGACATTTGTTCAAATAGGATTAATGACCTCCCCACAGTGATTTTATGTGGTAAAGTTGACTTAATGAACTTTGATCACCTAACTGGATAAATGAGGGCCAGATAAACAGTATGCGTGATTGAAGGAATTTAGATGACGAAACATATGATAGTCAGACCTCCAAGGTTGAAAATGGATGCAATGGCTTCCTAAACTAGTCCTTCAAATATAAAAATGTAAGTGACAAAGTGTTAAAAACTGACTACAAATAGTTTTTTTCAATTAAGATTCCTGTGTTAGTAATGAAATTAAATAATAGAAAAGAGTTAGTGTTGAGAGTATTTGGATTCACATTTGTTATCTATGCTTACTTTTTGGAGGAGAGTTAGATTCCTTCTCAGAGAGAACACATTCTACCAACCCTGGAAGATCTCTGTCTGCTTCGTTTGTTGAGTCATCCTAGAAGTGGGAGAAAACCAAAAACAAAAAATTATAAGTTACCAATAAGAGGAACATGCACACAAAATGCCTTATTTTAATTATTGATGTACATACATCACTACATTTACTAATTTGAATACAAAACCACTGAAAAATAAAAAAGGATCACATCTAAGGATAATTAATATAATTGCTAACAAACATGGAAAATTCATATGTTGTCCTCCATTACGTCATATCAGACGATGAATGAAATGGGTGAAATTATGCTCAAAGAGTCCAGGCTCCATGGAGGTTACAGTTACCCGACATTCATCAATCAGGGTAAGGTAAAACCCCGGAAAAAACCTTATCCAGATAACTCACCCTAACCGAGATTCGAACTTGGGACCTTTTGAACATGAGGCAGACATGCTACCATCTATGCTACCAAGGCTGGTGCACATGCACAGTTAAAACAAAAGGGATAAGTCCGCAATAGCAGCTCATTTCTGGTCTGAAAATCATGAAATTGAAGATAGCACAGAATTACTAAAATACGTACAAAAACATAGTGAACTCGTCATATGGGAGAGGATATACATAGAAAAACATAAAAACCAACTAATGAACTTTGAAATCCCGCTAGAAGAGAATCCCACTTTTCAGTTCATCACTAAATCAACAGATGGCAGCAACAACCCCAGAATTACCCACACCGCTGGATCTAGCGTCAGTCGCACAAGAGCCGTAGATGCAAGCGAAGATTTGCGAAACATGTCCTCAAAATAGGTACGAAAGTGAAGCAGATGTGTTAAAAAATGCGACTCATCTAAAATTTAATAAAAGGGAGACTGTTTATATTTTGTGATTAATTTCCTATATAAGAAAATATCTTTCAAAGAGATGGTGGATGGGTTCCAGGCTTTCAAAATGATCACATGTACTTTGTTTAGAGTCACATGTGCATTTGCATTCTTTAAATTGGTCACTCTCCATACGCATGGTCCAACATTTAGTCTCTGGTTCCCAAGGTTGAAGGTTCAAACGTGACCAAAGGTAATGGATGTTTTGGGCATTAAACATGGCTTCCTTTTGTAGGGAAGTAAGGCTAGTGGTCCTGTGTCATAGATTTTCAGTGCATGAAAGAACCTCAAGCCTGATAAATAGATTTCTGAAAAAAAATTAGGTTGTCTTTCTTACTCGATATAGAATGTGACATCGAGAACTAAAGCATTTAGAGAGTATCCATATATATAGCCCTTTAAATTGCCCTTCTTTTGCTTCAAACTTTTACTGCTAGTTTTAAAGATTTGGATAACATGTAAATTTAAATAGTGCTATGTATAAATCAGCACATAAAAATGAATCTTGAAGATGATACGAAATTTCTTCAATTTATCTTAGAAGAATATCCACAACATGCATATTCCCTTAAGGGAGGGGTACTGATCCTTTCAGCTGCTGTGGTGCGAGCGATGTGGGTCCTTAACACTTGCGGTACCTTAGGCTGAACATCTGAGCACCTCCTGAATGAGAGTTGTTTGAATTAGGTAGGACTCGAAGGTGGTAGTGGTTCCAGACACCCATGGGTACTGAAATGGAAGGCTCACCCATCGGACAGGATTAAGAAACAAGTCCTGGATACTAGCCTGCAGAGCTAGTAGCACAGCGTGCTAAATAACTGGCAGTAAACGGTAGTCTTTTTGGATGGGTTGACGCACATAAGTGGCATATCCACTTCCACCTGAAAGGGGGGGCCTTGTTAATTCTACGTCTTGGCCTACTAGAAAGGGCCGCAGAGATAGCCTCAGACGCTCCGGGATAATAGAGGGGAAGCTTGACTCCCATGTAGATAACCTCGCTCTTCAATGATCAGTGTTACACATCTATATATTTCCTTCGACAGGGCTCACAAATATTCCAACATCACCAATATTGTGTATAACAATATTTAAATATTTCTTTTACCTCATCTGCTGCTGCCACAATATCTGCGGTGTTGTGATCATCCTCATTATCAATGTCATCATCTTCCTCGTCTTCATCCTCATCGTCATCATCTTCAGCAACTGTTGTTAGTGTTGCTGCTGTTGTTGTTGCTGCTGCTGCTGCTGCCGCCGCCGCCGCTGCCACCACAACCAGAGTTTGTCCTGGTATTTGTGAATCTTGTTCTTGTTCAAGCTTTGGCTCCTTCTTTGGCTCCTTTTTGCTTGATATTTTGGGATCAAACAAAATCTGAAGTGACAGCTGTGCCCTTGAACTACTTTGGAAGAAGTCAAAATACTGGTTCAGTTTTGCACAGCAATCAATGCAAACTGATTTAGGAAGGGGATCCTCTGGGTACAACTGTAAATATAAAACAAATTGTTACATTAAGACTACAAAATATAGATAGAAATACCAAAATTAGCATTTTTAAATCAAATGTTTTATTTGTTTATATATGGAAGAAGCTAGAAACACTGATGTGTTAAGATATATTTACTTAAGATGAGTTGGTACTAACAAGGCTAACATCACTATTTTTAATCTCTGTTAACATGTTTCGGGAACATGTACTTCCAGAGGGTATTTGGAGGCAGTAAATCAAAATTCATTAACTGTCATTTGTATTTCAAAATGAAGATCTTTTCCCACGTGTCCAGTTCTGCTGCATGATTGGTCGGTTTGATTAGTGTAATGTTCCATTTGATGTTATGGCTGGTCATCTCTAAATGGTGTGAAACTGCAGATTTGTCCATCTGTTCGTATTTTAAGCATCTCATATGTTCTTTTAGTCAAGTTATATTTATTTTTGTTTTTCCCATACATACTTAATTACAATCAGAGCAATTGATTTTGCAGTTTCTTAAATTTCAATTGTTTTCTTTTCTTGAATGAGATTTGTGGTACTTTAAATATATCCCTGTTGTTTAAATTTTGTAATTTTCTTGTCAACTGTTACTTTGTTGAAAGCATTGTTATTGGCTGTGTTTACTGTATGTTCATATTTTAGATGATATTCTCATTTGTTCAGGGAAGTGTACACCAGTCTTTGTGTGTATTTTTTTTTTTTTTTTTTTTTTTTTTGTAATTTACATCCTGCAACGCTAAGTCATATCAGACGAGGAATGGAATGGGTGAAATCTTGCTCAAATGAGCCCAGGGTCCTTAGAGTTTAGAGTTACCCAACATTCGTCTTTCAGAATAAGGGAAAACCTCGGAAAAAAACTTATCCAGGTAACTCACCCTAACCGAGATTCGAACTCGGGACCTCTTGGACATGAGGCAGACATGCTACCACCATGCTACCAAGACAGGTATGTATTAAATTGTTTAGTACTGCATGTTTGTGTCCTAAGGGATTGAAACTGCTGTTCTTTATGTAATTATCTGAATGTGAAGGTTTCCTGTATATTATACAGGACTAATTGTACTATCTGTATTGTTATACAGCTGCGAAATACGGGAAACGACATAAGAAACAAATAAAAAAACTGCAAACTTTTGTTAATCAGTGCCTAAGATACATACTGAGAATTTGGCAGCCAAAACCCATCAGCATTATGGGAAATTATAAATCAGATGCCAATTTATAAAGAAATAAAGAAACAAAAATGGACATGGACTGGACACACATTAAGAAGGGAACCTGAAAGTATTACTACACAGGTATTGGAATGGAATCCACAGAGAGAAAGAAGAATTGGAAAACTGAAAATAACTTAGAGGTGGACAGTTGAAATGGAACTAACGCAATAAGTCAAGGAAGGAGACACAGGTTCTCTCAAGAAACAGAGTTTGGTGGCGAAGATTTGTTATGACCCTATGTTCTACCTAGAAATGAATTGATTAATTGATTGCATTAAGACTGGAGCATACAGCCATCAATCACTTAAATTAAACAGCAAAATATTGTAAACATCATTATTTACCAAACTGAGACACTAATGTCTATGTATTTGTGTACTAATAACAAAACTTCTTACTTCCTATATATACATAAATACCATTTTTATAAATAATAAAGAGTTGTAAAACAGTAAACATATTTGATTATTAATTTGATACTAACAAGAATGAATTTATACAGTTTAAACAGCACAGTACAAGGGTCAGCTGATAAGTTCCGGGCCTCATTGGGCCAGTTTGATGGATAGCATCATATAGTTTAACTCTAGACTAGCTTGTATCCATAGTTATAGGTCAATAGTTTGTTTAGTTTTTGAATGACAGCATTTTAAACAAGATAAGTGTAGAGGTTTCACGAAAATGGAAGATTTGGGAAAACGAGCAGTGATGATGATGATGATGATGATGATGATGATGATGATGATGATGATGATGATGATGATGATGATAATTATGTAATGGAAGTTAATTGTTCTTCCAACTACCCATGTGTAGGGCATGGTTTGGATAGCGTGAAAAATTCAATGTCATTGCCAGTATTTGAGGCATTGATCTCTCAGTTCAGCTTCTATCCGGTTGCTCTTAACCACTGAGCTACTATGGCAACATGCCAGCATGACATTAAATCCTCCAACTGATTAGTATGTTTCCCGGTAAACCACTAGGGGTTCTCATTTACAATGAGATTTGCACCATTTGTGGCGACTTACTATTATGTAAGTACTTAAGTCAAAGGCTTCATAGTTACCACTATTAGATTAATTGTTGGAAATTAATTTGTTTTTCCACACTAGCCGTGTGTAGGGTAAGATTTGGATAGGTAAAGTAAGACTAAAAATTTTAATGCCATAACCAGGATTTGAACCATGGATCTCCTGGTTTCCACACGTTTGCTCTTAACCATTGAGCTACCATGGCAACATTCCAGCATGACATTAATATCTAATTACTTTAACATTTACAATGCATTATAGTTTATTTATAGTGTTATTGATCTGCTAAGGGGGTATTACCAATTTATTTGTTTAGTAAGGTTTATGTTAACAAGTGGAGCAATATATAAAAAAATGTCATCAAAATAAGCTACTTTACTACAAATATCTTAAACTTCATTGATGTTATATAATATTATAAGTTAGCTATTCATTCATGCAGATCTTCAACTGTTTAGCCTCAAGATTTCTAATGTATGGTGGTGTACATATGTCTCACATGTGGCAGCATGTAACATATACTTGGACTTGCATAAATACTCTTTTCCAAGCTGTAATAGATGTTTATTTAGTGTTTGTCTTTTGTTTTTTGTTAGTTCATTAGCAACACTGTTTTTATTATGTAGATTCAACATGCTTGGGATTTAATTTTTGATGACTTACATATAAATAAATTCTCAAACAAATCTACATCACTGAAACATCACAATAATGGCTGACACACACTGAAGGGATAATAATTCACAAGATCTACCACAAAATTAATCCAGAGGAGAGACATATAATCACATCAACAGGACAAGTGACAGGAAGTATGATATATCAAAATTTCATACTTCGAGACACTAGAAATTTACAGTAAATCCAACATAAAACCAACAAATCTTTAGCAAATTTTCCTGACGTGACGCAAATAATAAAATAAGATCAACAAATTATTACAAATTGGCACCCAGTTTAAAACTTAAATGGTTATATGTGTTGTGTGTCCTACATATGTTCAAACATCACAATTTAATATATGTCTACTACAAATGCAAACATAAAAACAATGTATTAAAGAAGAATGAAAGAATTTATATGGTAAAAGAAAGAGGGAAGATAAATCAAGGCTGGAAAATTAAAAACATTGCATATTACATGTATGTAATGCAAGATTCAAATTCTCTCTAAACAACAAAATCAGTTTAATCTGGGTCCACAATGAAATGCACAATTACTTTGAAGTAAATATTAGAAATGAATGTTGATTTTATTCAGGATAAATATTTTGAATTTAACTACAGTATGCATCAACAATAAAAATACAACAAAATTTCATAGGGAAGAGTGGGAATAAAAAAAAATGTGATATTTGCATATGCAAACCACGAGAAGAAAAAGGGAATGTCAAGATTTGTACACTCGCCAGAAGAACTAATTTAAAATTTGATAATAATTTACTCAAGAACTATGTGAAAGATGAAAATTATATCCATGCATTTTGAATGTAATAATCACTATGTTCAATATATGAAAAATCCATTGTTGTTGAGTTAATTGAGGATATCTGGCACAGAAATGGTCAAGATAAGAGAGAATGTCATAGTAAAAAGTCACATTGTTGACATATCATATTAATAAAACATTCTTACTACAATTCGTAATACAACTTAGAATAATCAATTATTAAACTATAATAAGATATTTTGAAAAATGTTAAGGGTAAAAGTAATATAAGAGTAATATTATAACAAAAAATATAATGCTATGAACACTGGAAATCATCAATGTAGCATTAGTTTGGTTTTTATTACAGCAGTTAGCAATAGGACAACTCTAACTCATTACATTGTCAACAATTAATTGAACAAGAATGATACTGCACTTTCTTTTGTTGTTTATTACAATGCTGTAAAATAAATTAACAAAACAGCTTATTGCAGTTACTTTATCCTGCCCATAAACTTCCAATTTTTGCGATTATCTCTATTTTGACAAAAGAGTGGCATTCTTCCTCCGTTTTATTTCTTTTTCTCCCCCCTGAGGTCTTAATATGTTATTTGAATATCAGAGATACATAATCAAAACATGTTATACAATGTCAACTATACATGCAAATATTTTACACGTATTTTCCAAATTCTAGCAATTAAAACTGGCATTTTGTTACTCTGAAAAATGTTTTGGGGGTGGGGAGATCATAATAATAAATTCCAATTAAGCATTTTAATTTTCCTGAAAGCTATAACTTTTTTGAGGTAAACGTTAGTATTGTTGCAACCGAATAATGTCTCCATTGTATTTTTGGCTGCATTAATTTCGTCTAAACAAGAATCACCGGCGAGACGCCGGAAAGCAGGAAAGAAATTTTGAAACACCTTGTACTCTCAGGTAGACGATAAAAATTAAACGCTTTAATTATTTATTACACTCTTTAAAACATTAATGAAGCTATTCTATTTATATTAACTTAGTCACATCTTGTTTTTTCCTCGCCACAATTACGCCTACCGCGTAAAATTTAAATTATCTATTTACTAACTACAGACTTACCCAGATCTGCAGACATTGAATAATCTTTGTTGCCAAGTTCAGTTTCTGCCCTTCTTCTTCGTAAATTCTGACGAAATTGTCTTTTTCTTGAGCACATAG
The DNA here is from genome assembly GCA_030765055.1 of Mantis religiosa. Classification (NCBI taxonomy): domain Eukaryota; kingdom Metazoa; phylum Arthropoda; class Insecta; order Mantodea; family Mantidae; genus Mantis; species Mantis religiosa. Next base: position 14,364,213 of record CM060959.1, on the reverse strand, counting down.
GCGACAGAGTTTGTTGCTTGCCATTTCTCGGCAGCTAATAAATGGAGCTTTACGTCATTACAAACAACGTAAGTTTGTTTATAAACAAGCTGAAAAGACACAAATAATCACCTCCCGACCCACTTCTTAAAAAAATGTTGTATACAGTTTACTAACGCTGATAATAGAGGGCAGCACTTAGAAAGGGGCTCTTTACGGATCGATAGCCTGCAATAGAAGCGATATACGCTTGTCGCCTTGGTCAAAACTTTCGGGCGCCATCTTAAATTAAACTTTGGAGCGGTCACATTCGAACTGGAATATGTGTTGAATACAGCCATAATCATCTGCACTTCTAAATGACTATTGAAAACATAGATATGTTCAAAAGTTCTTAATTTAGGTCATTTTATTTTACGTTCTCTAACGTAGGTTATATTGGACGATGAATGAAATGATGCTCAAATGAGCCCAGCATCCATAGATCTGTTTACTCGACGTTCATCTTTCAGAATAAGGGAAAACCCAGGAAGAAACTGACCGAGATCCGAACGTAACTTCGTGTTTTCATTATTAAAATATTCGTACTTTGTTTCTTAGTGTGGCAATAATGAATGAATGGAAATGCCGAAATGTCTACTTTCAACTGTTCATCATTTGTTGGCAAAGATTGAAATGTCTTATAGGACACTCATGACTGTAAGTATATTCCTTTTCAGATAAACGTTACCACACGAATCTTTCATAGTTTCTGTTCAGTTCATCGTGCTTCTCGGTGATTGTTTAATAATAGCTGTTATTACACATTGAAGAGGAGATAGCCATCTTGTTGATTGTGATTAGGATTACGAAGGTCGGCTCGAGGTGTATATGCTGGAGGCTTTTGCAGTAATCCCTAATTTCGCGGAGATCCCAGTACATCATGAAAAGCCAGAATAAACTGAAAAGCGTACAAGTACCGTAGCTGTTCGTGTATTGTGGAACTTATTAGGCATGTGGCATAATTATAGTATAGTTTATTCTAATAGTTACTAGCTGTATATTAGGTATATGCTGGCTTACCATGATCTGCCAAGGGACTTCGTAAAATGACGGATTTTAGCGAAAATTTACGACGTATATATTCACGACATTACAGAAACAAAAACTAGTTTCGTTTTGAGGTTGTGTCTTGAATGATCTGTGTAAATAGGGTGCAGGGAAGTGATTTTAATGCAAATAGTATTTTATATTGGAAGCTTAACAAGAAACAACATTGATTTACGGCATTTTTAGAGTTTTTAGACATTTTAAGCTCAGGCATGATACTTAAATTATATTTTCGTATAAGCTGACTTTGTCTAAACAAATAAATGGTGGTTTTAAAGTTACATTTTCTACAAACAACAGAGTTTAAAATTAAGAAAATAAAGTTTTGTTTACATGAATCTCTATTTAGTTTTTCCGTCGCACTTCAGACTATTTCTATTTTTTTCCTCGCATCTTAGACTATCATGTTGCCCCGTCTACATTTTATTCTTGTTCAGGCCAATGTTTCATTTTTTGTGTTGTAAATCGTAATTCGTAATTCATAACGTAATTCAATCGTAAATCATTAATCAATCGTAATCAGAGCTGAAACCCAATTGCGCCGATATGAACATACAGTGATTTCGTTCATTTTTTTAATCTAACACTTCACTAACTTTGAACTAGTTCCATTGTCACTTCCTTCAGTGATTGGCAGTGTAACAAAACACGCCCAACGTAGCCTTTTCTTCCGGACGTTTGCTCGTGTGGGAGTCAAACACAAGACGTCTCCAATCCCATACAGTAGCTGCGCTCACTCTAGAGCACCGCAAGACTCACTCGCTTCTCTAGAGCGCCCCCTTATATAGTCGTTGTAACTTTACAGAACATTCGAGATGTCGAAATATCCAGAATGTTTTAGTTCTCTGGCAATGGAGCTTAGCGTGTTTACGCAGCTGGAGCCTTTAACTTTATTATTATTGCTGTCAATATACTTGTACAAGCTTCTGACATTGTCAAATATAAAATATAGTATATTGTGACTTTGTGTTATATCCCACTTCTGACGCCAGTGTGACTTTGTGGGTTCGTGGAATAAAAAGTCCAATTACACCACTCAACAATGTTCTTTATTTCCACCGACTTACAGTTTAACACTTGCCAATTACACAAAATTACTTGCTGCACACAGTTACAATTCACCAGTCCGTCCGTTACAATTTCCTTGTACTTGCGGTTACGTAAGCTCCGGTACACATACCAGTTACGTACAGTCTTCCGTTGCACAACGCTTTCGTTCATTAACACGTCACTGACTAACTCTTACACCAAGAACTGCGACTGTCTCCTCACTGACAAAACCAACTCACTGACTGTCTACCAAAACCAACTCAACAACTGACTGACTAACCCACTCCGTCTGTCTGGAACCCTCTTTATAGGAATATCGCCGGTTTCTAGTGACCAGGAGAATGTTCCAGACTCCGTAATTTCTGGAACCAGGTGGGCAGAAACAGACGCCCACTGATGTTTTTCCTCCCAACCACTGCCTGTCAAATACTACAAGACAAACGAGGGGAAGGTGTGGCTAATGCGGTCCTCCCCCCTGCATTCCGTTCGCAGCTGGTACAGGGTGCTCCAAAGCTCCTGTTACAATATAATCAAATACATATCTAAAAGTTTACAATTATAGGATATAGAGCAAAATATAAACAGTATAAAAACATATTTACAGATCATCAATTTTGTACAAACCTTTCAGTAACCTTGTTCAATAGCCGCTGCGTCATACAGCTCCCTTCTCTGGCGATGTATAGAAATGCATTCACGATGAACTACCACCAGGTAGTTGACGGGAGCCCAGGACCTGTCGTATGAATGTCGCATTGTTGACAACATCTGTCCACGTCGAGGATACCTCTTATAGAATCAACGACATACTTCTTAATATCATTCACATTACTGGCATCTGTTTCCTAGAGGATTTTTATTCACGGTACTCCACATGTCCAGTAGCTCTTACAGACGGAGAGGCCCTGAGAGCAGTTTCCGCCCACGCGGGAGATACGCCAGATTCTTTATCCCTCTCCCTAAGTCTTGAATCTTCTTAAGATCTCCTCGACCCAACTAATTGCAGGTCGCAATGACTCGGCATTTGGCTACAGATGTCTCCGTTATCTACTGGTCCCATTGCTTCCTTTGTCATCCAGTTGTCTACTTTCATCTACCCGTTCTTCTTGCTAACCTAGTTGCCCTTCCTGCGTATTATGTTCCCTGTCAGATGTGATTGTGAATGTCTTGGGTTCACAACTACATTAATCTAATAGTTTATAGAATCGTTATGTAAACCTAGTCGGAACTTTATTTTCATTTCAGTGTTCATTTTTCCTTGACACTTTTCACTTCCGTCTCTGTTTTCTTCACTCCATTCTGGATTTCATTCCCAAAGTCTATTATGGAATCCATTTTCTTCAATCCAGTTAATTGTTGCATCATTTCCAAATCCCACTCCTGACACCATTTTGATTTTGTACAGTTTTTCAAACTGTTACTTCTCTAATGTAAATTTCTTTTACTGTTGCAGCCTCTTTCTTCGGACAGTTCACCCGCTGCGGAGTCGAATACAATATTTCTGTAATCCCTTGCATTAAGCAACACCCATCAGCTCGCTAGCAGAAAAGCACCTTTCGTCGTGTCATAACAAGGGGCCGGAAGTTAAGCCAAAAATTCGTGAAGTTAGTTGTACGCTGATCAACTCGTGTTGTTGGTAAACAGATAAAGAGAGAGGAAAATGTAGACAACATTTTTGACGTGATCTGTGCAACATGATTGTGGGAGCGAACATCTTCTGGAACGTAGAAACTAGTTATTTCATGCAGTTACTCCTAACCTGTATTTTATGTGCTAAACTTTTGGACCCTAGTCATAACACGCGCGCTAACTCCATCGTTCACTTGCTTCGCCAAACTTCCTCAATGTCGAACAATGTAAAGCTCATTCGCTTCGGGAGAGCTCTCGCTTATGTAGCCGTTGGAACTTTCCAGAACGTTCGGGATCTCGGAAGATCCAGTAAGTTTTGGTTCTCTGCCTTACCGTGTTTACGCTGGACGAGCGCGCACCTTATCTTGTTTACCTTTGCAATTGCCCGACGCCAACCTTCCAATAACCTTGACAGTGGTCGCTGCGTGCATATGCGTCCGTTGTAGAGTCGTTTAGACACGTGCAATTTTCTATGCAGTGATTCTGACGGACATAGAAAGGCCGCCACTCATATGTGTTTAATGCGCATGCCCGAACTATTAAGGAACGTTATTATAAAATTTTAGTTTCATTTGTTACAGTTTTATCCCTGAAGTAATAAAGCTAAACAGATGTAGTTCCTCTCAAGGTAAGTTATATAGTTCTCGTGTTACCATATATAGCTTTAGAACGTCGTATGCAATTTCTACTGTTATTAATTCTTGTGCTCCTTTAAGAATTGCAATGACTAAAGAATCGTAATGGATTTCAAAGGAGTATTGTATATTTGTTATGACACGAACAGGTGCAGATGGTTGAGTCGTGTAACAAAAGACACGGGAAACACAGAATTCTAAGGGCTTTCTGAGTAAGAATCCTGAATGAATAGCACTTGACTTTGTTTGAAAAGGGCATTCTTGGGACCCTTAATAATGGCATGAGCAAGTCTAATAATCACAATGGACAAAATAGTTACAAAGGGAATCTTTGTGTGAAAAGAAGGTTCCCAGAAGTGAAAGCTGTGAGGACAGTTGGTGGCTTAGAGTCGATTAAGAAAGTCATCGCCTCTGTCTTGGTCGAGGGCAAACCAGAAGCGATGAGAGAAGATATTTGTCGGTTCATATATACGTGAAGAACGAATTAAGTTTTATCGAGTAATAAACATTTCACATATAGTAACTCTAAACAGTGATATATTGGTAACCCTTGGTCGGCAACTTCGAGTTTAATGTAATGATAAAAAGAAGCAGTCATTAAACCAGTTTGAAACGGGCATTCCAGTGTCATTAAAACCATCCTTCTCATACATGCCCACGCATACCCTGAGATAAACCTCATTGCTTTACCCTGAGCTAAACACTGTATGGTTCAAACTGTAGCGTGAACGTGGAACTGTGCGCCACACATTATATTCGCTTCATTCTGTAGAGGGCTCGACGTGGGCGTCTGTGAACAGCATAGCTTAAAACAAAAGTCGTAAATGTTTTGAAACAAGTTTCCTTATTCCAAGCTATTCTTTACATGGAAAAAACGTTCGTTTTATTTACGGATGGGTGTCGATACCAGCTTTTCTCGATTCCATACAATTAAACGATATTTTCCACCATACTTGATACTGCCATTTCTACTTCTAGATCCAATACAAGTAGAATGTTGGTAGAACTGTGTGATGTCAATAAAATTAAATAGGTGTACATATTTAATGAGACAAAACTTAAAACCATCAGTGCTCTTATTTTTAAACTCTACATTAGACATTTAAAAGCAAAACAGTCCACTTTTATAAGTTTTTGTTCAAATTACTAGCATTTTCACTGTTTCGGGGTCAAGTCTACTTCTTTTTCTGTCACATATGAGTCCTGCTGTACTAAATAGTCTTTCAGAGAAAACTGTTGCAGGTGGAATACACAAATATTTAGTTTTGGAAATGTTTAATTTGTTTTGCAGTAATGCAGAGTACTAGAAAGTGGAGGTAACAGGAGATATGTAGTGATTTCTTCTTGAGAACTGTTAACTGACAGTTGACACACGATTATTTTCTAGTCTAATGTTACTGTACAGCTACCACATTCCTGACAATTTCTCGGACTTTGTAATGTTCTACTTGCGGCAGTAATATTTTGTGATTTTAAAATAAGATAAAAATTGCAGAATGACAACCGAAGTATCGAAAAAGTTATCGAGCGGATTTTCTGAAGTGTCTTTTGACATCGATAACATGCAAGTATCGTGAGTATCGAGGACCAATCTCTAGTTTTATTTTAAAAAATTCATTTTATTTATTTTGTAATTTACGTTCTCCAACGTTGTCATATCCGACGATGAATGAAATGGGTGAAATGTTGCTTAAATGAATCCGGGGTCCATGGAGCTTAGTTACTTGACATTCATGTTTCAGGATAAGGAAAACCCCCAAAAAACCTTATCCAGATAACTCTGTCTGCTTCACGTTCAAGAGGATCCGAGTTCGAATCTCGGTCAGGGTGAGTTACCTGGATAAGGTTTTTTCCGGGGTTTTCCCTTATCCTGAAAGACGAATGTCAGGTGACTCTAAGCTCCATGGACCCCGGACTCATTTGAGAATCATTTCACCAATTTCATTCACCGTCCGATACGACTTAACGTTGGAGGACGTAAATTGCGGGAAAAAAAAAACTGTCAGAGATTCGAACTCGGGACATCTTGAACGTGAGGCAGACACGCTACCATCCACGCTGCTGAGGCAGGCTATCAATTACCAGGTATCAGTGCTGCCGGTATGCAGAATTTCGCCCCATAGGAGTTCTTTTACTTGCCAATAAATGACTGATATAAAGCTGTTTTTAAGCACACTGAAAAACCTCGTCTGGGTGGATATGAACCCGCGACGTTGGAATGAGAAGGCTGATGCATAAGCAATTGAGCCTCTCAGAGGGGCGGGGGTAAAGCTCTGGCGATTTTTATGAAAAGTAGGTAAAATACACCTGTATACACTTAGAATTTTTCTGGGAATAGCCTAAAAGTCAATTTTGTTATGAGTGAATTTTGTAACAAATTATGTCAAATAACACTTTTTTTGGGTCATTAACTGTTTTCGTTATTCTTAATTTGAATTTGCAGCGAGTAACTTTGATGAATCAAGCTCAATGTATCTAACACCTCTAGCTGTAAGCCATATTTTAAATTTTTAAACATATTACTAGTACCACGTGTGTATTTATATGAAACCATTGTACAAATGCAAGCATCCATCAAAAGTTTTAATACCAATTCGGAAATACATAACCAAGACACAAGAGCTAAAGGTAAATAACATCCAACTCCACATCATAGCAAATTATTTGAGAACAGCTACTACCATCAAGGCATTAAATTCTACAATAGCTTACCATCAGAAATAAAAAATAAAAAGACAGTAGCAAGTTTCAAAAAGCAACTTCATAAATTCCTACTGAATCATTGTTCTTATACACTCGATGAATTTCTGCATTTTAAAAATAAAACAAGTAAATAAGGAATGAATTGAAATTTATTTATTTATTTATTTATTTATTTATTTATTTATTTATTTTCTTCATTTGTGCTACAACAGAGCAAAGCTCCAATTACAGTAGCTACATGCAAGTTTGACTAAATGCAAAACAGAAATACAAAAAGGAATACAGACAAACTAAAAATACACTATATATTAAGCTATTATTGAAGACAAGACATTGCAAATTGTATACTAATCAAGCAAATAAGTGATACAACAGAGTAAACAATAATTGATCAAAGTTGAATATAAAAGAAAGAGAATGCAATTAATGGAATAAAATATTAAAAAAACTAAGACTAAAAATGAAACATATTAAACTACTATATAAGACTAGAATTGCAAATGTTAAACTCATTATGCAATACAACTGAAAATCACATGCAAATAATTCCCATATTTAATTGTTTTTTAAACTGCTCGTAAGTTAAACTAAAATCCAGCTCTATTTTAGTAGAGAGTTTATTGTATTTCGCACACAACCTAACAACGGGAGAATTTTTATGGGATACTGTTTTGGGAGTCTTAAATTGAAAGAGCTGACGATTTCTAAAATTAGCAGAACTGACATTAAAACATATTCTGTCAAGCAGTTCTTCACTGGATACCAAGCCGTTTATGAGTTTGTACAGAAATAATTGTTCGGCTATTGTTCTACGATCAGAGAGTGAGACTGTTTTGAATTCGTTAAGCAGTTGACTATAAGGCAAGTTCTGATTATAAGTAAAAACACCGTGAGTTTTGTAATGTAAGTATCTGAGGAACCTTTTTTGGATCTTCTCTATTTGATTGTTGTGACATTTATATATTGGTGACCATACAATTGAGGCATATTCCAAATTACTACGGACAAGGCTTTTGTAGAGAATTAGCATAACTTGAGTATCTTTTAAGTCCCTACAGATCCTTAATACAAAACCAAGTTTCTTAAAGGAATCATTGGTTATATTTATAATGCGTTTATTAAAAGTGAAATTCTGGGTCATGGTAACACCTAAGTCTCTGACAGAATATACTCTTACAAGTGGAGAAATATGTATATTATTAATGTAAATATAGTTTAAATATAAGTAATTTATTATAATTTAATTAATCATATGTAAAATGCATATGTATCCTTGACCATTCCATATTATGTATTCATAATCAAACGGATGCCTTAAAATGAATGAGTGAATGAATGATTGAATACTAAATTGCCATTCTTCACTGCCGCCATGTCATCATTATCACGTACTAAAGAAAGGTCAGTTTTTATAGGTTGTAGAGGAACGTGAAAGCAACAATTCGTTATTAAAGTGCAGGGTGATTTCGGACACAGATAGGGTTGTATCCTGGTGTTAGGGCAGTTCAAGGTCTTGGCCACAGAGTACTTTCACTCTCGTACAGGACGGTGCTGCCACCTGGAGCCAGGACTGCGAGAGTTGCCGCACCGCACCCCTTTACGTAACCAGTGTCAGTTTACAGGCAGGTGGGCAAGGAGTAAGGTAGTGGTGGTGTCGTTGTCGGATGGGGTTACAGTGACATGGCGGAGGCTGGTATATCGCACGTGGGGTTGGTGGCCCGTAGTCCCGAGGGCCATGCCGCCAAGGGCATGGCCATCAAGGGACACGAGGACCTCTGGGTGGAAATTCAAGCCAACACGTTCCGCAATTGGCTGAACGAACAGCTGAGGCCCATGGGGGCGGAGGTGCACGATTTGACCACGGATCTATGCGACGGCACCCGGCTTTGTGCCTTGGTCGAGGTGCTCCAGAAGAGGCCTTTGAGACCTGCATGGCTCAGGAGACCCGCAAACCAACATCAGTATTTAGAGAACGTGGCCACCGCTCTGGCTGCCATCGCGGCGGATGGCGTCAAATTGGTCAACATAGGTGAGTTGTATATTCCTGACAAATACGCTCGTTTTGTGTAGCCTAGGCATAACTACTACTGCACGTTTCCAGTTTGTATATATGTACCTCCTATGTTGACACATTCCACCAACAAAATAAGGCTTTTCACTGGAAATGTGTGTTTCGAAGTCCATGAATTACAGAAAGAGCATTTTTAGACAAAAGTGCATATGTCTGTGTGAAGACATGAAACCAAAACAAAATATCCAAAAGGTACCAGAGTTGACATCTTCCAGGACGCGACATTACGACACGATACAACATTTTTCACAAAAAAAAAAAAAAAAAAAAAAAAAAAAAAACCCTCTCGCTCCACCCCAAACTTCGCTTAACATGGAAGATATTTCGAAGCTTTCATTTTCTAAAAAATAACGATTCTTCGTTAAAATGCCGTATACGATATATTTATACTACAAAATGTACACATGTGTACCCATTACAAGGAATGGCCTGCTAAGTCTTCTTTATTCCGAAGGAATTTTGTACAACTGGTAAAGTATAGGAGATAAAAAAAATTACTACACGAAAACTGTAGCGCTTTAAAAAGCAACGTTATTTTTTTACTGACACTGATTATTTTTTAGATATTGACTTGAGTTTTAAATTCTTAATTTTAAAATACTGTTGATATTTATTTTTTTCGCGATGTTACAAAAAAGCGTAATTTCAAGGTCATTATATGGCCATCCGATTTTTAAACATTTGAACCACGGGTTTCCTTTCTATTTATAACAGAATAATGGTGCTATAAGCTTTCGTAAGGAAAAAAAAAAAAAAAACTATAGAGGGTAGAAAAAATCCTGGGAATATAACTTCTGATTTTGTTTAAGTGTAGAGCTTTTGGAAACTTAACCATTTGTTTATTTTTGTGGTTATAGTGACGACAGTTCTTCGGCAATGAATAGGCGACTTGTCAAATGAAAGGGCGGTACCCTAGAGTTTTTCTTCTTTATAATTTACCTTAAAGTTGTCAGTCTAAGGAATTTGGATAGTACCATTTTTGTTTTAAGGATAGTTGGTACTGATTTTGCTACGTTCTACAAATTTTAGCCTATCTAGCTTAAATTTTTGGATTTTTTTAACGTACTTATAGCATTAAATTCAATATATTTAACTAACTTTCAAAGAACTATTTTTTTTATAAAAAATGGAGTTCATACAAAATGCACCACTTTAATAAAAGTTGGAAAGTAGGCATGGGTCCTCGATACCCGCGATACTTGCATGTTACGCATCGAATGATACGTCAGAAAGTTCGCTCGATACTTTTTCGATACTTTGGCGGTAATTATGCAATTTTTATTTTATTTTAAAATCACAAAATATTATTGCCACAAATAGAACATTACAAATCCCGAGAAATTGTCAGGAATGTGGTATCTGTACAGTAACATTATACAAGAAAATAATCGTGTGTCAACTGTCAGTTAACAGTTCTCAAGAAGAAATTACTACATATCTCCTGTCACCTCCTCTTTCTAGTACACTGCATTACTGCAAAACAAATTAAACATTTCCAGAACTAAATATTTGTGTATTCCACCTGCAACAATTTTCTCTGAAAGACTATTTAGTACAGCAGGACTCGTATGTGACAGAAAAAGAAGTAGACTTGACCCGGAAACAGTGAAAATGCTAGTATTTTTGAACAAAAACTTATAAAAGTGGACTGTTTTGCTTTTAAATGTCTAAGGTAGAGTCTCATTAAATATGTACACCTATTTAATTTTATTGACATTACACAGTTCTACCAACATTCTATTTTGTATTGACACTAGAAGTAGAAATGGCGGCCTGCCTCGGTAGCGTAGATGGTATCGTGTCTGCCTCACATTCAAGAGGTCCCGAGTTCGAATCTCGGTCAGGTATTTCATCATTTCATTCATCGTCTGATATGACTTAAAAAGTTAAAGGACATAATTACAAAAGGGGGAAAAATGACTGTATCGAGTATCGATAACTGGTATTAACCCATACGTATTAGTGAAGTATAAGGAATATTCAAGGAACATGTACAATGAAAAATTACCGTTCTGTAACATTGGATTTTTTAATAACAGTTACAGAACACTAACTTTTTATTATAAAATCCAATGTTTAATTCATTCTTAAAGCTCATTGTTCCACCAACACCAACTCCAATACTCAGACCATAATACGAGAATCGATTGTAGGAAAAATGGCGGCGCTCGTGGCCCAGCGTGTTATGTTGTGGTTATATCTACAGAGTAAAGTGTGTGTTTGTTTACTTTGTGTGTTTGAAGAATTAATGTAATTCATATTACAGTGGCAATTAGTGACTAACGAGTTAGTTTATAGTTGAGTATTTAACATAAGATGACAACGTTTACCTAAATATATACTGTGAAGCATTGTCGAAATGCATTGTTATTGTGTTCCCAGCTACGATCTAATTATGGTAGTATACCTCACACGACATTTAAATTTGCGAAGGAAAAATCGTAATGGGATAAGTGGATCAGGATCATACATCGTAAAGATTTTAAAGTAAATGACAAAACTGTAGTTTGTATTCATCATTTTGAACAGTGCTTTGAGGTTAACTAAGACATCTTTCCCGTAAATGATGGTGAACCAATTCGTGCCCTTCGAAAAGTACAAAAATTAATAGATGATGCCTACCCCACGATTTTTAAAAATCAGCCATCCTATCACACATTAAAGCTCAACCAGAAAAAACGAAATCCTGAAGAATGCATCCAACACATTTTACAGAGAGTGAAGATAATTTTAATATTTGGTGTGCACAAGATGTTATTGACAGTTTTGAGTCCTTAAAAACCGAAGTGGTGAAGAGATTTTAACTCATTGATAGGCATTATTAAAGACGATTAGTTACGTTCTTTTCAATAACATTCAAGATCCAAGCTTCACTGATGTTCCTTCACTTAATAAGTTTCAAAGTATTTCATAACCTAGAAGAAATATTATGAGCCTACCAGTGGAAAATTTTAAATGAATCTTGCAGTGTGGGGGAACTTGATACCTTCAAACGTGACAATTGGAGTAAACTGGACAATCTGGTGAGTTCTCTTAAATATTATAGTATAAGCAGTATGTCCTTGCCAGAAAAGGTTACCATGTAAACAATGTAAAAGAAATTTTAGTACTTGCTACAGGCGATAGGATGATACAGTCCAATAAGGTAAAGTTTGCTGTGTTTAATGCTTATGAGTTGTCGCCTTATAAATTAAATTTTGATTGGAAGTATAAGGTGGAAAATGCATAGTACTGGTTGTGCTACTATATAATGTTATAAGCTCTTAGAATTTGTCATGATGCTCTTTATTTATGTTATTACACATTTTAGTTGAAAGTATAAAGTGATAAATGCTTAGGAGTTACCTCGCTGCTCCGTTAATATGGATTATATTATGTCCATTGTGTATAGTTTCCTATTCTGCGTAACCAGAGTCGCTGGGCTTCGACGGGCGCCATCTTGGAATCTGTATTATGGTCTGAGTATTGGAGTTGGTGTTGGTTCCACCTACTTTGTTAATCGAGATATTTTCATACTCGCTTCCTTGTATTAGAAAAATACAGCGATATTCAGATTTTTTAAAAAAGAGGATCGCTCTATTTTTTTGCCCCCAATTTACGTCCTCCAACGTTGTCATATCGGACGATGAATGGAATGGGTGAAATGATGCTCAAATGAGTCCGGGGTGCATGGAGCTTAGAGTTACCCGACATTCGTCTTTAAGGATTAGGTAAACCCCGAAAAAGCCTTATCCAGGTAACTCACCCTGACCGAGATTCGAACTCGGGACCTCTTGAACGTGAAGCAGATACGCCACCATCTACGCTACCGAGGCGGTCGGATCGCTCTATGATGGGTTTGAAAAATGCTCTTTGCACGACCGCGAGATAAATTCGAATAGCTACTCTCCACTTCGAAAAAAAAAACTATTTGATCATTCAAGCCAATAAGAAAATTTATCGGAAATGGTTAACGCCTAAGGAAGCAGAGACAAATTGTATGTTTTAACAAGATCTACATTTTTGTGTAGTAATATTTTTCTATCTCAGTTTACCAGTTATACAGAAGTGAATGAAGAGGACTGTTGAGAATATTGTGACTTTGTGGGTTCGCAGAATCAAAAGTCCAATTTACAGAAATTCAAAATGTTCTTTATTTCCGTACAAATACTGTTCAATTCTCACGTAACAACATTACGTCACATACACAACACAATCTACCAAGGTTGATGACCACGACAAACAGCATTCTGATTACATCTGTTTACGACTTACTCCTGGCGAGTCGTTACTCCCTTAAATACCTCATTTGATAATTCCAGACTGTTCCAGAACAATAAAGAAACCGAATCAAGATGTCACCAGAAATTTCCATTTATCTCAGTTTGTTTGTTTCGGCAGACCTTTATCTCCGGCGCTATCTTTAACTGCTTATCTCCGTGAAACACTATCCATCTGTTATCTATTTGCGCCGAAACTTTTCATGCCCTTTGCCGCGACAATATTTTCAGACAGTTAAACATAAATATTTGTTATGCAAATATTGTAAATCTGAGTTATTTTAATTAAAATCATTAAAATCAGTTTTGGAAAAATATAAATAGATGGGGGTAATGTCCATGATAATGCGCTGGGGGGGGGGGGATTTTCATGGAAAACCTTGTCATTTTAGGAGGCTTCTGAACTGTAATACCAACTTATGCGACTTTGTTTTCCAGCCAAACTGTTAGACACATACACGTGTAAGTCAGAATCGAATTATTGGTGGAATGGCATCTAGGTAACTAGAAGAGAGAAGATGAAAATGAAAGGAAAGGCTCTTTGTACTAAACCAAGAGAGAGAGAGAGAGAGAGAGAGAGAGAGAGAGAGAGAGAGAGAGAGAGAGAGAGAGAGAGGGGGAGAGAGAGAGAGAGAGAGAGAGAGAGAGAGGAAAAAGAAAATTTTGAAAAACAAATTAGCCTTAAGTATCCACAAACGGTGTATCTCGAATACGAGACCCATAGTGGGTTGCCGGGAAAGTGAGTCAGTTGGAGAATTTAATGTCAGGACGGCACGTTGGCTATGGTAGCTCAATGGGTAAGAGCGACTGGACGGAAACCAGGAGATACGTGGTTCAAATATCGGCCATGACATTGAATTTTTCAGTTTGACTCTATCCGTCCAAAAATTAGTCTTAATTCTATTACTCCTTGCTCGTTATTTTAGTGTTTTAAAAGCTATGAAAATGTGCTTAAACCTCAATGATTTTGAATTATCTGTTTAATTTTTTTAAGGACCGTTTCTGCGTAAATGTTCCATTTAACCAGACCTATGAAGGAATTAAATGAATGCTCTAATGAGTTGGGGATGTGAACGTCCTTTATATTTATCCTAAGAATTGAGGGGAGCAGGTGAGATTCAAAACCAGGCCCTCTTGAGAGGCCTACCTTCCCGTGACCGAATTCTGCGTATCGATAAAGTATTTGTTTGCATAAATTGTCAAGTATTGTTTCCAATATTTTATGACAAAGAATGATTTTGTATTCCAGTAATTAGAATTCTAGCTTCTAAACCCAAAGATTCCGGGTTTAATTCTCGATTGGATAAGTCAGGATTATTCCCCATCCTCCCTAGAGTTTGGGAGCGTAAATGTGTGGAAAACCCAAGGAAACAAATGTACGCCCTGATTTACTCAGTAGCAAAGAAGGAACGCCGCTCCAAACAAAGCGCCAGTTGGACCTTTGGCGGTATTTAAATGAAACACACATAGACATATACAAAGCGATTTCTTATATCTGTGATCACTCATGTGCAAATGTGAAACGTTCTTCAGCTAAGCTGTATAAATAACATTAATATATGAAGAGCTTCGTTTTTAAATGAGGAAGTAGTAAAATCGCATTGCGTAAAATCAATTAACATTTAATTCACGCTTTCTTGAGTTATTTTACCTCTAATCATTGCGGAAGTATCCGAGAATAAGCATTTGTCTCTTGTTTTTTGTCGAGGTACAGATATTCAGCTGTTTGTTTCTGCATCAATGCTAATGGAATTTGTGCTTGGATCTCCAACCTTGGAAATGGGTTTATGATGTAGTTTAAGGTATACATTTCAGTTAGCGTCAGAACGTTTGTGGATGTTTCTAACTTCTATGTTAAATAATGCATCTGTAAACAAGTGAAGATCCTTGATTTTATTTTAACTTGAAAGCTTCACCACATATTCAAAACGTAAGATAAATTGAGGATATTAACATTCAAATCAGTAATATAAAATCTTTTTACTTGATTTCTTTTGATGAACTAATGCTCCAAGTGGATGATTGTATCTATCCAAAAGTTGTATTAAAAGTTAAAAAGTCAATGTAAACAAATATTTTTAGGCACATCAATTTTAATCAGGAATCTGTGGTGGAACAGGAGACTACGATAAACATTTCTAGCCTTTGACATTTTATTGTAAAGAGATTTCTTTTTTCCTCCCAACTTTCTAGTTCTTGTGGCTTCTTACTAACGTTTTGCAGAAGCCGAAAGCCGATAACGCCGATTCTTGAAGGATCGATGTCGTCTTGTTTTGACTATTCTATTGATATATTCGTATTTAGTGCTGTAACATTAGTTTAGTATTGTCTCAGATGTAGACCAGTGTGGTATATTACCGTGTAATATGTTTGGAAAATACGATTTTATCCGATAAAATTTCAGTTCCTTTCCAAACATTGATAACTGAATAATTGAGTTCATCTTAAAAAATTCTATAAATAATAAAATAGTTATTTATTTGGATTTACAAAATATTTAGAATCGATGTTTTACTATGTGTACGATGATATTTGAGGTATTGAATAGCGAAGAAGCGTAAATATGGTGAATGCAAAAATAACAAATACTAAACTGTATGTCAAAATGAATGATTCAGGTGACGAAAATTTTATAAATTCGAGTAGTAGTTTGAATTGTTAATCTTAGTTTGCTGCGCAAAAGTCCTCTGCAAATTATGACAAAGACTATTTGTTTTAAGGAATGGTGCATTTCTAAATTGTTATGAATATTTGAAGGAAGTTATTTTAGAACTTTTCTGAGAAATTGCAGATACTAAAATCATCGAGTCGCAAATCTGTACATTGTAGACGTCGCATGTTTGTTGCTTGTTTTTCTGATAATTAAAGAAAAATTGAGCATCGACTAGGCCATCTACGAGGTAATCGATAGTCAAATGTCTGACTATATTAAGAGTAGGCGTTCCTCTTTTGTCTCGCAAATTTTAACTTTATTCTTTTGTTTGACCTGCTATATTGACTCTGGTAGATATAATTCGACTCTTTACAGAGATTATTCATGTCTAACAGTAAAAGGCCTACTTTTCAGTAACAAAAGTATCACGTAATGTGTTTTTTATTCTAGTGGCAGATAAAATAAAGGCAAAGCTACACTGAGAATTCCAACTTCTATAATAAACCTGCCATGAAAATTTAGCCACATAATTAGAGCATAATTTTAAACTTGCATGCAAATTTGCATGTTGCTACACCAAATAGTTAATTATTTATTAACTTTTTGTGAAAATATTGTAAAAATTAGTCGCTATATAAAATGTTCTACGCGTTAAAAAGTTTTTAAGTTGAATTTTTGTTTTCGGCTGGTACAGAGCAATTTTAAAAGACCCACAATCTTATTTTTTGGAATATTCTTGTAGAATTTGTTCTAAAATATTTTCCATGTCTTAGCTCTCAAAATTTTGAAAATATTAACCTTTTTTATTCCTTAACACCATATAATTTTTAAAACATGATCATTGACAAAACAAGGGGGGGGGGGGGAATGTGACGTTTCTTACTATGGACCTATCCTGTAAGTTTCACCAAGTTAAATGATAAACTTTGACACGTGAGGCATTTTGTAAACTGAAAAGTGTTAGAAAAAAGTTCCTCAGAAAATTAATTTTAAAGTAGCGATTGTTAAATGTTTCCTTAAATCGTCATGTGATGGCCTAAAATGGTGTAAATGATAAAAGTAGCACGCCATCTATTACTATGACATGAAATGTGTAGTGTTTAACGCCCGCTTTTACTACATACGGCACCGCAGGCGATGACACTGATGATACATGAGATGAAGATGGAGCACCGGTGGAATGAGATGGCGGGGGAAACCGGAGATCCCGGAGAAAACCCGTGCCAGCGCCGTGTTGTCCACTACAAATCTCACTTTGCGGTCGCCTGGGATCGAACCCGGGCCGCCTTGGTGAGAGCCAAGCGGTCTAACCGCTGAGCCACGGTGCGGCCTATCTATTACTAGACACCCTAAGCTACCAAAAATGCCAAAAAAGAAAATTCCACGATTTTCAACATTTTCGGTGAATTTTCAGTGTAGCGTTGCCTAAATTACATAAATATGTTAAAGAAATGCATAATGTAACAAGTTGCGATTTTGTGAGGGAGTAAATTATTGACGAAGTGTAATTTTGTCATTGTAACTGAGGCAATTAGGTATTTCGATGAACTGAGAGTGATATCGTGCGTATTCTCACCATTCTGCGTATGTTTTAAACGAGTCTTGCTCTACTTAGGTGGAATGTCCTGGTTAACAGAACACGAGGCACGCTACATCTAATTATATGTCTATGTTTAATAACAGTGAAATGCTACGAGAAAGTGTCTCCAATACAAAAATCTTCAGTCACCTTCACCTCTGAACTTCAACTTGTTGAAGCATTGAGTTACATCACCTGATCGAGCTTCTTTTGTTTGTAAAGTTAATCCAGTCATTCAGGTGTTGTCGCAAAGTTTACTTACTTAATGTGGTTAAAGAAGTATTATATTACACTCAGATATTCCATGTTTGAGATCCGCAGAACGCAAAAGAAGCGTTTTGGAGAAAGATCTTCGTTCTCAAAGACGAAAAACTGAATAAGTATCAAACTAAGTTTAACATCTTCCTCTCGCCTCTGTTTTGCTGTTGATTTGTTTCAAAATCGTCTAACGAGTTGACTTAAATAGCGTACGCTATTTAAGATGTATCTGAAATAGTCAGTGTAGCGCTGTCTTTATTGGATTTTCTGTAATTTTAACCCAAAGAGGTTAGCAAATATTTAATTCAGAACTCCTGTTCAAATACATTTTGAGAGTAGGCACTTTAAAGAAATTGTTCTCGTTTGTTATTTAGTACTATTTTCCCAGCCACATACTCAGTGATGAAATATCGATATTCCACACAAAATATCGATATTTGGTATTTCAGAAGAAAAAATGCAGGGCTTGAGGTCGCTAAATACTAAAACCTTTTTAGAAAAAAAATAACTGGTGAGCGGTTCTCTTTATTCTAATGCAATTTGTTGTAATTATATATAACTGATAGATAAACAGAATCTTACTGTACTATATATGTGCATCTCGTTAAAGGTTACAACTTATGCCTAGTGCTTGTTTTGAAAGTGGGTTAACCTATATCTTCTTCCACGTTTAAGGAACGCTGATTTAACATTTGAAATAAAATCATAACTGCATAATGGGAAACATTTTAAAGTAAAAAAAAGTGTAATGAATATTAGAGAAAATAAATATTTAAAATCTTGCGTGCTATGTGCATGCAGCTGTGTACGTCCATTTAAACGGCGCCATGTTTAAATATCCAGAAGGTCAAAAGTACAGTTTTAATAAAACTCGCTGTAGGGTAGGCTTGAAACATTAAGGCTTTATTTTTGCGAATGAGCCCATGTAGCACTACCCTATCGCTCAATCGGCGATCCTCCAAATCAACATTCTCCACTCGCTGGATCATGTCGCCAGACCGGCTGGTGCGAGGCCGTGACTGTCTTAGTTTGTTGTCACACGATGTTCTACCTTCATTGAACTGTCACACCCAGGAACGTACATTAGACACATCCATGATACCATCACTACATGCCTCACTCAACTGTCTTGGTTTGTCACACGATGTTCTACCTTCATTGAACTGTCGCACCCACGAACGTACATTAGACATATCCATGGTACCATCACCACATGCCTCACTCAACTGTCTTGGTTTGTCACACGATGTTCTGTCTTCATTGAACTGTCGCACCCAGGAACGTACATTAGACACATCCATGGTACCATCACTACATGCCTCACTTAACTGTCTTGGTTTGTTGTCACACTATGTTCTGTCTTCATTGAACTGTCACACCCAGGAACGTACATTAGACACATCCACGGTACCTTCACCACATGCCTCACTAAACTGTCTTGGTTTGTTGTTACACGATGTTCTGTCTTCATTGTACTGTTGCACCCAGGAACGTACATTAGATACATCCATGGTACCATCACCACATGCCTCACTTAACTGTCTTGGTTTGTTGTCACACGATGTTCTGTCTTCATTGAACTGTCGCACCCAGGAACGTACATTATACACATCCATGGTACCATCACCACATACCTCACTTAACTGTCTTGGTTTGTTGTCACACAATGTTCTGTCTTCATTGAACTGTCGCACCCAGGAACGTACATTAGACACATCCATGGTACCATCACCACATACCTCACTCAACTCTTGATTTGTTGTCACACGATGTTCTGCCTTCATTAAACTGTCTCACCCAGGAACGTACATTAGACACATCCATGGTACCATCACCACATGCCTCACTAAACTGTCTTGGTTTGTTGTCACACGATGTTCTGTCTTCATTGAACTGTCACACCCAGGAACATACATTAGACACATCCATGGTACCATCACCACATGCCTCACTTAACTGTCTTGGTTTGTTGTCACACGATGTTCTGCCTTCATTGAACTGTCGCACCCAGGAACGTACATTAGACACATCCATGGTACCATCACCACATGCCTCACTTAACTGTCTTGGTTTGTTGTCACACGATGTTCTGCCTTCACTGAACTGTCACACCCAGGAACGTACATTAGACACATCCAGAGTACCATCATCACATGCCTCACTCAACTGGCGATGAATTTCAATAGTTGTCACACCACGAAAATGGAGAAAATGAAAGATTACATGCTGTTTTTTTTTTTCCAATGAAAACGTAGCCATTTTAAGTATCAAAAACAGTCCTAACTCTCGTCGCTGCCACTAGAGTTCTATGCACTGTACAGTGCTGCCATCTGTCACGCATTCACAAGTGTCCACGTGTATTTAAAAAAAAAACAGAAATCTCTATCTGGTCCCAGTCCTGAAAAAATAGGTGTTACTATTACAATACTATTATAAAATTATTCTTGTTTTATTCCATCTTAAACATTTTAATTATTTATTTCCTCATTTATTCCCCCGATTCATGTTCTTATAAATTTGGTTTCGTTATTCTTAGGAACATATTTTGTTAGTGATGACTTGTTTCATTTGTTTTAAATGGGCGTTCTGTATTAAAATAGTTTCACTATATACAAATACACGTTAAGGATCGATAATTGCATCACCTTTCAGCTCATCTTTATTAATAGCGCTTACTTAAATTAATGGACATTTTTGAAACCTGATATTCTTGCTTTTTGTCCTTGATGCAATTAGTCCTGTAGTGTAATCGATGTTTACTTATTTTTTCTCAGTTTTAACACATTTTCATAATTTCGATTTTCTAAACATTGATCCATTCTTACCGTTGTAATTTCGAGAGCCAAATATTTACAATCGTTCTAACTCACGGCATTTTCCAGCCAGAATATCTAGGATTGCTGAAAGCAAGCGTACCAACTACGACACTTCGTTTGGAAGCACGCCGAATGTTGATATACGAATGAAGGAGAAGCAACAGGTAAGGGGGTGGGGTTGCCTCCGGATGATTCGGAATTGACGATGACGTAATGGCAAGGAGATGAAAATATGCTACAACAAGATGTGCATCAAGAACGTACTTGTTCCTTGAAGGCTTTGTACAAGAACGCCTTATGCAAATAACAGATATTTGGATTTCCTTTAACGGGAGTAGTGTCTAGCGCATCATTTATTATCTATCTGTAAAATATGTTCTTTTGTCCTTCGCACAAACTTAGTGAAGTCCAGAGAGGACAGAATACGACTTGATATTACAGCACAAGAGGTTTTGGGCCAATCATACGACTTCATGCCGAGTTTCATGATAAGGTTGGCTCGTAGCTGTAATTACAACGATAAGGTTAGAAAATCGACTTGCACAGTTAAAGTGAGTAAAAAAATGTTATATGTAGAATGACCTTGACCTAAAAAAATATTCAAATGATAGAAAAATGGCCTACAAAACGACATTAAATATATTTAATCTGACATAGAAATATAACAAACATCCACTTGCAGGATTTTCTGTGTTCACAAATCACTTACAAAAGCTAATGCCCGATTTCACCAACAGATGTTAGAATCGAGGTTAACAAATGTAACGTAACAATTGCCACAGCGCTAACAAAGCTGTTAAATTTCTTGCATTTCACCAACCTGTTTTCTGAAAATGTTAAACACGTGTTAACGCAAAGAAACTTGTAAATATTACAGCTAAAGAAGGCTATGGATGAGTCGTATTACTGCGATGCGTTTTTGTTTTCGTTTTCGTCTGCACACAGCTGAAAAAATGTTGGGTGAAAAAATCGTGAGAGAACCGTGGAACAAATTTCTCATCGATGGAGAAAGAACTGTTAATTGAATTGGTGACAAAGTGTAAGGATATCGTGGAAAATAGAAGGACGGATGCGTGAATGTGAAAGAGAAAGATGTCATGTGGGAAAATATTGGAAACGAATTTAATTCAAAAGCATGTGTCACTACTACAAGCATGAAACAACTTCGTCAGTACTGTGTAAATTTAAAACGAAGTGCGAAGGACAAGTGACGAGTGACTTGAACGTTTCAAGACTGGAGGTGGACAGTGTATTATCCACATAATTCAGTGAATTATAAAATCGTAAAGTTAATAATACTTTAAGCGAATTCGAGATCGGCATATTCCTTTTAATGCATATTCTAATCTCTCTTGTACTTTCGCAGTAACCTTCATAGCAACTTGTTTCGACAGTCTATATCTCTGTAGACAATTTGCAAAATAATTTCTCCTCATAGGCCGTACTCTATTACGAATGCCATTTAGACAGTCTTAAATATAGCAAATCGACATCAACAGCTGCGTTCACGCCCGCCATCTTGACTATTTGCATGTATTAAGGACTTAACAGAAATATGTTTTGATAGCTTAACAAGAGATTTATCGCGTGTGTTAAGCTAACACTAATTTTTGTTATAACTATTGCTAACAAGGAATACTCCAAAATGGTTAAGTAACTATCAAAAAGTAATTCGAAATTAAGAGAACTTCAGAGTCTTCTAAAAAGTTTGATACTCATTTCACTTTTCATAATTATATCTTAAATGTATTGTAATGTAATCAAAATTACTAAAGCTGTGATTGAGAGAATTAAAATTTCTGAAAAATTAGTTTGGGAAGAGGGCCTTTTTCGTGCCTCATTCTTGGAAGATAGAGTGCCTGAACATCTTAAATACACAAACACACACACGCACGTTTTCTAAAACTGTTTTCATGGAGGTGCAGGCGGTGTCAAAACTCAATTCCAATGAAATCTCGACACTGTGACTGCTAGGGTTAGATAGAATCAGAAGTCTGGTTTGCAGAAGTTTAGAACACTTTATTGCAGTATAAAGATGTGAAATTGACAGTCAGCTGTCTTTAAGGTGGACTCAGTGCTCCGCCGCACGTAAAAAAATGAAAGAAATCACTGCGGTACACTTCAAACGTCAACTGTCACAATAACCATCACACAACTGGCACTTCTAATACTTTGCCGGTATTTATACTGCAGTCATTGTTTCTAGAATGCCGTACGCCTTCCGAGAACATTCGCGGCGACAATAGAAAAAAAAAAAAAATTCTTTTTCTCTTGGCAAGCGTTCAGCTCTCCTGACCACCCGCCCGGCTCCCACTTGTCGCAGCCGCACAACAAGATTTTTCGTAAGAATAATTTGCAGAACTTAATAGGGAGGAAACATAATTTGATTTTAAAACGTGAAATCATTAGTGGATTTTTTCCTGTAGTTAAATCGAAACATCTCCGCAGCATTTAAAAGGGAACTATCACTATGCTGATACCTGTACACGCTTGAGAGTGTGATGGCATAATCTCTGCTCAATGAGGGAGGAAGAAGAAGAAGAAGAAGAAGAAGAAGAAGAAGAAGAAGAAGAAGAGGAAGAAGAGGAAGAAGAGGAAGAGGAAGAAGAAGAAGAAGAAGAAGAAGAAGAAGAAGAAGAAGAGGAAGAAGAGGAAGAAGAGGAAGAAGAGGAAGAGGAAGAAGAAGAGGAAGAAGAGGAAGAGGAAGAAGAGGAAGAAGAGGAAGAAGAGGAAGAGGAGGAAGAAGAAGAAGAGGAGGAAGAAGAAGAAGAGGAAGAAGAAGAAGAGGAAGAAGAAGAAGAGGAAGAAGAAGAAGAGGAAGAAGAAGAAGAGGAAGAAGAAGAAGAGGAAGAAGAAGAAGAGGAAGAAGAAGAAGAGGAAGAGGAAGAGGAAGAGGAAGAGGAAGAGGAAGAGGAAGAGGAAGAAGAACCCGGCCTACAAGCCCAGAATATACTTCAATTATTATTATTATTATTATTATTATTATTATTATTATTATTATTATTATTATTATTATTATTATTATTATTATTATTATTATTATTATTATTATTATTATTATTATTATTATTATTATTATTATTATTATTATTATTATTATTATTATTATTATTATTATTATTTTTGCTACTACTACTACTACCTCTACTACCACTACTACTTCGTAGCAGATTTTTGGTACACATGGTTTATATTAAGCATGCATTATACCATTAATAGTTGTTAGTTCGATTTACTGAACTTATTAAATAGAAAAAAAATTATAGACACAGAGGAAGGACGTAATACGTTCTTCTTGAAAATACTGCTTCAAAAACAGGAAGGAAGTAAAATGGTATTGTTAACTTCGGAAGTGTAGCGTGATTTATTTACGCACAGAGTTATTGAGTAAAGTATAATGTTGCCCGAGACAGGCCTAGCACGAAGACCAGATAGCCATCAAACCTGTTGGAACAGTTAGACGTGAGGAAGCATGCCAACTACTTGCAGATGGTCAGTTGCAATCTTACCAGTAGCCGATTGTGTGTCAAAATTGTACCACTGTTTGCTTAGACCACGAGCTGTTAATGTAAATAAAACGGACAAAATATATTTTGTAGTACTCTCCGGAATCAAGTCTGAACGGAGAAAGGGCAGGTTGAGCTATTAGTGTGCTAAAATTCACGTAGCCATAGGTCGAGCATTCCTTTTCTTTAAAGTAACATTCTCCAGCGTTAAGTCATATCGGACGATGAATGAAATGTTCAAATGAGCCTAGGTTACATAGAGCTTAAAGTTACCAGTATAGGGGAAAACCTTATCACCCTGACCGAGATTAGAAGTAGGAACCTCTTAAACGGACACGCTACCATCTGCATAGCGTTCAAGAGGTCCTGAGTTCGAATCTCGGTCAGGGCGCGTTATCTGGATGAGGCGGTATGTGGCGGCTTTATTGAAAGATCGCATACGAGGGTGGTCTGAAAGGTTTCCGACCTAATAAAGATAAGACATTTTTTCATAAATTTTTTGTTTTAGTTTTCAATATAGTCTCCTTATAACTCTACACACTTCTCACAGCGATGCTCCCATCTCTGTAACCCGTCGAAATAGTACTTGGCGTTTTTCGTTGCAAAATAATTGTTCACGAAGGTGATTTGTCTCTTCATTTGACGAAAATCTCTGTCCTCCGAGCGTAATTTTCAGATCAGGGAACAAAAGGAAGTCGCTTGGGGCTAGATCTGGTGAGTCAAGCAGTTCAAACCGTAAGTCGTGGACGTATTATGGTGTATCCAAGTTTCATCTACATTAATTAATCGGCGCCAAAACTTGGATATACTGCACTTAAACTGCGCCAACAGAGCGTTAGAAATGTTTATTAGAACACGTTTTTGGTCTAATGTGAGCAAACGCGGCATCCAACACGCGGACAGCTTTCTCATATCTAAATATTGATTTAATATGTGACAAACACGTTCTTTTGACATGTTCATAGCCTCTGCTACCGGCAGTCGTCTAGCACCATTTGGTGAACTTTGGGGATGTTTTTGTCGGTAGTTGCAGTTTTTGGACGTCCCGAACGTTCGTCTCCCAAGCTCTTACGCCCACGTTTAAATTCAGCTATCCAAAATTTCACTCTTTCAAAAAGAACTATTTAATGACAGCTCGATACTCACTTTTGTCCATTTTCATAAAAACACTCACATCAACTCACTCAAACGACTGTTACATAACAACTGAGCGTCCAAAATGGCTGAAGCTCTACACTTCTAGCTCCGTATTTGCCGTTGCGCGTATTAAAATCCAAAATGGGTCAACAGATTGTGTGTTGGACATTTAATGCGCCAGGTGTATCTTATACCAAATGAAACTGGACTTTACTTTATGGTAGACTTGCGTTCCGACAAAGCCATATAAGGTCGATAGTTTATGGTTCTCTTTGAATGAAAGTTGGCTAAACGGTTAGGGTCATATAAGGACGAAACAGCTGAAAGTGTTTCCGGAGAAAGCTACGCACTCCAGAACGTATAGCTATTAATTAATGAAACGTTTTGTCCCACGTAAACATTGTGAATTGGAACGAGCGTTTTGGTTAGGTTATGTGATGGTGCTTGGAGTTTACTCGTTTTAATTGCGGAGAAAACTAACGATTTCAACCATAATAATATAGTAATATAATAATAAACTGCAAACTCAGTAGCAAGAAAGAGTGTTACAACTGCCAGTTCTCAATTCTATAGCCAGATGGCGCTAAACATAAATGTTTTGTGTTTTCTACATTCACGTAACTTTCTCTGCTCGCTGTTCCAGGAATTTTATTTATTTATTTTCAGTCCTATAGTATACACAAAGTGTTACATAGACCACGTCAGTTTATAATAGAAAATAATTACAATATAACACTATACACATATACAATTGATCATAAGACCACATCAGTCATGTGACAAAGAATACAAGTTTATAAAATTGACGTAAATATTGATTAATATATAATATATAATTTATATAAACATGTCAAAAACTCAGCTATATTTAAAATGTATATAATTTCCATTATTGGTAAGAAACTTTATTCATTATAAAAACAATGGGTTAACAAATACATTTGAGCTCTTTGTTAAAAGTATTTCTGTCTATCAACGACTTCAATGTGTGTTTTTTTTTTTTTTTTTTTTTTTAATTTACGTCCTCCAACGTTAAGTCATATCGGATGATGAATGGAATGGATGAAATGATGCTCAAATGAGTCCGGGGTCCATGGAGCTTAGAGTTACCCGACATTCGTCTTACAGCATAAGGGAAAACCCCGGAAAAACCTTATCCAGGTAACTCGCCCTGACCGAGATTCGAACTTGGGACCTCTTGAACGTGAAACAGACATGCTACCAATGCGGGAAATGAAATGTGTAGTGTTTAACGCCCGCTTTTACTACATACGGCACCGCAGGCGGTGACACTGATGATGCATGAGATGAAGATGGAGCACCGGTGGAATGAGATGGCGGGGGAAACCGGAGGTCCCGGAGAAAACCCGCCACAACGCCGTGTTGTCCACCACAAATTCACTTTACGGTCGCCTGGGATCGAACCCGGGCCGTCTTGGTGAGAGCCAAGCGGTCTAACCACTGAGCCACGGCGTGGCCCCAAAGCGGGCACTTCAGTCTGTTTGGTAATATGTTGAAGTATTTTGATCCATCATAAGTAACATTTTTTACGAGGGCTGTTCCATAAAGAATGATCATAATGTTTTACGATCATAAGTTTTCGCACTAAAATTCAATCTGATTATATTCTGTTAGCTTAATGTGAAACAAACACGCCGTAATAGTTTCATTGTTGGTACTCCTGGTTTCCGCCTGTGAGAACCGGGCTAGTTCAGATATGTTCAGTATCGTCTACCACTGTAATGGAGGTAACATGCAGTTAAAGTTGATGGTAGAGGAAGATCCGGAGTTTCTTTCAAACGTAATCACTGCTGATGAAACTTGGCTACATCATTTTGATCCTGAGAGCAAACAGCAAAGCTCAGTGTGGATATCTCCTTCATCACCAAAGCCCCCCCCCCCCCCCCCCCAAAAGCAAAAGTGGTTGCTTCTGCTGGGAAAGTTATTGTCATCTCATTCTTTGATATTCATGGAATGGTTTATCCGCATGTTGTACCTGCACACACATCAGTAACTGGACAGTACTACAGGGATGTCGTGAAAACATTGCAAGTCCATAGCAGGCGCAAAAGACCACATTTCCGTGAAGCAGGCTGGATGCTGGACCACGAGAATGCGCGGCCGCATATTGCCAATGTTATTGCTGAATATCTTGTAAAAATGAACGTGAATTGCATCGCTCACCCTCCCTATAGTCCGCATTTAGCCTCATGTGACTTTTTATATTCCCTAACTTGAAGTAAGACCTTCTTGGGAGGCATTATCCATCATCAGAAGCAGTGGTGAAGGCTGCGGAGGTGTTTTTGAAGGATCTCTCAAAAATGGTTTCCAGCAGAAACGCTGGAACAAGTGCATCGCATTCAGGGGAGACTATTTTGAGAAAGACCATAAAAATTGAGGATGAGCAAAGGTACGCTGTCAAAAAAGAGAGAGAGAGAGATTGTGATCATTCTTTATTGAACAGACCTCGTATTTCCAAACTGGCCCCTATATGACTGAATAAGTCATTTTGTCTACGAGTGTGGTGTTTGTGTATATCTTTATTTAGGCAAGGGGATACTGTAGAATGTTTTATGTCCAAAATAACATAATTTACATATATGCAAAAGACGGGTAAGATTTTGAGTTTCTTAAAGTATGGTCTTGATACAAATATGAAGATGGTGGCGATCAAGGGTTACCACAGCTCCATGTTGTGCGCCAGTTTGAAGCAGAAATTATATGTATGTGGCGAACAAAGAGTTCTACGTTGCGGCGCCAATTTGTAACTAAAATGTTTATGGTTGAGCAAATAATTTGGCGAGCAATGAGGTTTCTCTCAGGGTATGCGTGGATGGGTGTGAAGGATATTTTAACAACACTGGAATGCCCGTTTCCAACTTATTTATTTACTGCTTCGTCTTTTCAAACATCGAAATGAAAGTTGCCGACCGAGGGTTACCAATCTCGGTTAAGAGTTACTGAATGCAAATTGTTTATTACTCGATAAATTTTGATGACCCGACAAATATTCAAGACAGAACAAGTTGACCGCTCTAATAGGCTTCACGCCTCAGACTCTTCTCTCATAGGCTGCACGCCGAAGACCCTTCTGATCGGCTTCACGCCGAAGACTGCTTATAATGGCTTCCTAGCTGCAAACTAGCCACATCGGCTTCACGCCAAAGAGTGCTTTTCTGACCACAGCTGTGTGTGTGTGTGTGTGTGTGTGTGTGTGTGTGTGTGTGTGTGTGTGTGTGTGTGTGTGTGTGTGTGTGTGTGTGTGTGTGTGTGTGTGTGTGTGTAACTTTCACTCTCAAAATTCCTTTTTAACCAAAATCCCTTTGTGGCTGTTTTGTCGCCATTGTAAATGATCCAAAGAATTCCCTATTCATACACGTCAAGTGACAATTCCTTTAGAAATCTTCTAAGGACACTGCTTCTTACATGGCTTTGTTATAACACTTTCCCCCAACTCAACTGGCCTTGCCCTCGCCGTAACAAAGAACCAACATTCCTTTGACATCTATCATGATTCTTTGCTTCTGGCAAACCATAATTTCGGTATCAGTCTACATGACTCGGATTGTGGCAGCTTAGCTAAAACTCTAATAGCCCTCTTTTGGACTGAAAATAGGTGTGCAGAACCCCATAACATAGCCCCATATTCCAGTTGTGAATAAAATAAAGAAAAGTATACTTTATAAATTGCTTGAGGAGGTAAAATGTTAACTAGTTGAGGTAAAAAAAAAAGACAGTCTTGTTAAGTTTAGGGTAAACAGTCGAAATGTGATTTATTCGGGAGAGATTATCATCTATGTTAATGCCTAAGAATTTTGTGTTTTGCACTCTAGATATATTTCTCTGTTTGTATTTTCCTCTTTTCCCCCTTTTAGTCTTAGGAAAGATTATTTCTTTGTGTACTACGTTAGGCAGTAAGTAGAAGTACTGTAATTCATGCGAACGTTCACCGGAAATGTGTTTATAGACTTCCTGGGGGAAGGTTGTGCGTCTTTATCTTTCTGTGAACAACGTAGCTCAAAAAGGGAAGTCTGTTAAATACAAAACTTGGTATTTACGTTTGCACTTTCCAAACCTAATTAAGATTTTCAAAAACGTTCACCTATTGCCAGACTGCTCTTTATCTGGGGCTTTTTAGAAAAGTTTTTCTGAATATCGTGTGTAACGATTTTGAATAAATATAATGTTTAATATATTTTTACAGCTTGATTTGCAAGTTAAGGATAACCATATGTGAAAATTGGTCAAAAAATGCATAATTGATTAGAGTAGTTCACGTACTTCAATTTCTTATTATTTTAATGCCGTGCGACCGTTTAAAAATTGTGACATATGACTATTTAAGAAGGCACATATAAGTGGGCACAGTGCTTTATGTCACCTATTTTGGTGATTTTCTCGTGTGTTTTAAGTTTTGGCGCTTTTCAGAACATAAATTGCTCCACATGAAGCTTGAAGATTTTTGTGCTTGGATAAAAGAGTACCAAGAGATGAAGTGATTTTCTTTTTTGTAATGTCACCAGTGTTTGTGCAATTAAATAACAAAGCACATATTTCACAAGCAAATATTACAAAAATAATAAAACAATAATTGAATAATTTTTATATTAAACTAAGAGTCAGATTAAAATTTCATCTTATAAATTTAATGGTATATTTGAGTATAACCGTGAAGTATTATTTTTCTGAATCTAAAATTCCAACATGTGGAACAGTTTAATTAAATGACAATAAAACACTATAAATATATTAATATGATAAGAACTATTTTGGACAAAGGCCTAAAAACTGGTCTGTGAACTATTGTTGATATTAAAATAATTGTTACAGTTTCAAGTCAATCCAAGCAAAATTGTAGATTTTAGGATTGTCACAGATGGGCATCCTTAATAATCATTAATACGTGTTTGGTTATGTAAGCTAAATGTATAATTCATTTGTCAATTGTCATGGCAACAAGGATGAAACGGTCATTAATACTTACGTACCAATAGGAAATGACGTAAAACCCAACAGCATAGTCACCTAAAAATATGTTATTAATAAATAAATTCTTGGTAAAATATACGAAGTATAAATTATTTAATGACTGAAATATTGAATGTGCAATTGGACATGTTAACATTAAAAGCTGTTCAATTCTTTTTATTTCTTTAGTACAATTTGAGATAGAACCCGGATTTTCACATGAATTATACATATTATTAGGTTTATCTGAGACAACACAAGCAGATTGACCATTTCCTTCGAATTCACTGGCAAAAGTAATGGATATGCATGTTATTGATTGGTAATGTCGGTCATTGTTATAACATTTTACTGTTTTAAAATGACGATAACAAATCGAGATACAATTCGGCTACATAAACAAATAATCTAACCAGCAAGTTATGTGTTACTTCTATTAATTCATTCCTTTACAAAAAGTGGCTAAGAAGGCTTTACCCAAATAATTTAGATGTAATTCGTTATATTCTCTTAATTTGCTATAAAATATGGAAACACAATTTTCATTTATTGTTGCTTTTTCGACTTTTTTGAAGTACTGCAAAAAGTAATAGGCTAACAACAAACTTTTACTCGTCAGATCTCTCCATGAGGGCCTTGTATTCCCAATATACATTCTCGACCTGATAAATACCTATCACTTACACTTTTTAGTACCCCATATTCTGTTTCTGACAAATGAAATGTGTAGCTGTCTTCAATTTTCTGAGAATCTCCCCAGAAGTCCTTTTCATTCTGAATAACTTTCATATAAGTGATAAACCGTAAGCAATGCACAAATATTAGTACATACATCAAAAGTCATACTTGTTTAAATTAACTATTCCTGAGATAATGCTTATTTGACATTTTCAACACTTAGTTTTCTCAAATGAGAATTCATTCGTTTTTCAGCCAAACATTTTAAATCCATTACGTACAACAAGGCGCTGATGACCCAGCAGTTGAGCGCCCTTAAACACCACCTGTCCCTCCCTCCCTAATTACGTACAACAATCTCTTACGAGATTTTACTATCACTGAAGTCTACTTGGCAACCAAATAGTGAAATTTGCCCAAAAAAACTCATTTTTTTGTTTTGCTGAATTTAATATCTGTATAGCTTATTGCATTTCACAACTTTATTTCTTATGATCCGGGCTTAATTTGACCATGACGTCATATTTTAAAGGGCCAGGCGTTGGTGGGCGTGTCCTTTTAAAGTATCACTTTGCCTGAGGATTTTAAAATTTTCAAATTACTCTTTCGTGTATTCAAATTTAGGGGACTTCCTTTTTGGATACTGCAGAGGTTATGTTGGCTATTCTGCAGAACACTTATTTATTGCTGGCAAAAGTTTTGTAACTTGTACACAAAAAACAGATGGATATCATCACGTAACTGCTTTCTCTATTGAAAAATACAAGATTTAAATACAAGCCGCCTACAATTTTGTCGACGGGGTATGGGACACGGAGATTCGTCAGCGCCTAATGCTCGGCGATTATAAAACCATCCACGAGGCGCTGACAGCGGCATTAAGGATGGAGGTGGCCAAGGTAGCATCTATCCCGAAGTCGAGAACGAGGAGTGTCCGCTACGCCGGAGACAGAAGACCAGCTGAGGGACGCCGGCGAACACCTAGTGGCCTGTGTTGGGGGTGTGGACAGCCCGGGCATCTGCAGAGAGACTGCCCACACCAGGAAGAGCGGCCGGAAAACGAGTAAGGCCCGGCGTGGAGAGGGACACGTCGGCGCCATCACCACCATCCCCTCGAGTGACGATGCGCGCCGTCAGCTGGCGTATGGATGACAGCCTCATCGCGGACGGCTGGGTAGGAGGAAAGCCGTGCCGCGTGCTAGTGGACACTGGGGCGGCCGTGACCATCATCAGACCTGACGTGGCGAAGGGTTTGCCGACGAGGAAGCCGAGCCGACCATACCAGCTTGTATTGGCATCGGGCGACACCTTGCCTGTGGAGAAGGAGGCCCTGCTGGAGCTGAACTTGGGATGGAGTGCCGTGCGTCTGTGGGTGTTCGTCGCGAAGGTGGCTGAGGAGGTGATTCTGGGACTGGATGCCCTCAGGAGCCACGAGGCGACGGTCGACGTCGGCAGGAAGGTCCTACGGCTCAACGGAGAAGAGGTTATACTCGGTCAAACTGAAGAGCGCCTTGGAATCGGTAGGGTTATCTTGAACGAAGACGTGGTTGTCTCCGCGAGGAACGAGGTGATGGTGACGGCGCGACCGGAAGGCCGGACAGCAGGTTTGATTCAGAGGCAGCAGGAGTACGGCTTCACCTCGGAACATCGCAGAGGAAAGATGTTGGTGGTACACCTGGATCGCCTGGCCCGCTACGAAGGTGCTGTTCGGGACGACCAGCCTTGAGGAGGGAGCAGTGTCACCCTGGTGGTAGGCTCGCGAAGCCGATGAAAAATGATGGCCGATCGTTACCGGAAGTGAGAGACAGTTGAGAGTAGTTGTAGGAAAAATAAACAGTTTAAGGTTAGCTAGCAAACTGTAATGGCGACGAATGTATTTGCTAGGAAAATAAAGTGTAGTTTTTGTGTTTCGTAACCTCGTTTTATCATTCCACGAACCCACAAAGTCACAATACATACATTTCAACGACACTAAGGGACATTTCAAAAGTGCAAGACGCCAGTTTCAGATGTCCAAATCTTCCAAGGAAGCAAAGAAGGAAGCAAAGGGCCAAACACATGGAGCTGGAGAGCTTTAAACATCACATTTACAAAATTCTGAAATCTTTAAAAGCACTTTTCTCAAGTAATTTTTTTCATAGTTTTGCTACACTAAAAATGCTTCACGCGATGCAATTATTGTTATACACTCTTAATTAAATGTTATCCAGCTATAAAGATACTGTATACAAGGACTCCGAGGGCTACAGGATAATTTGGCTCTTAGGTACATTCTCATGTGCTTTTTGTCTTTACGAATGTTTAAAAACGATAATATATACCAAATATTTATCACATGAAATCCTCAGGTTGTTTGAAAATTTCTTTCATAGAGGTTAATACTGTTACCCTGGCGGCAGACTCGCGAAGCCGATGAATAAATGATGGCCGGTGGAGATTCGGGAAACTTCGGGGCCGATCGTTACCGGAAGCGACAGACAGTTGAGCGAAGTGTTTGAAAAATAAACAGTTTTTAGGTTATCTAGCAAATTGTAATTGTGAAGAGTGTATTTGCTACGAGAATAAAGTACAGTTTTTTTGTGTTTGTAACCTCGACTTTTATTTCACGAACCCACAAAGTCACAATACTAATGTTTTACACCTAAAATAAAAATATGAGCAAAAAAATTGCAAAACTTCATTGTTTGGAGCACTTTAATGTTAATTTTATTTAATTAATAATTAAATTATTAATAATGGTTAAAGCCACATTCATTAAATTTGATTTTAGCATGCACAGGTAATACATTACGTGGATTTTAGAATTTGACCATTTGGTTGCCTTAAAATAACTATTTCTGAGATAATGTTTGTTTTGTTTGATTTTTTCAACACTTAGTTTTCTCAAATGAAGACATTCTTTTTTTTCCGTCGTTTTTCAAGCAAACATTTTAAATCCATCACGTACAACAATCTCTTACGAGATTTTACTATCACTTCAGTCTACTGTACCTCTGTATTCCTATTGCATCTAGGATAAAATATATAACGAAACCATTTATACAAAACATGAAGTAGATCGAAGTATAATAGTTTGTGAAAACTGTGCAAGTGAGAGTGCGACACAGGTTTCTGCCCAAGTGCATCTCAAAACGAATCCGAATTCTTGAAAAGGTTACCAGCAATACAACACATTACTGTAAATAGCTCGTGAAGGTAACGGTGTTGCACGTATGTTATGCAGATTAGTTCCAGTATCACGTTATAAGCCTTAACGGCAGTAACAACTCGGAATTTGTGAATTCATCTAAACTCGTTCTGCTTTTGTTTTTTCCTCCATTACTTAACTACACTATGAAGAGGAAATGTATTCTACAAACCCCAGCTGCCCGCCTTCGGAGCGTAGTTATTAGCGTGTCTGCCTCACGTTCAAGAGGTCTCTAGCTCCAATCTCCTAGAAATGTAAGGTTTCCCTTATCCTGAAAGATGAATGTCGGGTAACTCTAAGTTCTATGTACCCTGGACTCATTTGAGCATTTCATTCATCGTCCGATATGAATTAACGTTGGAGGGCGGAAATTAAAAAAAGAAAAACACACCCAGTTATATTGAGCTTAACTAAAAAAACAAAATATCAGATAGGAAACTTGGTACAGATGTTAAACATCCTCCAAAGATAATACTATAAGATTTTCACCCAAATCTTTACCACTTCAGACAACCCACTACGTACAAAATATTTTGTTATTTTGGATTTTCTCAAAAATTGTTCAGACCATTTTGGTTAAAATACATTACGTAAACAAAATTTGTCTGATTAATAAAATTATACAATAATGTTTTGCAAATATCTGTAGGGGAAAGGTAGAGGCCGATTAAAAAATTCAATGCCATAGCCGGGATTTGAACCAAGGATCTTCCGGCCTGGTTGCTCTTAACCACTGAGCTACCATGGCAAATGCCAGCATGACAATTCTCCAACTGACTCGTATTTTCTTTGGTAAACAACTAGGAGTTCTCAAACACATGAACCAAGTACCTTAATTTCCATTAATTGACCTAATAGTGGTCCGAACTATAAAGCCGGGAACTTAAAGTACTTACAGCATAGTAAGTCGTCATTAAGATAGTTGTCTCATGTGTTTATGAGAACTCCTAGTAGTTTACCGGGAAAAACCCGGGTCAGTTGGAGAATTTAATGTCATACCCGGGCCTTAAAGTACTTACAGCATAGTAAGTCGTCATTAAGGTAGTTGTCTCATGTGTTTATGAGAACTCCTAAGTGGTCTACCGGGAAATACACGAGTCAGTTGGAGAATTTAATGTCATACCCGGACCTTAAAGTACTTACAGCATAGTAAGTCGCCATTAAGATAGTTGTCTCGTGTGTTTATGAGAACTCCTAGTGGTTTACCGGGAAATACACGAGTCAGTTGGAGAATTTAATGTCATCCCCGGACCTTAAAGTACTTACAGCATAGTAAGTCGTCATTAAGGCAGTTGTCTCATGTGTTTATGAGAACTCCTAGTGGTTTACCGGGAAATACACGAATCAGTTGGAGAATTTAATGTCATCCCCGGACCTTAACGTACTTACAGCATAGTAAGTCGCCATTAAGGTAGTTGTCTCATGTGCTTATGAGAACTCTTAGTGGTTTACCGGGAAATACACGAGTCAGTTGGAGAATTTAATGTCATACCCGGACCTTAAAGTACTTACAGCATAGTAAGTCGTCATTAAGGTAGTTGTCTCATGTGTTTATGAGAACTCCTAGTGGTTTACCGGGAAATACACGAGTCAGTTGGAGAATTTAATGTCATACCCGGACCTTAAAGTACTTACAGCATAATAAGTCGTCATTAAGGTAGTTGTCTCATGTGTTTATGAGAACTCCTAGTGGTTTACCGGGAAATACACGAGTCAGTTGGAGAATTTAATGTCATACCCGGACCTTAAAGTACTTACAGCATAGTAAGTTGTCATTAAGGTAGTTGTCTCATGTGTTTATGAGAACTCCTAGTGGTTTACCGGGAAATACACGAGTCAGTTGGAGAATTTAATGTCATACCCGGACCTTAAAGTACTTACAGCATAGTAAGTCGCCATTAAGGTAGTTGTCTCATGTGTTTATGAGAACTCCTAGTGGTTTACCGGGAAAAACACGAGTCAGTTGGAGAATTTAATGTCATACCCGGACCTTAAAGTACTTACAGCATAATAAGTCGTCATTAAGGTAGTTGTCTCATGTGTTTATGAGAACTCCTAGTGGTTTACCGGGAAAAACACGAGTCAGTTGGAGAATTTAATGTCATATCCGGACCTTAAAGTACTTACAGCATAATAAGTCGTCATTAAGGTAGTTGTCTCATGTGTTTATGCGAACTCCTTGTGGTTTACCGGGAAATACACGAGTCAGTTGGAGAATTTAATGTCATACCCGGACCTTAAAGTACTTACAGCATAGTAAGTTGTCATTAAGGTAGTTGTCTCATGTGTTTATGAGAACTCCTAGTGGTTTACCGGGAAATACATGAGTCAGTTGGAGAATTTATGTCATACCCGGACCTTAAAGTACTTACAGCATAGTAAGTCGCCATTAAGGTAGTTGTCTCATGTGTTTATGAGAGCTCCTAGTGGTTTACCGGGAAAAACACGAGTCAGTTGGAGAATTTAATGTCATACCCGGACCTTAAAGTACTTACAGCATAATAAGTCGTCATTAAGGTAGTTGTCTCATGTGTTTATGAGAACTCCTAGTGGTTTACCGGGAAAAACACGAGTCAGTTGGAGAATTTAATGTCATATCCGGACCTTAAAGTACTTACAGCATAATAAGTCGTCATTAAGGTAGTTGTCTCATGTGTTTATGAGAACTCCTAGTGGTTTACCGGGAAATACACGAGTCAGTTGGAGAATTTAATGTCATACCCGGACCTTAAAGTACTTACAGCATAATAAGTCGTCATTAAGGTAGTTGTCTCATGTGTTTATGCGAACTCCTAGTGGTCTACCGGGAAATACACGAGTCAGTTGGAGAATTTAATGTCATACCCGGACCTTCAAGTACTTACAGCATAGTAAGTCGTCATTAAGGCAGTTGTCTCATGTGTTTATGAGAACTCCTAGTGGTTTACCGGGAAAAACACGAATCAGTTGGAGAATTTAATGTCATCCCCGGACCTTAACGTACTTACAGCATAGTAAGTCGCCATTAAGGTAGTTGTCTCATGTGCTTATGAGAACTCTTAGTGGTTTACCGGGAAATACACGAGTCAGTTGGAGAATTTAATGTCATACCCGGACCTTAAAGTACTTACAGCATAGTAAGTCGTCATTAAGGTAGTTGTCTCATGTGTTTATGAGAACTCCTAGTGGTTTACCGGGAAATACACGAGTCAGTTGGAGAATTTAATGTCATACCCGGACCTTAAAGTACTTACAGCATAATAAGTCGTCATTAAGGTAGTTGTCTCATGTGTTTATGAGAACTCCTAGTGGTTTACCGGGAAATACACGAGTCAGTTGGAGAATTTAATGTCATACCCGGACCTTAAAGTACTTACAGCATAGTAAGTTGTCATTAAGGTAGTTGTCTCATGTGTTTATGAGAACTCCTAGTGGTTTACCGGGAAATACACGAGTCAGTTGGAGAATTTAATGTCATACCCGGACCTTAAAGTACTTACAGCATAGTAAGTCGCCATTAAGGTAGTTGTCTCATGTGTTTATGAGAACTCCTAGTGGTTTACCGGGAAAAACACGAGTCAGTTGGAGAATTTAATGTCATACCCGGACCTTAAAGTACTTACAGCATAATAAGTCGTCATTAAGGTAGTTGTCTCATGTGTTTATGAGAACTCCTAGTGGTTTACCGGGAAAAACACGAGTCAGTTGGAGAATTTAATGTCATATCCGGACCTTAAAGTACTTACAGCATAATAAGTCGTCATTAAGGTAGTTGTCTCATGTGTTTATGCGAACTCCTTGTGGTTTACCGGGAAATACACGAGTCAGTTGGAGAATTTAATGTCATACCCGGACCTTAAAGTACTTACAGCATAGTAAGTTGTCATTAAGGTAGTTGTCTCATGTGTTTATGAGAACTCCTAGTGGTTTACCGGGAAATACATGAGTCAGTTGGAGAATTTATGTCATACCCGGACCTTAAAGTACTTACAGCATAGTAAGTCGCCATTAAGGTAGTTGTCTCATGTGTTTATGAGAGCTCCTAGTGGTTTACCGGGAAAAACACGAGTCAGTTGGAGAATTTAATGTCATACCCGGACCTTAAAGTACTTACAGCATAATAAGTCGTCATTAAGGTAGTTGTCTCATGTGTTTATGAGAACTCCTAGTGGTTTACCGGGAAAAACACGAGTCAGTTGGAGAATTTAATGTCATATCCGGACCTTAAAGTACTTACAGCATAATAAGTCGTCATTAAGGTAGTTGTCTCATGTGTTTATGAGAACTCCTAGTGGTTTACCGGGAAATACACGAGTCAGTTGGAGAATTTAATGTCATACCCGGACCTTAAAGTACTTACAGCATAATAAGTCGTCATTAAGGTAGTTGTCTCATGTGTTTATGCGAACTCCTAGTGGTTTACCGGGAAATACACGAGTCAGTTGGAGAATTTAATGTCATACCCGGACCTTCAAGTACTTACAGCATAGTAAGTCGTCATTAAGGTAGTTGTTTCATATGTTTATGAGAACTCCCAGTGGTTTACCGGGAAATACACGAGTCAGTTGGAGAATTTAATGTCATACCTGGGCCTTAAACTACTTACAGCATAGTAAGTCGTCATTAAGGTAGTTGTCTCATGTGTTTATGAGAACTCCTAGTGGTTTACCGGAAAATACACGAGTCAGTTGGAGAATTTAATGTCATACCCGGGCCTTAAAGTACTTACAGCATAGTAAGTCGTCATTAAGGTGGTTGTCTCATGTGTTTATGAGAACTCCTAGTGGTTTACCGGGAAATACACGAGTCAGTTTAGCATTTAATGTGATATTGGCATGTTGGCCATGATGATTCAATGGTTAATAGCAACCGGACGGAGACTAGAAGATCCGTGGTTGAAATTCCGGCTATGGCACTGAACTTTTCAGTGTGACCATCTTTCCGTACATTGGCCTATACACGGCTAGTGTGAAAGAACAATTGCCGATCTGTAGCAGCCTTGTTATGAATTAATTTAATATTCTTTAGTACAATTAATAAATTATAACTTTTCATATAATAGCACTGAGCAGGAGCGTAAGATTTCTGGTTCGCGACCACGGAATGAATCCGGGATCAATACGACAGCTGAAAGGTGTGGATTTTAACTCCTGGAGAACTAGCATCATACGAAAATGCGCTGCGATAGATGGTGATCCTAGCCAAGAGAGCCAACGTTCCTGAGGTGGGCATATGGTCAGAAGGGCTCTGACAACCTCAAAATAGATAAAGCGTTATTGGATCAAAAAAGTAGTTCTTGTTAAAGAGCACAACTTATAACAGTGTTTGAAGTATGACGGCTTCCAAGATTTTCGTTATGATTTTGAATACTTAAACGCCTTATGTGCACTGCATAATCAGACAAAAGTGGCAATAAACATGCCCGACTGTAATGTGGCTCACCATGTCAGAACAGATGAGCTTTCCCTATCTGATAGGAGGCCTTTGCCCTTCATGGGACTTGTTAGGCTATTTTCATTCATTCCTCTATTCACATGCGTTATGCTTTTATTTTAAGTGTTAGGTTAGCATTCGGCTATTTATCATGTCATTACAGACAGTATGGAATTTTAAAGCCATCACATATTGACCCACTTTCAAAACATGTCCCTCTCTGCTATATTCGTTTTGTATTGTGACTTTGTGGGTTCGTGAAATGAAAAGTTCAATTGCACCACTCAAAAATGTTCTTTATTTCCACCGACTTACAGTTGAACACTTGCCAATTACACAGAATTACGTAATGCACACAATTACGATTCACCAGTTCGTCCGTTACAGTTCCACTTGGACTCGTAATTACGTCAACTCCTCCGACGCACGTACGCAGTCCGTCCCCTCACTGGGTGCTCCTCACAACTCGCCAAGAACTCACTGACTTTCCTCCAGCCCGACGTGTTGCTTATATAGGGTCAGCTGGCCAATCTAGAAGTTTCCAGATTAGACGAAATAACCCGCACGTTCGAGAACCTTGGGGGAGGGTAAAGAGACGGCTCAGTGGCCCGCAATCCCTCTCCTAATCATTCCTTCAGTTAGTGACAGGAGACAAATGAGTGGATGTGGCGTGGCCTCTGGTCCCTTCACAGCTGTCGTTTATTGTGCGTCCCGATAATTGGGTGACAGTATGCATCTACAAGTCTGTAACAAGACCAATTGTACATTGGTTTATCTCGCTTAAGGTGGAGCAGATAGGGGAGAAAACGTAAGCTTTCTATAACAATAGTTTTGCAACAACGGATAGGCAAAAGATTAAACATATTGTGTCTATTAACGCTCTCAATCGCCAGGATCATAACAGTGCCGTCGGTGTGCCGGAATTTCTTTCCGCAGGAGTTTTTACATGCTAGTAAATCTACTGACGTTATGTCAATCTTCAGCCAGCGAGTCTATATGTTATTTGAAGCTGATATTTAGTTGTAAGTTGTAACATTCGTGGTAATGTTAGAGGCTTGTAATCGAGAGGTCCTATCTTAAATTACAGCTGGTCGGTCTACCACTGACATTGGTTTTCCGTGTTTTTACCTGGTAGGTAGGCTACTGCTGAGCTGGTTTCGAATCTACGATGATTTTCCTTTCTATAATCAGGTGTGCTTCTAGGTTTCGTGGCGTGAGGCAGCACCGGAAAAATAGCGGAGATTCTTGCTCAAGAAAACGGTATTAGAACTACAGCAGTGGGCCTTTGAGTCTGGAACTGTTAGGGACGTCCGCGCGGATTTGTGGGCTGTAACCTCCAGTGGTTGCTTCATTTTATCCCTTCCTCCTAAGGATGGCAGTCACAACGGGTATCAGTGCCCGCTGCGTTATATATAAGCCGTCTACATTGACATCAAAGAAATTTTTACTGTTAAAATGTGGGTTTTCAAACAATATGACTAACAAAGAGTAGATGGGGGTTTTTGATACATAAAATTGCATGGCTCCAGCGCTAGGTAAATCTGTATTCTTTTGAATTCCAAAGAGTAGCTAAATATATTATTTTGACTATTTACCTCATGATGCCATCCTATATCGGCCAATTAGATTCAAGAAATCATTCAAAACGGCGATCTATTTTGTTAATCGCACCCTGAGACACGATAACACATTCTGCATCTTTACGAACAGGCAAAGGTTTATACGTCTCACGGATCGTCAACTGTTAGCGCGACTTTCAAATGTCAAAATGGCTGAAAGGTTTGTATGCCGTGATTTGTGAGGTTAAGTTTCATTCATGTGTTAATGTAGGTCTATGTGATTCAGGGAATCAAATAACGTGTTTTATTTGTTTTAACAATTTGTTTTATTCGTGAAATAGTCTCTAGAAATGCAACTCGCGGCTTTGAACTTTCCTAGATAAATTCAAAACTACTCGTGACATTACATATGATAGACTTTATATTGTCGGCTTCAGGATTTTGCTATTTTTTCTCTCCACAGTATAGCTCTTTCTTTGTAACCATAGATACCTTATTTCAGGTGTCTCGTGTAGTAAAAGGCCAGAAGAACACTTTAACTGTCAACGTTTTTTATGACTTATTTACGCTCCTTGTTTGTTGTTGAAGGCTTTGACATGACGTAGAACGCTGCCGGGACCGTTTGACTTTCTATGCAATAAAAACACAAGTTACTCAATGCTTGCTGAAGTAGTTATTTGTGTATTTTATTGTACTAGTAGTATTTAACACAGTGTATAACCTTTAGGTTATGGTACCAGTGAGATTTAACGAATAAGCTGTTCAACGACTAAAGAGGTTATCATTTCTCAAAGCTTGTAATTTTGGAACTTCTGTGTGACCACAAACTCGGTATCATGCCTTCAAAATCCTTGAGACTTCTAAAGATAACCTACTTTCATAAACGTCTGTTCTAAATAGCTGGCCGCAGTTCCCAAGTCACTGCTATACGAATTCGTCCGTGTAATAACCTCAAACCGATCTGCTTGATATTGCTAATGATAGAAATCGTCATAAATATGCTATACAGGATGTTACGTTATACTGGACGCAGATTTCACGAGAGATTTCTGGGAGATCCAATGATGACGAAGAAAGTATCATAATTTCATCTATCTTGAAAAGTAAAGGAGATAATTTAATATTATTGAACACATCTGCACAATCTGGCAAGTGTAGGAGTTAACGAGATAATTTTGTTTTGGTTTGTGCCCAGGCCGTACGAGTGAAGGTCTAAACTAGGCCAGCGTTTGAAAGCCGATTCACCACGTGCCTACATGTGTATTAGCTAGTGCCAGTAACAAGTTTAGTGGGGTGGTTTACTTTTAAGCTATTCAGTCGTATTCACGAGTTTGTCATAAGATGACAAGGGTAACACAACCAGCTATGGAGATACTTCAGGTGTATTGCGTAAAATTAAATCAGTCACATATTTGTTAAACAGGACATTAATGGTTAATAACTACAACATCAACAAGATGTCATGTCTAACTCTAAGGTCTGTGTACCCCAGACTTATGTGAAGATCATTTCACTCATCGTCCGATATGACTTAACGTTGGAGGTTTTCTCTTATCCTGTAAGATAAATATATGGTAACTCTAAGCTCTATGTACCCTGTACTCATTTGAACATCATTTCATTCATCGTCCGATATGACTTAACGTTGGAGGATATTGGCCCATCTCTGTAGCATGGTGGTAGCGCCACGTTCAAGAGGTCCTTAGTTCTAATCTCGGTCAGGGTGATAAGGTTTTTCCTTAACCTTAAAGATGAGTGTTAGATAACTCTATGCTCTGTGTACCCTGTACTCATTTGAACATCATTTCATTCATCGTCCGATATGACTTAACGTTGGAGGACATTAGCCCGTCTCTGTAGCGTGGTGGTAGTGTCACGTTCAAGAGGTCCCTATTTCTAATCTCGGTCAGAGTGATAAGGTTTTCCCTTATCCTGAAAGATGTATGTCTGGTAACTCTAAGCTCTGTGTACCCTGTACTCATTTAAACATCGTCGTCTAATATGACTTACCGTTGTATCGGGAAAAATAAGGAAGAAGTGAGATTATGAGGCATTATAAGTTTCTTTCGCATTCCGCCACGTTATCTTTGGATAGACGGAAGCATGTTTGGAAGCCATTAGATACGTTATCCGCTATATTACCTTCTAATTTATGCGTTGTCCCCCCCCCCCCTCTTCCCGCTCGTCAAAACCCCTAGCTACAGCTTTCTTTCTTTCTCATAATTATCGCTTCCATTAATCTGGGAAAAAATAGAAAGCTTAAAAGGTTATAATTTGCGTAACTATAGAGTCGTTCACTGTGCACAGGAAAGAGGAAAAAAAAAAAAAAAAAAACTGAATAGGTAATCCTGTTTTTATACAGATGAGGTTTATTAGCAGTTCTCTTACTGAGCGATATGGTTAGGTGGGATGATTTCTCTGATGCAGGCAACTGTTTCTTATACACACATATATCTGCCTTGAAAATGAAA
This sequence comes from Mantis religiosa, assembly GCA_030765055.1. Lineage (NCBI taxonomy): Eukaryota > Metazoa > Arthropoda > Insecta > Mantodea > Mantidae > Mantis > Mantis religiosa. The sequence continues at coordinate 14,320,574 of CM060959.1, read as the reverse complement.
CGCATGCTTTGGTGTCAGCAGAAACTCCACCAGATAGCATTTTTGAATAAGATGAAGAGCATAACTCAAGGACGAAATTCGGTTATATAAAATTGGTAGGTATTAAATTTTCAACGTTTCAAGAAAGTTTATCCGGAAAGAAATTTAAGATGCACTAGTAAATCATAAGATATAGACAAACAAGAAACACTGCTGACTGGCCCCGTAGCCTAGTCGGTAGAGCACCTGTCTGCCATGCTAGGGGTCCCGGGTTCGATTCCCGGCGGTGGGGGTGGGGATTTTTCTCCGACCAAGAAAATTCCCCATCTTCCCCAGAGTCTGGAAGTATGAATGAGAGTGCGAATGTATGATTAAAAACCAAAGATAACGAGTTAACACCTTCAGTATGTTCCAAAGGAGAACGGCCGCCGATATGATCATAGGCGGGTATAAATGGAACAAGATAAAAAAAAACACTGCAGGAAAATTGAGAGCTCCTAAAGTACACTTATTTTGTCGTAGCTTTAGCCGTTTTTGAAATATCCTATTTTGAAATGTACCTATTGGTTTACCAAGCGTCGTCAAATGCATGTGCCTGACAGTTGACGATCTCAGCCAATATACTTCAATATACACAATGTACTTCTGTGTTTTTGTTGTTTATTACAGGATTCAGTTGGAATGCTGTAACACAAGTGACTTTTCAGGGTTACCTTTGAGCCCCTAAGCGTAATTTTTCGAAATGAAATGTTTATACATTTTATCTTAGAGTTACGTAAACATTTGTATTATGCTACGAAGGGAAATGGGCAGGGAGTTCCAGTTTTGGTCTTTTGTGCCTCCAAGTTGGACTTCTCCGGGAGGAAGGATGAGGCGAGAGGAGACAAAGAGCGGCCGTCTCAAGCAGCCACGACAGTGTAGAGGGCAGGGTCTCTACCTCTGACCCGTTGCAAATTGCTCGGCAGGCCAGTAAAACAAGCATTTCACCCACCATGTACCTAAAACTGCCCCACCAGGCTAACCCGGAGACCGTATCTTACCAAAGGAGGAAGTTTTACCAGGAGCACTTCATTCTGCTATGCAACGCCGAGATGATGTGAAATGTAATGGAAATTAAATATGGGACAGGAATTTTCGTGGATGTAAGACCTACCCAGCTTTCGACTGGCGACTCAGGAAAACCTCTAACAGACTCATGGGTCAGGTGCATTACGTTTTGTTGTGGGCAAAATATTTGGAAAATTTTCAGTGACTTTCAGAACTAAATTTTCGAGGAAATATGCTAAATATCATTTTTATGGCAACTAATTCACCATTAAGTAATCACAATAGGCTTTCTCAGAAGTGTAAGGTGTAACGTGTCAAGTTCAGATTTAGGAGACCGCCTATTCTGAGCACTTTTTCGTGGTTTTCCCAGGTCGGTTCCTCTCCAACAACCTTCCTTTCCATTTCCTGTACCCAGCATTTACTTTATCTGTTTAGGGGTTAACGAAACAGGCGACGTTGTTGCCCCTACAGGGTGGCTGGTGCTCTTTGATGATTTCTCCCTGCATCGGTCGTACCTCTGGGAGGTCTCTCAAGGACCGCGGATGTACTCAGTCTGGAATAGTTAGGTACCCCGTTCACACCTGTCATCTCCTGAGCTGATTGTCCTTGAGTCACTCTCTCACCCTTCCTTCCCAGAGATGGTGTTGGAAGCACAAAGGACTGTTTGGCCTAACCGCAGCGCCCTGGACTATTTCGGGGATCCCTCCGTGATATGCACCTTTTATCTTAAATACCTGCCTTATAAATAGTGAACGTTATTTACTATAACACTTAATATACGTATCCAGATCCTGTATACTTCCTGTCCTCGAACTCATTTTCATCTGAAATATCAGTGTTTTCAGGGAGGTCACTGACCACCCGAAGAGCAAACTAAAGATGTTGCATTTTGTGAACTCTGATGCTTTTACACATTTATGTGCATTCTCACTGCACGGCTTCGTGCATCCTGATTTCTTCCGCAACTTGGGGAAAGTTACTTCTGGTTATGTGCATTTGTGCATTTCTTGGAGATTTCAACGCTAGTATGGAACACGAGCTTAGTTGCAATACAGCCGTTTCCTTTACGTCCATTACAAATTAATGAACTGCATTTCTATGAATATCTCTTTCCACTCATCAACGAAATTGTTCCAAACCTTATTCTTCTATGTAGGGTTAATCAGACAAATATTTGCAGAAATTATTTTATTGAACATTTCGTTGCAGATAAAACTGAATGTGGGAATACAGTAGACTAAGTGATAGTCAAATGTTTTAAAACTGGTTGTCCAGGTGACGATCTTTGACATTACGTTCTATTTGTATATCCAAGAGATAAAAAATGAATAACAAGGGAATATGGGAATACGGTAGACTTCAAGCGATAAAACTGGTTGTCCAGGTGACGGTCTTTGACATTACGTTCTATTTGTATGTCCAAGAGATAAAACATAAATAACGACAAAGGAATATGGGAATACAGTAGACTTTAAGTGATAGTCAAATGTTTTAAAACTGGTTGTCTAGGTGACGGTCTTTGATATTACGTTCTATTTGTATGTCCAAGAGGTAAAAATGAATAATGACAAGGGAATATGGGAATACAGTAGACTTTAAGTGATAGTCAAATGTTTTAAAACTGGTTGTCTAGGTGACGGTCTTTGACATTACGTTCTATTTATATGTCCAATAGATAAAAAATGAATAACGACAAGGGAATATGGGAATACAGTAGAGTTTAAGTGATAGTCAAATGTTTTAAAACTGGTTGTCTAGATGACGGTCTTTGGCATTACGTTTTGTTTATATGTCCAAGTAATAAAACAACGTATTCCTATTTGAGAAAAGTATAGTTATTGGAAAATTAAACTCAATAACAATGAATATGTCGGAAATCGTTGACTATGTTAAGAAAAAAATGTGTTTGGTATAAGCCATGTGCTTCAAACAGATCTACACTTTTGTTAACTAAGATTGTTTGCATCTCTTACGGCTTACCATTTATGCAAAAGTCTTTCAGGATAAAGAGGCTATTGTTAGACATTTCAAGTCACGTGTTTCATTTATCATAAAAATATATGGAACAGATATCCTTCCTTGAATTCATTTTTGAGAAATTCAACATGTTAGGGTAATTTTCCATCTTAAGGGTGTTTTGAGGGAAGTTTCTTGAAATTTATGTCCCATCCTTGTCGTCGTGATAAAAGGTGAAGTAAAATGAGAAAGTTGAATGATGTTATTACATAATTCTCCCACTATTGCTTATCGACCAAGGAAACCTCTGGGGAAAAAAGTGTCATTAAGGTCACATGGAAATCGAACCCGTGACCTGCCAAATGCGGATCAAAGACGGTATCCCCGAGGCATCCCAGTCGGTTACTTTTTGTTTAACGCGTATTTGAAGAGAACCCGAGCAGTAAGGAGCAAACTCAGACAGCATGTGCTGAAATGCTTTATAGTAGCCAAATTGCTCTCATTACATGAATCAAATGACAAAGCAAGAGTTGTACTTATGTTTCAAATAATGCAAGTGCTGCTTTTACTTCAAAAGGAAGATTCACAGGCAATTTGATAAAAAGGCTGCTCGAGAAAGGTATTACACGGAGCAAGTGCAGTAACCACATGACGCCGGTCACTGACCCACAACCAACATAAACCTCTTTCCTTTCACATGTAAACGGCGGACTGTGATGTGTTAACCACAGTTCAAATTATAGAAACTGCTCGCCAACACCTGCAATAACCAGGTATATCTACATATAGAATAAAAACTAAGTATATTTACAGAATAACTCATGTCTGGTATGCCCATCTCTGTAACGTGGTGGTAGTGTCACTTCAAGAGGTCCCTAATCGTAATCTCGGTCAGGGTGATAAGGTTTTCTCTTATCCTGAAAGATGAACGTCAGGTAACTCTAAGCTCTATGTAACCTGGACTCATTTGAACATCAATTCATTCATCGTCCGATAATATATAACGTTGTAGGACAGTGGCCCATCTCTACAGCGTGGTGGTAGTGTCACGTTCAACAGGACCCTAGTTCTAATCTCAGTGACAATGTGCAAAGCTCTTAGTTACCCGTCATTCATCTTTCAGGATAACTTTTACCACTCTGACCGAGATTAGAATGAGGGACCTCTCGAACGTGACACTATCCCCACGCTACAGAGACGGGCAAATGTCCTCCAACGTTAAGTAATATCGGTCGATGAATGAAATGATGTTCAAATGAGTCCAGGGTACATAGAGATCAGAGTTACCACACATTCATCTTTCAGTGTAAGAGAAACCCTTATCACCTTGATCGAGGATAGAACTAGGGACCTCTTGAACGTGACACTACCACCACGATATAGAGACGGGTCAATGTCCTCCAAAGTCATATCGGACAGTGAATGAAATGGTGCTTAAATGAGTCCAGGATACATAGAGCTTAGTTATCAGACATTCGTTTTTCAGGATAAGGGAAAACCTTATCACCCTGACCTAGATTTGAACTAGGGACCATTTGAACGTGAGGCAGACACACTACAGAAGATATGGCCAGGATATAATTTCTGACTGATCATTTGAGATAAGGCGGATGTGGGAGAATTCAAACGAATAGAGAATGTGCCATAAACTATGCATTTACAAAAAACTAGTTAATTGTGTTTAAACAAGATTCACAGTTTTTGTGAATTAAGATTTTGTCTATCTCTTACAGTTTACCAGCAGTTAGGGGTCATTCGGAATAGTTGCTATTTACGAAACATTTAAGATGCACATTTCATTTGTCATATCTTAAACACGTGAATTTTCGCTTCTTCGTCTCACCATGTACATGATAAAGAGAATATAAACAACAATAGTTCAAAAACATTTGCAGATGTTCAGGTACATATAAAAACTGAAGGTGTACAACCAAATCAGAGTTTCAGAAGCTGGTAACGTAAGTTGTGCAGAAAGCAAGAACCGGTTCTCGCCTGCGGCGTCGTCCTCAGACTTGGAGGAAGTGCTCTACGTGGCTTCCTGTACCTGGGGTATTTATTAAATCTCCCCTATCTGTTGAAACACCGCTAAAAAACGTATGTGTTTACTTAGACAACGCCCTGGCTTTTTTAGCTCATAGCTGCAAGCGTTATATACTAGCCTATTTTACTACAGTCACTTGTGGTGATAGGAAAATTTTCTATTTTGTCATATCCGTGTAGAAATTGTTTTGATTATTATCTAAGACATTTGCAAGTCTCGGAATGTTTTGTGTGTGTGTGTGTGTGTGTGTGTGTGTGTGTGTGTGTGTGTGTGTGTGTGTGTGTGTGTGTGTGTAATACAATATTTATTGTAAGACTTTTTAGGCAAAGTGTGAACATAGAAACAAAAGTTTGGTTAAATGCTGAACTTGTCTTCCTGGCACGGCACGAAGATTTTCAAAAAATTCCATCCACTCCAAAGAACTTGGAGGGAGAGTGGCTAGAACTATTTATCTGCTCTGGTAGTGAATCTGTGTACTACGAAGTGAGTGTATGAGAGTACATATGAGTCCCCATACTGTCAGATCTAATGCTCGTTTCAGTAACTGCAGTGATAGGTATTATGTACTGTCTACCCACCACAAGAAGACAAGCGGGGCATGAAGAGAGAGGCTTGAACTGTTTATCTGCTCTGGTAGTGGATCTGTTTACTACGAAATGAGTGTATGAGAGTACATATGAGTCACCCATACTGTCAGATCTAATGCTTGTTTCAGTAACTGCAGTGATAGGTTTTATGTATTGTCTACCCACCACAAGAAAGCAAGCGGGGCCTGAGGAGGGAGAGAGGCTTGAACTGTTTATCTGCTCTGGTAGTGGATCTGTTTACTACGAAATGAGTGTATGAGAGTACATATGAGTCACCCATATTGTCAGATCTAATGCTCGTTTCAGTAACTGCAATAAACAGTAGTTGTTTAACAGTGTTTCCTGCACTGAGTTTTATTGGTGCTCCAATTTATTTTGTTTATTTTTGTTCTTTATTGACACTCTTTAAGTATATTAAGAAATACGTTTTGAAGGTCTACAAACACAAGGATATAGGTCAAATGTAAGCCAAGTCTAGAGGTTTTTGGGATTATCCGTTTAACCACAGATAACGCTGGGTATTTCCTTAGTAGGTGCATGTGAAACTTTGACCAAGTCTCTTGAATCTCTAGGATTGGATTAACGGGGTCCGGTAATTATCATCAATGACGTAACCCTGGTTTAGTTTTTGTGGGAGAGCAAGAAACAGGGAGGGTTCCGAGGAATGCCATTTGCATACAATACATCGCTGCCGTACTTCACACAAGCTTACTTTTGCTGGCATTCCCATTTCATTAAACATCTTGTACAAGAAAATGTTTGTAACTTTCAGACGTTTGGTCTTATATTGAGTGTTTCACTCTATCTAGCACTTTCCTGTAATTAAGGAAAGTATCGTTTCCATACAACAATTCCATTTCCTGATTACAACTCTGAGACGCCCTGTATACAAATCTGATCTGATTATTGTACAAATTATTCGTACTACGTCCTGTAACTGCTTTAGCTATATTAACTTAACCAATTGATTTTCCTTTACACGAAATTTGCCTTTCTAATGTATTCTCATTCTTGACAAAAGTATTAACTTCTGCGTCATACACATTATATTTGATTTTAACATATGGCCATTGTATTTTTGCAACACTTACTTGTGAAGTTGTATTCTAATAATATAAATTAATCTACTAAAGTAACACTTGGATAAAATTTCACTTTAACTACTGTATCAATAAAATACAATCACTGGGTCTACATTTCTATTATAATATTTATTATAAAACACTCTTGGCTTCCTCCAAAACTTTATCTTGTATAGATACCTTCTCTTGTTTCAATAAAATTGTTATATCAACAATCCAAACAAACGACTAGCCAACATCGATTCTCTCATATTAGGTATTAGCCAACGACACACATCCTTGATCTAAATAGCCCTATATTGCAGAAAATAACATTACAAATAATTTTACTATTTTATTATAGTTTAATTTAAAAAGTAAGCCTTTTTAATGATTAGGGTAAGTGTTTGATAAAACTTTGTGTGGTACTTGAGACCAAGTGCTGTAAAATGGAAACCAATAGTAAGGGACATTTAAGAAAAATTGTTGAAGCAAACAATAGTGTAGTAACGCTTTATCTTTCTATCAGTTATACAGAAATTATGGGTCAATTAGAGAAAGAAATTAAAGAAAAAGTCAAGGAAATTAAAGGACTGTCAACTTGAGGAATAGGTTAACTGGACAATGCACTGCGATAATTTGAGGACTAAGGATTGGAATTGTAAAGGCATAATGCGAGAAATTAATGAGGTAAAAAGAATCCAATGAAATGTAAAAGCTAATTGTACCAAGTCAATTTATTAAATATGTGCACATGTAATGGGTAATTGTCATATGAATGTACTTCACGCCGAAGTTGGTTACAATTTTAGTTGTGTAAATTCGAAGTAATGGGTCTGTCAAAATGTGAGCAGAAGCACCTCACTGCCAACCATTGTTTTTCTTCAGATGTCTTGGACATTAGAACGTATCCGGGGAGGTCCTGTATCAACCCTCAGATATTCAGGATTTTAATATGCACCTATTCAGACATGAACTGATGTCGCAGGGTCAAATCACTGGCTCTAAATCCGGCAGGCGGCGGGGGGGGGGGGAGGGGGCTGGAATTTCAATCACTTTGTCGTTGTCATGAGTTGTGTAGGTGTGGTTTTAAACCATGACGAAATGCGATTGTATGCGATCCCAAGATTACAAAATCACGCATCGACTCTACAATAAAGAATCCTGTTTTAAATTGACGCAGTAGGGGCCAAGAATCACTTCTTGTAAATCGGCGGGCGTACCTTGTTGTCTTCCATTAGGGTTTTCATCTTTAAACCTGAGTCAGTGTGTATCTACGAGGATGGACTAAAGTTTCCGACCTCAACATGAAGATGACAGCATTCGTAAATAAGTTAGTGAATCTCGTTCATCTGTTGACAGTTACTCACCAAAGTTTGTCATTTTGGACGTTCAGTTATGTAACTGTCGTTTGAGTGAGTGCTTTTATGAAAATGGACAAAATCGAGTATCGAGCTGTCAATAAATATTTGTTTTTGAAAGGCAATACGCGTACGCAAATCAAAGATGAGTTGGATTCTGTGTATGGGGACTCTGCACCACCATTTACCACAGTGAAATTTAAACGTGGCCGTAAGTGCATGGGAGAAGATGAACGTTCGGGACGTCCAAAACTGCAACTACCGTCGAAAAAATCGCCAAAGTTCGCCAAATGGTGCACAGATCAAATTTAATGCTATTGAAAGTGTTTGTTTAAGCCCCAAAACATGATTATTGTTTATTGTAAACGTACGTTAAAAATGTTAAAATATTTGATGTGAACGAGAAGATCAGTGAGTCAAAGAAAACTGCGTGATAGTGAAGGTTATGGATGTTAATAAATGTGTGTAGGCGTTGGTCGTTATGGCAACAAAATCAGTAATTTTGCTCTTGTAAAAAAATGTCAAACGGGCAAGACTCGTTTTTCATGTGCTAGTAAAACTATTTAATACTGTGTCTACTTCTGTGAAAAGGCGTCGATGAAACAAGACGTTTTCTAAGTGTTGGTGAAAGAACCGAAAAGTATTATTTAAATGTGTGAATGTTGTATATTAGAAGAGTTGTGAAAGAAGAATCAAATTAATAATTATTTTTTAAATTCCTTCAAGAAATCCACTTAATTCGAGATCCCAACCATGAGAGAAGAAAGTTTATATTTTGACGAAATCTAGACGATGCAAAATTTTGTAGAATAAAATTGTATAATCATAAAATTATTCTGAAATGTTAAACAATCTTCGGATGTAATAAAAATATATAAAATGTCATTACCACGCACTTTAGAAATTATACAACAATATTCATCCTAACTTGCAATAACACCTTATCCCATCCGAAATATTGCACTGTTACAAAGAAGAAACAAAAATGTCGGTATAATATGACGATTTAAACAAACCTTTTAAATTAAATTTTTTAAGTTGTTACAGTTTCATTTGTCTGATAAAAAGGAGGTTACTTTAGAAACGGTTTGATGGTTCGTTAACAAATTTCTCCATTATTTGCAGAACTAGTGTAACAAATGACATAATTATTTAATAAGGTGTTCAAAGTGCTTCACATTTACAATGTTTCAGTGACCAAATTAAGAGTGAATCGTTGGAAATTTTAAATTACTGCTGCTGGTATACATCCGATCTTCATTTTGAGCTTTCAGGCCCTCGTTTTACCCTTATAAAATTAATCAAGTGGAACTGTAAGATATCGTACAGCCATTTTTTAATAAAACTACAAAAATGACCCGTGCAAAGAGAAGTTTAGGTGGGAGGGCTTTCTAAATAATTTGCATCTAAAGTGGGAGGTCTACGATTTACCTATTCAACCTCCTTTTAATTTTTGAGACGTACAAATTCATCGATTCTTTTTCTAAAAAAAAAAAAAAAAAAAAAAAAAAAAAAAAAAAATCTTGTTACATTCCTGTGTTTTCTCCCAATATTTAATTCTTCTATTCTTACAAACTATTTTATTAATTTCATGCTAACTGCATTAACACTTGCAGAAATTGGTTCATTATATATTACGCAATAGATACTTAAATTTTTTAACAGTTTTTTTTTTTTCGTTTCACCCTCTTTGGGGTAAATTGAATCAATCATTTACCTGTTTGTTGTTCTTTTCTTAGTTCCCAGTATTTCTTCGTTCTGTCTGATCTTTATTTGCTTTCTTGTGTTTGGATTTTAAGGCAGATTTATATTTGTACCTAATATTTTGGTTTTTAGTTCTTACTTTTGCTGTCCCGTCAAGTAATGAATTTTCTGTGATTTTTAATTCTGCTAAGTCTTTAAACCAGTTAGATTTTTTTACGGTAACGGAAGAAATCAAAGATTTATTTAATCTGCTAGAGTTCATTCTGAGAACATGGCCATAAAAATTTATGCTCCTTTTACGCATAGTATTGGAGAGTTTTTCAATTTTCTTGTAGAGTTTCATTCTTGATATATATTATCTTATTTTGAAATTTTGGTTCTGTGATCTTCCTTAATATTTTCCGTTCTTTTAATTCGCGCTTCTCTATCTGACCCTTCAAATTCATGTTGAGTGTTTCTGATGCATACAGTGCTTCTGGTTTAATCACTGTTTTATAATGTTTAATTTTGGATCCCCACGATAGTGATTTCTTGTTGTAAGTTATTGCAAAGCTAGTTCAAATTTATTTTTTCTAGATTCCATTGGTTTATTTTCCTTAGTATTCCAGCTAATCCATTCTCCAAGATATTTGAAGAAGTTCATCGTTATATGACGGGTTTTTAATTTCGTATTCTTTGGATACAGTCAACATGAAAAATTCAATGCCATGGCCGGGATTTGAACCACGGATCTCCTGGTTTCCGTCCAGTCGCTCTTAACCTTTGAGCTACCATGGTCAACGTACCGCCCTGACATTAAATTCTCCAGTTGACTTGTATGTTTCCCCGGTACACCACTAGGGGCTCTCGCATCCGAGATACACCGTTTGTGGCGACTTACTATCGTAAGTACTTAGTCCCAGGCTTCATCATTTAACTATTATTATTTTAGTTAATTGATGGAAATTAATGTACAAGTCAACTGGAGAATTTAATGTCAGGGCGGTACGTTGACCATGGTAGCTCAAAGGTTAAGAGCGACTGGACGGAAACCAGGAGATCCGTGGTTCAAATCCCGGCCATGGCATTGAATTTTTCATGTTGACTCTATCCATCAAATATCTTAGCCTGTATACGGCTAGTGTGGAGAAATGATTAATTTCCATCAATTAACTAAAATAATTCGTATTCTTTGCCTGACATTATGGAAAAGAAAATGATGGTAATCTAGCACATCAGAAGAAATTGGAAGAACATCTCGAGAAATGTTAATTCCACTAATATATGCTTTGGTATTTGTGTTTTAACGACATCTAGGTTTAATGTAATACGTTTGTCTACCTCTTATGGTTTCTTCTGGTGTAACTTTGGATTCTGGTATTAAATATTGAATTAGATATTAACTGACAACAATATAACGACATGATTCCGCGGCAACATGAGAGATTCACGTCGATAGCGCACTGTAATCTTGTATTTTTCGTGTTTTCCCTGGTCGATAGGCGAATGGATAAAATGAAGGAGCACCAGAAGATGAATGGAATATAGAAACGGACAACTCAAGTGATAGAGACAAGCTGAGTTCACTAATGGTTACTGGCTTGACCACAGCCTCTCGCGGTGACCTGACCAAACCACCGGAGGCTGGCCCAGAGGTTCGCCGCCAGCGGCAACCGGGGAGAGCATGGGCTCGCCAGTGGAGGCTCGAACAGTCACCTACTAGCGGACCCGTGGCAGAAGACACACCACTGTACGTGGCGCCAACCTCGGATCTCCCAAATGGAAGCCTCAAGTGTTACCACGGAATTATCTCGCTATGCTATTTTATTCAAGAGATTTGACATTCCTATGCAAACTTTTTGGGGTATAGCACGCTATGAACGGTTTCTCGCAACAAAGATTATGTTGCGGGTTCAGGAATGTCTTCACCGCTCATTTGTTTGTGCGTGTCCGATTGTCATTGCGTTTCGTCTGATCAGTGTTTTGTTTGGGTGGTCCAGGCCATTGTATATGTCCTACAAGGACTGGCAGTGCGATGATAAACAGGTGTTGAACCACACACGTGTGCTCAATTAATCTGTTCCGAATAGTTTCGACCCACGTACCCCCTACACACAGCCTTGACAAAACCACAAGGACATTCGTGAAAAGGCAACATTGATTTTACAATTATTGCTTTGTGTTCTTTGAGAACTTCGCCTACATTTCCTGTTTCTAAACAGGAGCAAAGTTTTTAACAGTCTGCCTACCAGCCCCTGGTCCCTGCAGTACATTAAAACAAAGCGGTATATGATCCTCTACTTATACTTTCGGCAGTAGTGCTAATTATCTTATAAAGTAAGTCCAAGTTATTTATCTTAAAAACAAAATCCACTCGCGTTAAACAAGTGATATGACCAATGCTTCAGAGTTACTCAGTTTCACTAGAAGAAGAGGGGACGAGGATAGCACTCCTCCCACTTCCAAATGTCCTTCGTGGTCTGGACTATGTACACCAAGGTGTAACGGGTATTGCGTTCTACAAAATTGGCTTAAAGGGGCAAAATTGCACCATTTTTCAAAATCTCAACCTAAATCCAAACACTTCCCGAGAATTATCCTACCTGCGGGTAAACCATTTACATGTGGCCACGCAGAAAAATTCTTCAGGCTTACCAAAGCTGCCCGAGGCGATGGACGGACGGACAACATGTTAGCCTCGAGGTCACATGTTTAAATCCCAGCGGAGGCCATGATTTTTTTAGGAGTAAAATTTAGCGGACTTTCATGCCTCATATAGAATCGGGCGCACAGAAATTGTCCACAGATAACCTAATTTCAATTTTTCCACCTCCAACTACATTGTACAATGATTTTCCCAAGAATACCAGGGCTGTTCAATAAATATGCTCACAATTTTTTTTTTTTTGACAACGTATCTTTACTCATTCTCATAATTTTGATAGTCCTTCTCAAAATAGTCTCCCCTAAATGCGATACAATTGTCCCAGCGTTTCTGTCAGTCTTCAAAGACATGCTGAAAACCATTTTTAGAGAGATCCTTCAAAATCGCCTCCGCAGCCTTCACCACTGCTTCTGATGATGGATAATGCCTCCCACGAAGGCGTTTCTTCAACTTAGGGAATAGAAAAAAGTCACATGGGGCTAAATCCGGACTATAGGGAGGGTGAGGGATGCACTTCACGTTGATTTTTGCAAGATATTCAGCAACAACATTGGCAATATGCGGCCGCGCATTATCATGGTGCAGCATCCAGCCTGCTTCACGGAAGTGTGGTCCTTTGCGCCTCATATAGACTTGCAATGTTTTCAGGACATCCCTGTGGTATTGTCCAGTTACTGATGTGTGTGCAGGTACAACATGCTGATAAACCATTCCATGAATGTCAAAGGATGAGATGACCATAACTTTCCCAGCAGAAGCAACCACTTTTGGTTTTTTTGGGGGTTGATGATGAAGGAGATTTCCACACTGAGCTTTGCTGTTTGCTCTCAGGATCAAAATAATGTAGCAAAGTTTCATCAGAAGTGATTACGTTTGAAAGAAACTCCGGATCTTCCTCTAACATCATCTTTAACTGCATGCAGACCTGCATGCGAATGTCCTTTTGTTCGGGAATCAACAGTCTTGGAACCCATCGCGCACAAACACGTCTCGTGTGTAATGTTTCTGTCTCCAACGTGTGGGTGGCACCCAATGAAGTGTTCAGTATTTCAGAAAGTGATCTTAAGGTAATTCGTTGATCCTCTCTGACAATGGCAGCAGCAGTGTTGATGTTTTCTTCCGTAAGAGCAGTAGCTGGAGCACCGGAGCCACCTTCCTTTGAAATTGATTGTCTCCCCTCTAAATAATTTAAACCACCTTTGAGCTGTGCTGTAGGGAAGAACAGACTCTCCATAGGCCTCCTGTAACATTGTATAGGCCTCAACTGAAGATTTATTGAGACGAAAGCAGAATTTCAAAGCCGCATATTGTTCCTCGCATGTTACGTCCATTGCAGCGGTAGGCGATACTGAAAATGTCTGAACTTGCCTGTTTCTCACAGGCGGGAACCAGAAGTACCAACAATGAAACTACTACGGCGTGTTTGTTTTACATTAAGCTAACAGAATATAATAAGATTGAATTTTAGTGCGAAAAATTATGACCGTAAAAATGATAGTTCTTTATTGAACACTCTCGTATTTCTTGCCTTCTCGACATTTTTACATACAGCTGTCAGTCACAGGCAAAATCTCCTGGCAACCTTTTTATTTCACCTTGGCAAAAGTTGGTTCTGTGGGATTTACATCAAAGGTGCCAGGAGGAGGACAAATTTGACCCGAAGAAAGTAAAAGTAATGTCTATTTTAAACATTTCTCTTTAGGTTTGCATATTTCATATCTGATAATTGGAGTATAGTTGTTATGGGAGGTCGCTAGTGTAGCGTGTCTCGGTTTAGAGAGGTCAGCACAACGTACGTAACACGACGTATACGATATTATGATATCCCATGCCTGAAGTATTCTCCAGAATGTGGCCTACCTTCAGAAGGGCTCTTTTCTTTGACAACATTCATATGTTTACGTATTGTAAAAATTGCCTTTCTCTGTTCGTAAAACTAGAGAAAAATCCTGTACACAGCACACATGAAGTTCGAACACTTTTGGATGTGTACCAAGGGTTTTTCTCTTGTGTACTTTGAATTTTGAACTTATTTCACTGTATTATGTTCAGTTATTTCACTGCCGTTGCACGTAGGTCAATTTGTCCATGATTACAGTCCTATCAATGGCCACTGAAAATATGAAATAGGCAGGCAGATATGCACTATCAGCATTTTGAACATAACACAATCATTAAATATATGTTTTTGTTTACTAAATTTTACTACCAGTTTAATGAAGTGTAAATAAAAACATTGTTTCTTTAAATTGGCACTCTTTAGTTGCTATATACTAGGGCTGTTCAATAAAGAATGATCATAATTTTTCGCACTAAAATTCACTCTTATTAAATTCTGTTAGCTTAATGTAAAACAAACACGCAGCAATAGTTTCATTGTTGGTACTGCTGGTTCCCGCCTGTGAGAACCAAGTAAGTTCAGACATGTTCAGTATCACCTACCGCTGCAATGGAGGTATATTTTTCGTTGCCTAGTAATGACGTAATTCAGGCTTATAATATTTGCGTTGATTTCAACGTAACCATTTGTTTGTGAAATTATAAACCTTGTCCATCAGTTCATGTGTCACTATACTATTTTGGTACCGCTTCTTTAAGGTTTTTCTTCCATATATAGAAGCAGTGAATTGCGTACGACTGTAGGTCACTGGGATGTTCCCAGAAGAATCTCTGTACACAATTTTGGGTGCCAGTCGAAGCCCAAATTGGTAAAACACGGCGACAACTCGGGGAAGGTGTGGTGTTTGTATGACGTGAGTGGAGTGGGGAAATCACGGCCGTCGCCCACGAATGATGCCCCGTTGGGCACCCATACATGGTCATCTCTTACCTTTTCAGTGGCGGCTTCTTTGTCAGTGACGGCTAAACAAAAATCTCACATTTTGCTAACACTTAAGTTAATTATTATAAAGGTTTTGATAGAGAAGTTAAAGTAATAAGTATAGTCAGGCGCTGGGCTTGACATTACATGGTCTTTTCTTGACAACATGACGAACAACAATCGAAGGGCGACCGTTCTTCAAAAAATCACTTCAATCACTCTATCAATACCAGGTGCGTTCAAGTTGTAACACCTAATTTTTTTTTCATGACGGACCAGATAGGAACGTCTGGTGTTTTTAAATACTCGTGGACTCTTTGTGAATGCGTGACAGATGGCAGCACTGTACAGTGTATAGAACGCTAGTGGCTGCGACGAGAGTTAGGACTGTGTTTGATACTTAAAATGGCGACATTTTCATTGCAAGAACAGCGTGTAATCATTCGTTTTCTCCATTTTCGTGGTGTGACACCTATTGATATTCATCACCAGTTGAGTGAGGCATGTCGTGATGGTACCATGGATTGTCTAATGTACGTTCCTGGGTACGACAGTTCAATGAAGACAGAACATTGTGTGACAACAAACCAAGGCAGTCACGGCCTCGTACCAGCCGGTCTGACGACATGACGACATGATCGAGCGAGTGGAGAACATTGTTTTGGAGGATCGCCGATTGAGCATTTTCAGATCTTCATGGAGGATTGTGTGCACAGATCCCACGGATATCCTAATTTTGGAAGCGATGTCTGGTATAGATACCTTCTCTTGTTTCAATAAAGTTGTATTAAACATTATTTTTCTTAATTAGTATGAATCAATTGTCACACCAACAATCAAAACAAATGACTAGCCAACATCGATTCTCTCATATTAGGTACTAGCCAACGACACACTTCCTTGGTCTAAATAGCCCTATATTCCAGAAAATAAAATTTCAAATAATATTACTATTTTATTATAGTTTAATTAAAAAGTAGTACGTTTTTTTTTTAATGATTAGGGTAAGTTTTGGATAAAACGTTGTGTGCTACTCAAGACTTATGTATAAACTCACGGAAATTAACAACCCTTCCAGTCATCGATAAAATACGTCTTGATTCACCAGTAACATACTGTCATTTCTTATTTTAAGGAAATGTAAAATAACGCCATTTTTAATTTGTAACGGTGGTTTAGGTTGGGGATATTCTCCTGAAAATGTTGACTTCTATGACAATTTTGGCAACCGAGTTCTGTTTTCTAGTTATATTTTCATATACACACACTTTCTGTGCTTTGGAAGACCTTGAACTTGAATACCAGGTTTGGCATTTATCAGAATTTACATATGTTTCATATATTTCAACTTTATATATTGTGCTTCTACGTCTTTGGTGGAATGCTTCCCCTAACTTGCTATAAAACATTGAGGAGAAAGTAAAGATACTCATACATTCAGCTGATGCGATGATGTTTACAGCTGACTGTCGCTTCCATGGAGGAATAAAAACACGCACAGCACGTGTCGTTAAGTTTTGGAGTTGGACTTGGCACATCGATCTGCCCTTGAAGGGGCGCACCTCAGCAGAAAGGGGTGAGGTGAGGTGATAAAGTGGCTGGACTCAGGAGAGAGGTCAACTGAGTTCCCTTTTGGCTGTCCCCTCTCCTTTTCGTGCTTCGGAGGACGAGAATATGCAGGCGCATTGGAACCCTAAAATACACAACTAGGATGAAAGGTGAAATTAAACGAGAAATGGGATGAAATGCAAGGAAAGTTAATTCGGGGGATACAATTTACCATTTTGATCTGTACGTGCAGCTGGACCAAAGCACAGCATCCGGATTCTCTCAAAGCTGGCGAGTTCTCTTATTTGTTGGAATCAGCAAGCGTTAAATTGTATTCTATGCGTCTGTTGTTTACATTTGTTCACACGGTAGGTGGAAATGGCCTTGTGGTTTGCTTACAAAAAAAAACCAAGCCAAGTACCATCAACAGAGTGTGCTCGCGGAGACGTAATTTGGATACTCTCAACTATGTGCGCATTTGTTTAGCACTGAGACCTTGAAGTCAATGACCAATATCTTATTACGTAAACACTTGTAACAAAAATATGCATCGTTAAACGAATAACTCCAAAATATCTCCAATTGCTGCGTAGCTTAAGGAAATCCATATATCGCGTTGTATAAGTTTTTTTTTCCATCTCTTAGGTGTACCAATTCCGAATGAACAGCACTCTACAAATTATTTTGGGGAAAAGTAGTACTGGCTTGATAAAAATCACTGAACTCAATTTTTCACTACGGCGCTGTGTCACTGAAGGTCATGTACTGTCCTCCACAGGAGAGAAAAACTCAGAGGCCTGAGACGTAGGGGGATTGCAGAAGGTTCCCACACTCTCCCTGGACAGGTTTATGACACCCTATGTCGGTACAGTTACAGACCATTCAAAAACATTCTGGCGGCTTCTACTTTACGAATGAATCTTCTCGGTTTTAGTTTACAGAGTGAATAGGGCACATGGTTTTTACGGTTCTACTCCTTGTGTAGCATGCGTTCTGTCACACACATTTGCTGTTCTTGTCCCACTGTGGAAGGGAGCACATTCCTTTCAGGGATCTTCTTTGCGTTGATGGACAGTAGGTAGTACACAAAATAGTAAGGCTCGGCTGCATAAAAATCGCTAACTGCAGTTCATTTATAATGAAAGATCAAAATTGAACTAAGTTTGCGAACCCGCGTGGGTTGCAAAATGCTGATCTTAGATCAGATGAACGCCGCTCCGTACTGATCTGAGATCACAAAAACAAATGCAGCAACATATTTCAACTTTCATGTTGTATCGAAAGGATTCGAGAATTACTCGACTTTGCTTAATTCAACTACACAGAGTAGCTAATCTATACATGACAAAAACTAAATAAATCTTTCGCTTTATGGTTATTTGTCCTATAAATAATGTTATTTTAAATAAATAGTATAAGAATTTACTCCATATTGAAACGTATTTATCAAAAGTTAATCATTTCGCTTACTTTATCTCCATTATATGCCCAATGCACATATTTTTAATTTTCATCTGTTTACAATAATATGAGTTGGAGAACATAAACAAAGAATGGAAGTTGAAACAAAAGAGAAGATGCGTTCCGCTAACTTTAAATCTCGCATAGCCCTTCTTATTTCACCATTTTCCATAGACATCCTGATGAAATGAGATCTTAAAGCTGCGATCTCGCTTGTAACTTTGTGTATTGTTCTAAACGCAGTCCCTTTATTTATATTAAATATATCCCCAATCACCATTTGGAAGATTTCGGTTGCATAGAACCGTAATGTGAGAAGGATCATAAATATTGGATTGAGTGCATAATTCCTCAGGGTTTGTGTTCTTAATGTCCTCAGGGTTTGTGTTCTTAATGTCCATGTAGCCTATGCTCCAGTTCTTCGATTACATGCTTTGATAGTAGAAATCTCATTTTGAATTGTCATTTAGTTCTGAGATGAAATTTCCTATGTTGGAAAACACGAGGAGACCTTTCAAATTGAAAATTCTAGTGATCAGTTATCAGAGCAACCTGAATTCCGAAAATAATACAAATGTAGAGGTTACGAACACAAACAATGCTTACTTAACACATATTTGTGAAATAGAGGCTAATTATTTATGCAAATGACCACAAAAAAGCTTTATTTACTGTTTATTTAACGCTGCACTACTTATTTATTCTCAGAAATTAGTGTGTAAATTCTGCAGTTCTGCTGATCTAAGTTCAATCAAATTAACTGGAGAAAATTCACCAGTTAGGTTTGATCCTAGATCAAGAGGCCATGAATTTAGATCAATGTTTATACAACCAAAATTCATCACTTACAACTCCTAGGTTTGTAGGGAAACTATCAAGGTGAGAGTGCAAAAAGTGGATTTTAAGTGACATACGGCAACCCATTTCTTTGTAGCTCCTTTAGTAGTTCTGAGACTAAATTTTCATAATTTTCTTCTTTGTTATTGCCCAGGAAGCCTTCCGCCACTGATTTAAATGATTTCCATGCTGCCAGTTCAGCACGTTTAAGCTTTGATTCAAAAACACTGTCTTTAAGAAGTAATCTTATTTGACGACCGACAAATATACCTTCCTTCAATTTAGATTCACTTATTTTGGGAAATATACTTCTTAAACACTCAAATGCACTTCCACTTTTGTCCAAACCTTTAACAAAATTCTTCATTAACCGAGCTTTATGTGAAGTGGGGGGAGAAGAACTTTGTTTGGGTCTACTGGAGGCACATACTTAACATTGCTTGCTCCAGGGGTATATTCTTCCCTTTTCCCCCACTCTTTCACTATAAAATGCCTGTCAGTTGCCCTACTGTCCCATAAGCATAAAAAACAGCAATATTTTGTGAAACCTCCCTGCAGTTCCGTTAGCAATGCAACTACCTCGATGTCACTACAAATTTCCCAGCCATGGTTTTGATAACTAATAGCATCTAAAATGATGGACATGGAATCCTATGTCTCCTTCATTCCTATGAAATAAAGGCATTGAAGGTAGTAAATTGCCATTATGAAGCAACACTGCCTTTAAGCTGCATCAGTAGTTTATGTCAACTTTATTTATTTTGAGTTGGGCAAACCCATGTAAATACGATTTTTATAGTAGACTCTAAAATTAATTTTACTAATAAATCTTACGTGATGGAAAATTTGTTCTAGTTATTTCGAACAGTATTCATATTCTTTACAGGTATAAAAATATTATTTAATAATAAAATGGCTATTATTTTAAATGAAGTCAATATGAGTTGGTATCATACCTCATTTCTGTAATTTTATATGAAAGAATAAGAATAAGAATATCTCAAAAACTTTACGTGATACAGCATTTTCAGAGGCATTTTTGGAATCAGCGAGTCATTTTGCATAAGAATTAGCCTATTTTGTTTCGCGTACAAAAAACGTGTTCCCTAGTGTTATCAGAGTTATCAGAGCAATCTGAATTCCGAAAACACAAATGTAGAGGTTATGAACACAAACAATGCATCTTTAACACATATTTGTGAAATAGAGAGGCATAATTATTTATGCAAATAACCACAAAAAAGCTTTATTTAACGCTGCCTTACTTATTTCTTCTCAGAAATTATTGTGTAAATTCTGCAGTTCTGCTGATCTAAGTTCAATCAAATTAACTGGAGAAAATTCACCACTTAGATTTGATCTTAGATCAGGAAGCCATGAGCTTAGATCAATGTTTATACAACCAAAATTCTAAGTTAAGCTTGACTGAAGATCATTTTCATGTGTTTGAACTTAGATTATCTTTTATGCAACCGGACCTAATTCAGTATCGAGTTGCTCTGCTCTGAACTGTGAACTCAACTTACTGTCTGTAAACAGCTCAAAGTTTTTAGCTGTGCTCACACCCAATTAATGGGTTTTACCGCAGTTACTTCTGTACTTGCTATAGGCGAGGATTAGATAGAGTAACAGAAATGCATGTTTGCCGTACTTTTTGAAACTTCTTACTGACGCATGTATGTAAAAGTGGTGATTCACGTATTGTCAACTGTTTAGCGTCATTCACACTTTCGTTGTTTCGGTCGTACAGCGATCTACTGTCTTCAAACCTTAGGACTTTATAGAGATGAAAAAAGTCATGTTACGTTTACATGACTTTCTCTAACCATACTTCAACAAACTATTAGAAGAGAACAAAAATAAAAGGAGCAGCTACACAGCCTTGTATTATATAGCGCGATCCATATAAACGTGAAAATTTCAATAAACCATAACTTCTGAACCAATAACAGTGCACAAGTACAACTTTGGGAGAATATAATACACAATTGAGAGATTAGATTATATTATTTACATCTCAGAGAAAATGTTGAAAGTGTCCCCCACCAGCATCTATAGATGTTTGTACTCGTCCCGCCATATTCTCTCAAGTTTTACGGAGAGTATCCTCGCCAATGTTACTTATTTCTGTTCAAACGGATTCCTTGAGAACATCAATTTTCCGTGGCCTATTCTTGTACACTATATTTAGATACCTCCACAAGAAACAATCCGGTGAAGTTAGGTTAGGGGATCTGGGGGCCACAGACTTTTTGAGATTATTCGATTATCAAAGAAACTGCTTACAAGTTTCATTGTGTCGTTAGATGCATGGCACTTTGCAATTCGATATCATCCAGCTGCTCCACAAATGTGTTGAAGATACCCATATAAACTTCAGTGTCCACAGTCGTATCATGTATAGATGCTGGTGGAGGACAGTTCCAACATTTTCTCTGAGATGTAAATAGTGTAACGCAATCTCCCAATTGTGTATTATATTCTCCCAAAGTTGCACGTGGGTCCTATTATTGCTTCAAAAGTTATGGCCTATTGAAATGGTTCAGGTTTATGTGGATCATGCTATACTTCCACATCTTCTAAGGATGTGACACAGACTTCCAAAAAGATTTCTCAATCCCAGACTTCCCGTTGCGTAGAACTTCAATGTTTATTAATTATTAAGGTATTCATTTGAAAAATAATTATTTTCTTTTCACTGTTTAGAATCTTTACCATTGATTTATTAAAGAAAAGATCGTTATTCGAAGTATCTTGGAGTTCGGTTAGTCGGAGTTCATTATACTGCATTTAAAGTGTGCTATGTATGTATGTATGTATGTATGTATGTATGTATGTATGTATGTATGTATGTATGTATGTATGTATGTATGTATGTATGTATGTATGTATGTATGTATGTATGTATGTATGTATGTATGTATGTATGTATGTATGTATGTATGTATGTATGTATGTATGTATGTATGTATGTATGTATGTATGTATGTATGTATGTATGTATGTATGTATGTATTTATTTATTTCACTCCAATTGGGTACTACCCGGTGGCAGAGTTAAGAATACAGATCAAATTACAAATACTAGATTTACAACAATAACACAATAAACAATACAAACATGATATTATTTTACTTTAGTCACTTAAAGCATATCTAATTACTTCTCTATTTACATATTATATACCATTATAATTTAAAAGTTAAACTATAAACCATCTAGATTTTTTCTAAATTTCTTCATCGACAGGGGACAGCCCTGAAAGACTGCTACAGGCAATTCATTCCATTCTTCAATGGTTCTATTAACAAAAGAAAATTTTCCTACGTCGGTTCTGTATCTTCTACCCTTAATTTTATAACTATGATCGTTTCGTCCATAATAATCCGGATTATCTAACCTTACACTAACGTCCACCCATGCCTTTACACCAGCATTAGCTTTGAATAATGTTACCAACCTATGTTTTTTACGCCTAATTCTTAATTCCTCCCATTTAGTCTCATATCCTTTTTTAGGCCCAAAATACTTGCCTCTTTTTATGAAATTTATTGCCCTCTTCTGTATTTTTTCTAATGGATCGATTTGGTTAGCTCTATATGGGTCCCAGCATGCTACTCCGTATTCCATAACCGGCCGCACTAAGGCCTTGTAGGCAATTTCCCTGGACCTAGCGCTCCCCTTTTTCAATATTCTCATTACGAAATGTAATGCCTTCCACGCATTCCTAGATGTGGAATTTACTTGTTCGTCCCATCCAGCATTACTTGCCAGGTACACTCCCAAATATTTGCAGCTGTCCACCTATGTCTGTATTTATTAAAAATCTCGTAGTAAAATTAAAACAGTGGCGTATTTCCTAGGGCAGAATGCAAGTACATGACATTTCTTCAATACAGAATAACATTTTATAATAATTAAAAGCATTTCTTGGCCGAAGCAGAAAAGGTGTAACAGAGGGCGAACATGTGCTGGGGTGAAGGAACTATTTCCTTCCGTCAGATGTCGTAATTAACTTAGGAGATTTGTTGCATGGTTTGCAATCACTTTCACTGCCTCAAGGTTTCGCCTCGCCGTTCTTGATAGGAATTCACAGCATTTTCTAAACGTAAACAAAGCATTGTTCAATACCTACTAGATATTTTCGAGCTTCAAGCCAGATGTAAATACACCGACTTTTTGGAAACGTAGTCTCTCCCATCACCAGGATGGTGAATGAATAAAGAAATGCTATTAATCACTAAAATGAGAAGAAGCATTAATAAAGACAAAACACTACCAAAACTCGAATCCCTCTAATAGAATAAAAGACTGTAGTAATTAGTACTAGGGCCAGGAGATGGCATGAGTGTAGAAAACATAGGTTAGATCACAGAAAACGTGACTACTTAATTTGACGTTCAGTCTGTCTAAATTTGTGCTTCCTGAGCCGATTGATTTCCATTTTAAGGCCGGTTTACAAGAGGAACCGAACTGAAAACCATAATCACGACTAAGCGTGTTTGCTCCTCTGAGAGGAAATTGCCAAAGCTTCCGTAATTCTCCGCAGCCACCAACTGCTGCATTTTGCCACGATGATCGTCTCCCGAAAGTTGGCTCTATGATCCATATCAAAGCAATGCTCTGCCAGTCCATACTTTTCTCCATTAATCGTCTTTATAGCTGGCTGAAAGCCCTATAAAATGTTTAATATATTGGTCGCCAGGAAAGTTTCAGGTTTTTTAATCAGTTTATTTTAGTACGTAAGTAAAATATAATGTACCAATTTTGAGGTTTCGTTTGAAATACATTTTGAGGTCCTGAATAAAACCTGATTTTTATGTGTGTATTTCTGTCTAGGCATATATCCTTTTTTGTAATTTACGTCCTCCAACGTACGTTTAGTCATATCGGACGATGAATGAAATGGGTGGAATGATACTCAATGCGTCCGGGGTCCATGGAGCTTAGTTACCCGACATTCGCCTTTTAGGATAATCCAAAAACCCCGGAAAAACTATTATCCAGGTAACTCACCCTAACCGAGATTCGAACTCGGGACCTCTTGAATGTGAGGCAGACACTCTACCATCTACGCTACCGAGGCGGGCGCATATATCCATGAACAACTTAAAAACCCCGTTAAGGATGGACAAGGCCCGCCTCGGTAGCGTAGATGGTAGCATGTCTACCTCACGTTAAAGAGCTCCCGAGTTCGAATCTGGGTCAGGGCGAGTTACCTGGATAAGCTTTTTCCGGGGTTTTCCCTTATCCTTCCCGACGAATGTCGGGTAACTGTAAGCTCTATGGACCCTGGGCTTATTTGAGCATCAATTCCATGCATCGTCCGATATGACTTAAGGTTGGAGGACGTAAATTACCAAAAAAAAAAAAAAAAAAAAAAAAAAAAAATGGACAAGAAAAATTTTCAATAAAATTCCTCCATCCTAGACTACTTGACATCTAATATTTTTAGAAAACTAACTTACTCAACTGAATTACTACATGAAATATGTCACCATTGGCATCGTTGTGCGGCTGCGACAAGCGGGAGCCGGGTGCGTGGGCAGGAGAGCTGGACGTTTGCCAAGAGAAAGAGACGCAGAGGCTCTGAAATTGTTTGTCTTTCTCTTGCCGCCGCGAATGTTCTCGGAACGTCTATGGCATTCTAGAAACAATGACTGGAGGTATAAATAGCGGCAAATGTGAGAAGCGGCAGTTGTGTGATAATTGTGACAGTCGACGTTTGAAGTGTACCACAGTGATTGATTTCTTTCATTTGTTTTCGTGCAGCAGAGCACCGGATCCTCCTTGAAGACAGCTGATTGTCAATTTGACGTCTTACTGCAATAGCGAGTGTTCTAAATTTCTACAAACCACACATTTGATTCTACTTAACCCATGTGGTCACACTATTTCTTGATTTTATGTGAAAGTCTTGTTCATTCTGAATGAATTTTACCACAAACACTGCCAATCTCGTAAAAACAACCTAAGTAGGTATATCAAATACTTTATGTATTCCATTTATACCCCGCCTTAATTCCAATGTCCATATCGGCGGCCGTTCTCCTTTGGAACATATCGTTGGATTTTAATTAGGTCACGTACACATTCACACACTCATTCATACTTCCGACTCTGGGAAAGATGAGGAATTGTCTTGGTCGGAGAAAAATCCCAAACCCCACTGTCGGGAATTGAACCCGGGACCCACATCACGGCAGGCAGGTGCTCTACATTTTTACTTCGATAAAGTCTAGAGACAAGAATATTGTATTTTATAAGTATCTTTAGTTTGCAGAAGAATTGAGTTTTATCGGACAATGGGTGAAATGGTTCTGAAATGAGCCCAGGGTCCATAGAGCTTAGTTACTCGACATTCGTCTGTGAGGATAAGGGAAAATCCCGGAAAAACCTTAAGGTAACTCTCCCTGACCGAGATTCGAACTCGGGACCTTTGAACGTGAGACAGACACACTACCAGCACGCTACCGAGGCGGGCAACATGTGTGTAATCAGATTTTTTGTTTGAAGCGTCTAAGCATTCTACATAGCTTGCATATACAAATTCCCAAATATTTCATGGCAGTTTGTTAGGTTAAAAGAGCTGAACGTAGTGCTTTAAGAAACGAGCTTCAGATATTTTGTTGCAGAAAGTCTGATAACGCTGGTGCAAAGAATTGCAGCAGTTTAAGCAGAAGCATTGTTTCGTAAGTTGATCAATGGAGTAGTAACCGGTTACCATGTCAAACCGATTAACAATTGCTTGTGGCAAATGTATTGCTACATTGGCGTGAAGAAGGGACCGTTTACACAGCTCGTTTCTTCAGGCCTTTATTATTGAATGGAGCTATAACGCTGCAGATCTAGAGTAGGTTACAGTAAGGTAACCATCAACCGCTTGTCATTTGAGGTGTGTACGGCGTCTATTTCACAAAAGCTAAGTGGAATTGCTTCTGGTATATGAGTATTACTATCCCTACAATCTGTATTTATCTTCTTCCCCACTTATCCCGGTCTGAGGAACTGAAGCTTTGGATGTCAAGCCAGGGAATGAGGAAGGTGATGACAGAGCAATTGGTGGAATGATAGTGGAGGAAACCGGAGATCACAGCAGATTACATTTCTCACTTTGCGGACGCCTGGGATCGAACCCAGAGTGGAGCAGTCTGTAGCTGATATTGCATGCATGGACATATTAAGTAAACATGGCCATCTGTAATTCAACGTAAGTTAATAACCCAGCAGGCCATATAGATGATGCAACAAATGCTTAGGTTTATTGAAATCCCATATTGTGACGTAGGACCAATCAGAATTAAGTATTGCGGTAACTTAGCAACCAAAACAGAAAAAACTAATGATTTTATTCTTAAATTTTTTAACTCTTAAAGAGGGTAGACGCGTTTTCGGTAAAAGACTTCTTGTAATTACGAGAAGTTACTGGAGTTCATCATTTATGAACGTTTAGTAAACGTTTAAAATATACATCGAAGACGCGACGCTATGATAAATAATTTAAGTAAAAAACCGTTGCATCATTTATAAATAAAAGGAGAAAATTAATATATAGTAAAGGGCTATATACATCAGTGGAAAAAGTCGCGTGTAAAGAAGAAAATAGTGTCGAGAAATATAATTCCAAGTAAAGTAAAAAGGTATTAATTATTTTATTCCATATTTGCCCAAAAGTGAAATCCCTTTTGTATCGATACCACGCCTGAGAAGTTTCACATCTCATCGCTCGCCGCAGCTGCCGGAGAGAGGATTTATAGAAATCTTCGAGAACTTCATCTTCACGGCTTTTAGACGAAAGGTTCATCGCTTCTACATCAAGGTAAGGTTTGGCTTCTACAAGCATCGCCACACCGAGGGAGTGCGTAACTTTTGCGCGAGTGGGGCGTAGACCTCATGAAGGGGCGAATCCAACTTCACATATGTCACCGCATCGTGTTGATATAAATCCAAACCACAAGGAGGGGAACCGCTCCAAATATAACCACTCAGCCACGACCGTATCATTATCTACAAATGCTTTTCTTACCTATTTATGGTAAGCAAGGTTTTTATTATTATTGTTATGATATTATTATTTGTTAAATTTCCAAATACTGCGCCCTAGAGTTGTGGACACATTTGCATTATACATGGGTCATTTAAAAATTAGTGGCAACACTGCCTGCATTTGGCGCTATCAGCGATAAATCATATAAGCTGATAACAATGAAAAATAAGAGCAACTGTTAGCTGTGAGTTTGAAGACAATTTTATTTAATATGACATTTTCACTAAGTGTAATTGGAGGCTGTTATCTTTAGTGCTCTAAAATAGAATAAAGATGCTTCATTAAAATTCAGCTTCAAGAAGTATTAATGTTCGACAGTACCATTGGAAGCTTATGGTAGGCATATTGTACCGTGGCTAGGTGAGCGAATGCATTCCGTAGAGGAAGGGAAGACGTGGAGCTGGCAGACCGCAATCAGCAAGTGATGTGCATATCAATGCTGGAAGAGCGCCGTTGTTGGACTAACAAGGGAAAATGAAAATATCACTTAGAGGAGTTCCCTTTAGAACCAGACGAGCAACTATAGAGCAGTCTGTACGACTATTAGAACAAGACGCTGTTTTTTTTTTTTTTTAATTTACGTCCTCCAACGTTGTCATATCAGACGATGAATGGAATGGATGAAATGATACTCAAATGAGTCCGGGGTGCATGGAGCTTAGTTACCCGACATTCGTCTTACAGGATAAGGGAAAACCCCGAAAAAACCTTATCCAGGTAACTCACCCTGACCGAGATTCGAACTCGGGACCTCTTAAACGTGAGGCAGACATGCTACCATCTACGCTACCAAGGCGGGCCACAAGACGCTGTGGATGGCATCCGTCGGCTCTCTGATGTGTGTAGGCGAGTTCTTCATACTTCTAAGCACTGCAACAATGTGACTGCTCCAAAAATGTTTTATTGTTAATTCAAATGTTGCCACTAATTGACTGACCGAAGTATTTACTCAGTTAAGGCAAGGCTACACTGAAAATTCCAAATTCTACAATAATAAACATGTAATTATAAAAATTTAGCCACATAATTAGAGTATCATTTTAAACTTGTTTGCAAGTTTCTGTGTTGCTACACCAAATAGTTCATTAATTATTAATTATTTTTTGTGAAAATATTGTAAAAATAAAAAATGTTCTACGTGTCAAAAAATTTGATATTTTAAGTTGAATCTTTGTTTTTGGCTAGTACAGAGCAATTTTAAAATATCCACATTCTTATTCTTTGGAATACTCTTGTTGCATTTATTCTAAAATATTTTCCACGTGTTAGCTCTCAAAATTTTGAAAATATTAACTTATTTTATTATGTAACACCTTATAATTTTTAAAACATGAGCATTAACAAAAAGAGGGAATGTGAAGTTTATTATTTACATATTATGGACGTAACCTGAAAGTTTCATCAAGTTAAATGGAAAACTTTGACGCGTGGGGCATTTTGTATACTGAAAAGTGTTAGAAAGAAAGTTTCTCAGAAAATGAATTTTAAAGTCATAATTGTTACTTTTAACGATTGTTAAAGGCCTCTTTAAATTGTTACGTGATGGTCTAAAGTGGTGCAAATGATAAAAATAGCATGTCATCTATTACTACAAACCCTAAGCTACCAAAAATGCCAAATAATAAAATTCCATGATTTTCAACATTTTCGGCGAATTTTCAGTGTAGCCTTGCCTTAAATGAACCACGGGATACCCGTGTCAGTATCGTGGTGGTTGTGTCACGTTCAAGAGGTCCATAATTCTAATCTCGGTCTGGGTGACAGATTTCCCTTACAAGATAGGTTCCCTTTGTGGTGACTTAAGTACCAGGTTTCATAGTTACTACAGAGAGGAACCGGACGGAGACCGGGAGATCCCAAATCCCGGCTATGGCATTGAATTCTTCAGTCTAGCTCTACTTATCCAGATAACATAATGTTATAGCTGAGATGACTAAGACGCGACAGAAAGTGGCCGAAAGCAGGTGTTGGGTAAGAGGGAAAGCCGTTCCATTCTAGCGATTTTCTTAGCCCTCACCAACAGCTGCTTGTCCTCGCGTGCTTGCCGCAGGGCGACCCATGTGTCTGGAAGATGCCCACCGATACTCAACTGCAGTTAGGAATGGGGAAATGTATACAGGTTGCTCTTCGTTTAAAATTACGAGCTAGGTATCAAGGCTTGGTCCTCATCCAAAAATGACAGTCGAAGCAAGTGCGTTAACCACTTTCCTTTCGCTGTCGCCAATAAACGAAACTTAACTAGAGATGGGCAGAAAATAACGTTAATGGTTAAATTGTAACAGCTACTGAAGTAGTGGAGACAGACAGTTACAAATGTATACAGAGTAACTAGTTTCCGAATGACCTATTTGGAAAAAGCATAAGTAGTAAAAAAATCCAAAAATATATATTGGAAAAGGTAGGGAACTCAACTTTTTCGTTTTTGTTTTTTACAAAAACTGCATTTTTGTAGTAACATTTGTCCAAGAGTTCCATTACATGCTGGTAAATCTATTAGCATGGGGCTATCACGACCATCGACCTTCGGGTCCGTCTCTTTATCGTGCTGATAGTGACACGTTCAAAAGGACCCGAATTCTAACCTCGATGAGGATAAGGTCTTCCCTTATTCTGAAAGATGAGTCTAGTAGCTCTAAGCTCTGTGTATCCTGGACTCATTTGAACATCATTTTATTCATTATCCGATATGATTTAACGTTGGAGGACATTGGTCCCTGTCTGTAGCATGGTGGTAGTCACGTTCAAGAAGTCCCTAGTTCTAATCTCGTTCAGGGTGATAAGGTTTTCCCTAATTCTTAAAGATGAATACCTGGTAAATGTAAGCTCTATGTACCCTGTACTCATTTGGACATCATTTCATTCATCGTTCGATATGACTTAACGTTGGAGGAGATCGGCCCGTCTCTGTATCGTGGTGGTAGTGTCACGTTCAAGATGTCTCTAGTTCTAATCTCGGTCAGGGTGATAAGGTTTTTTCTAATTCTTGAAGATGAATGCCTGGTAACTGTAAGCTCTATATACCCTGGACTCATCTGAATATCATTTCATTCATCATCTGATATGACTTAAACAATTAAACCTTACAAAAATTGTGCAAGGTTCCACCTTTGAAATTCCAGCAGACATCTTTCGAATTGTTGATATTTCATCAATAAAATTCCAACCACAAACTGACATCCTGTTAAAAAGCTAGATTAAAGTTATTCCTCCAACGTTAGCCATATTTCAGGATAAGGGAAAATGTTATCACCCTGACCGGAATTAGAACTAGAGGCCTCTTGGACATGAGGCAGAGATGCTGCTACCGCCACGCTACAGAGCAGGGCTAGAAATTTTGATAAGAGGATATAGTCAAACTCCGTATCATTTTCTCACACGACACTAACAATTCCGTGATGTTATAAGCGCGAGAATTTGTAACACCAAAGCATTTGCCAAATAACTATTTCTGGATGGATGTTTGTATTCCTGAATCTTGATGCCCCTGTCTATTTCCCCATAACTCAAGCTTGCCTAGTCCTTTATCCACAAGATGACGTAAGTTTCTACCAATCCTTCGGTGCAAAAAGCGTTGCATATCCTGCAGAACCGGTCCGAAACGGAAATTATAAATTCTTGGGTCTGCGCATTGTCTTTTTATAAGCACCTCTAAGGCAAGATGATCATATTCCTGACCATTCTTCATATCGTTCCATAAAGGCAAGGAAGCAATGTTTACTGCACGGGTGTACCAACGTAAATCAATCCACTTGTTGCTCCAATTTATGTAGACTTGTGTGTAAATCACTAGGGATGTCGACATAAATTTACTCATAAACAAAAGCAAACACTAAAACCCCAATCTGTGCTGGAATAATGTCTCTAATTGGAAACTATAATGCTTAAATTATGCACTATTGGTTTTGGATTTCCTGGTACCAGTAAGCTGTTTTAAAAGTTACCTTTCATTACTTTTTAAAATAATAATGATGAGAACGCGAAAGAAGATGATGTAGGGGAAGAGGGAGAAGGACAAATGTGTATGTAAATGACTTTGTGTCTAAGATCTTTATTAAATGAAACTTAATATTTACAAGTTTTGTAAATACCGTATACACAGAGCTACCATTTAAACTTATGACATTCAACTGTTCTTACCAGCACTTGTTCCTCTATGTACTTAATATTATTTATGATACACATTTGCAGAAACAGTTTTGTTCTTGTATTTTACTCTAATGGGAAGTCGTTATTCCGTTTTTTTTTTTCTTTCTTCATTCTCTCCACTGAAAATACGAATTTAAGTCCATGAGTAGAAAAGTAACGCATTTTTGAATAGTGTAAATTTTAAAAATAAATTCTATATATTTGGATTAAATTACCATATATTCAAGAAATTTTCATAGCAAATAAAATGTATATCTTGAATTTTTTTGTGAATGTCATTGGAAGTGCTCTTTATTCTGCATGAGCTTTGCGTTCAAGTTATGTTTTCAGGACTGGGACCAGATATGAAATTCTATTACTTTAAAACACATACACGTGGACTCGCCATGGATGTGTCTAATGTACGTTCCTGGGTGCAACAGTTCAATGAAGGCAGAACATCGTGTGACAACAAACTAAAACTGTTAAAGACATCGCCTCCAACATTGGCATTTCCGTGGGATCTGTGCACACAATCCTGCATGAAGATCTGCCAATGTTGGAGGCGATGTGTGTAACTGTCTTGGTTTGTTGTCACACGATGTTCTGTCTTCTTTGAACTGTTGCACCCAGGAACGTACATTAGACACATCCCTGATACCATCACCACATACCTCACTTAACTTTCTTGGTTTGTTGTCACACGATGTTCTGCCTTCATTGAACTGTCGCACCCAGGAACGTACATTAGACACATCCATGTTACCATCACCACATACCTCACTTAACTGTCTTCGTTTGTTGTTACACGATGTTCTGCCTTCATTGAACTGTCGCAGCCAGGAACGTACATTAGACACATCCATGGTACCATCACCACATACCTCACTTAACTGTCTTCGTTTGTTGTTACACGATGTTCTGCCTTCATTGAACTGTCACACCCAGGAACGCACATTAGGCACATCCATGGTACCATCACTACATACCTCACTAAACTGTCTTGGTTTGTTGTCACACGATGTTCTGCCTTCATTGAACTGTCACACCCAGGAACGTACATTAGACATATCCATGGTAACACCACCACATGTCTCACTAAACTGTCTTGGTTTGTTGTCACACGATGTTCTGTCTTCATTGAACTGTCGCACCCAGGAACGTACATTAGACACATCCATGGTATCATCACCACATGCCTCACTAAACTGTCTTGGTTTGTTGTCACACGATGTTCTGTCTTCATTGAACTGTCACACCCAGGAACGCACATTAGACACATCCATGGTATCATCACCACATGCCTCACTAAACTGTCTTGGTTTGTTGTCACACGATGTTCTGCCTTCATTGAACTGTCACACCCAGGAACGCACATTAGACACATCCATGGGATCATCACCACATGCCTCACTTAACTGTCTTGGTTTGTTGTCACACTATGTTCTGCCTTCATTGAACTGTCGCACCCAGGAACGTACATTAGACACATCCATGTTACCATCACCACATACCTCACTTAACTGTCTTCGTTTGTTGTTACACGATGTTCTGCCTTCATTGAACTGTCGCAGCCAGGAACGTACATTAGACACATCCATGGTACCATCACCACATACCTCACTTAACTGTCTTCGTTTGTTGTTACACGATGTTCTGCCTTCATTGAACTGTCACACCCAGGAACGCACATTAGGCACATCCATGGTACCATCACTACATACCTCACTAAACTGTCTTGGTTTGTTGTCACACGATGTTCTGCCTTCATTGAACTGTCACACCCAGGAACGTACATTAGACATATCCATGGTAACACCACCACATGTCTCACTAAACTGTCTTGGTTTGTTGTCACACGATGTTCTGTCTTCATTGAACTGTCGCACCCAGGAACGTACATTAGACACATCCATGGTATCATCACCACATGCCTCACTAAACTGTCTTGGTTTGTTGTCACACGATGTTCTGTCTTCATTGAACTGTCACACCCAGGAACGCACATTAGACACATCCATGGTATCATCACCACATGCCTCACTAAACTGTCTTGGTTTGTTGTCACACGATGTTCTGCCTTCATTGAACTGTCACACCCAGGAACGCACATTAGACACATCCATGGGATCAGCACCACATGCCTCACTTAACTGTCTTGGTTTGTTGTCAGACAATGTTCTGCCTTCACTGAACTGTCGCACTCAGGAACGTACATTAGACACATCCATGGTACCATCACCATATGCCTCACTCAACTGTCGATTAATTTCAATAGAAGTCACACCACGAAAATGGAGAAAACGAATGATTACACGCTGTTCTTGAAATGAAAACGTCGCTATTTTAAGTATCAAGAACAGTCCTGACTCTCGTCACTGCCACTGGAGATCTAGGAGTTCACGTGTATTTTTTTTAATAAGAGAATTTCATATCTGGTCCCAGTCCTGAAAAATATAGGTGTCACAACTTGAACGCACCTCGTACATAAAAAATGTACATCATGTTCAAGAAAAGGTTCAAAAGGTTATACTTTCCTTAAACTTGAACATATTCATTTTTCTTCCTGCAGATCATGTAAAGAGAACGGAACTTCCAAGCTATCGCATAGACATTTGCAATTAATACTTCACTATTGCTTAAACCTTTTGGTTTCCTTATTTTAAGGAAATTGATGCAAATGTTTCTCTGCAATGAACTACATAAGTGTTTTTATTGATGATGGGTTCTCGATACTTGCGATACGTGGATACTTGCATGGTATGACATCGTACGATACGCAGCATATTCTCTGAAGTTTTACGCAGGTATCGAATTGAGAAAAGGTTATTTCCAGCAAGAAGGAGCAACGTGCCATACATCTAATGACAACATGGAACTTGTAAGCAGTTTCTTTGATAATCGAGTAATCTCAAAAGGTCTGTGGCCTCCCAGATCCCCTAACCTAACCTAAGCTAACCTAACCTAACCTCACCGAATTTTTTCTTGTGGGGGTATCTAAAAATAGTGCACAAGAATAAGCCACGGATAATTGATGTTCTCAAGGAATCCATTCGAACCGATATAAGTAATATTGGCGAGGATACACTCCGTAAAACTTGAGAATATAGTGAGACGAGTACAAACATGTATAGATGCTGGTGGAGGACACTTCCAACATTTTCTCTGAGATGTAAATAGTGTAATGTAATCTCACAATTGTGTATTATATTCTCCCAAAGTTGCACGTGTCTCCTATTATTGGTTGAAAATTAATGGCCAGTAACATTATACAAGAAAATAATCGTGTGTCAACTGTCAGTTAACAGTTCCCAAGAAGAAATCGCTACATATCTCCTGTCACCTCCTCTTTCTAGTACACTGCATTACTGGAAAACAAATTAAACATTTCCAGAACTAAATATTTGTGTATTCTACCTACAACAGTTTTCTCTGAAAGACTATTTAGTACAGCAGGACTCATATGTGACAGAAAAAGAAGTAAACTTGACCCCGAAACAATGAAAATGCTAGTATTTTTGAACAAAAGCTTATAAAAGTGGATTGTTTTGCTTTTAAATGTCTAATGTAGAGTTTAAAAATAAGAACATTGATGCTTTTAAATTTTATTTCGTTAAATATGTACACCTATTTAATTTTATTGGCATTATACAGTTCTACCAACATTCTATTTTGTATTGTAACTAGAAGCAAAAATGACGTTATCGAACTATCAGGTATGGTGGAAAATATCGAGAATCGAGTATCGAGAAAAACTGCTATCGACTGATTCCTAGTTTTTATATACTCTTTGAATGTATTATCCGGGTTTTTTCAAGTGCTGTCGCGTTCAGATGTTTCTCCTGATGTCAAAGCCAGTATTGGTGTTAAGATTGCTCATCAAATCCTGTTTGGATGGAAGCTTGTGTCATGTATTCTCGAAACCACCGACCGTCATATTCCTTCACGCATAACATCACACCCGTTCACTTGGACTACCTCAAATGAAAGTTGAAACCAAACAGTAAAAGAAAAAAAAAAAAAAAGAACTGCGATTACGCTCTAATTCTGCTTTTTATCCTCTAGCTTGAGGCGTGTTTACGTCCTTGGTTCACGTCCCGTTGAGTACTGACCTTTCACTTGTACATGTAGGCTGGACACAAAGTGAATTCTAATGCTGATAGTGATGTAAGATTAGTGTTTCAACAAACACAGACTTGAATATTTATGTGTGAACTAGAAACGTGCATAAGCAAGCTTACGACAACCATGTTTTGATACCGTAATGGTTGATTGATAAGGTTAATAAAGAAATAGATAAATAATTTATAAATGGTACAATAAACATATAATGTAAGACATGTGTTACAGGATTGCAATTGGTATGTCAGTGTAGCTAAGGTAATTAGTGTTCCAGTTAAGTTATCCCTATTTCTAAACTCGTTCAGGGTGATAAGGTTTTCTCTTATCCTAAAACATAAATGTCTGCTAACTATAAGCTCTATGTATTTTGGACTCATTTGAACACCATTTCATTCATCGTCCGATATGACTTAACGTTGGAGGACATAGGCCCGTCTCTGTATCGTGGTGGAAGGGTCATGTTTAAGCGGTCCCTAGTTCTAATCTCGTTCAGGGTACTACTACTACTACTACTACTACTACTACTACTACTACTACTACTACTACTACTACTACTACTACTACTACTACTACTACAGGGGGATTTTAGGGCTTATTTCGCCCGTGGGTTTATTTCACCCTGTCTTATTTCGCCCTTTGGTTGCTTCGGGGGTGTACCCTCTTCAGCCTTGACTTTATTGTTCAGGGTGATAAGGTTTTCGCTTACCCTGAAAGATGAGTGTCTGGTAACACTAAGCTCTATGTACCCTGGACTCATTTGAACATCATTTCATTCATTGTTCGATATGACTAATGTTGGAGGACATTGGCCCGTATCTTTAGCATGGTAGTAGTGTCACGTTCAAGAGGTCCCTGGTTCTAATCTCGGTCAGGGTGATAAGGTTTTCCCTTATCCTGAATGATGAGTGTGTGGTAACTCTTAAGCTCTATGTATTCTGTACTCATTTGAACATCATTTCATTCATCGTCCAATATGACTTAACATTGGACGATGGTACGTCTCTGTATCGTGGTGAGTCACCTTCAAGAGGTCCCTAGTTCACTTATCCTGGAAGTTTTTTTTTTTTAATTTACGTCCTCCAACGTTAAGTCATATGGGACGGTGAATGGAATGGGTGAAATGATGCTCAAATGAGTCCAGGGTCCATGGAGCTTAGAGTTACCCGACATTCGTCTTGAAGGATAAGGGAAACCCCGGAAAAACCTTATCCAGGTAACTCACCCCGAACGAGATTCGAAGTCGGGACCTCTTGAACGTGAGTGAGACATGCTACCACCACGCTACCGAGGCGGGCTATCCTGGAAGATGAATGTCTGGTAACTCTACGCTCTATGTATTCTGGACTCATTTAAATATCATTTCATTTATAATCCGATATGAACTGACGTTGGAGGACATTAATTTAAGGTTATGTATGACTGATATTTCATGAACATTTTGAAAAAATCACCTTTTGCTCTTTTTAGTCTATAAAATAGTGTAAGCCTTTCTGAATCCAAAGAATGCTTAGATAACATCCGAAAGCCGTTTTTAGAAGATCTAATCCAGCTTGAAAGCTACGTGAATGCTAATTCTTCATTCTTTTTTCTTGTTTTGAAAGTTTCAGCATATTTCATTATTTAAGATGCTCCTTCCGTCGCAGTTTTAGTATTAGACAAATGAAACTTGCTACACACGTTCATAAAGACAGTGAAAAGAAATTGCCCTGGGGTTTATTGTGAGATGCATTTTAAGTACACTTTCTTTACTTCAAAACATAAACATTTCGAATTCTGCGAAAAAAGCCATATTCATAGCTTTGAAAATTTTTGGAGCCCAAAGTTACAGAGACACAGAGAAACCTAGGGCAAATTTTAAAAAATGGATGTTTTGGGAACCTCTTGTTAAAATATTAGACCAAAATTTGAGTTATTTATTCGCAAGAGACTTTTTAGGTGACGTAACCAAAAATAAACAAATTTGACCATATTTTCCAAACTATCGAAGTGAAACTGACAAACTTTGGGCTGTAAGATTTGCACTAAAGTTACATCTGTGGTATAAATCTTAAAAAGCTAGCGTTAGCAGTTCAGGATTTGAACTTTTCAGTCAAATATATGATTAAAAACAAATAATTTGGTAGCTTTATAAATTGCATCATAAATTACAGTTAAATTTGTCCCTTTGAACAATTTGGTGTTAAGTAAAACAAAAAATCAGTTTCTCTAAAACCTTGAAGTCCGATAGGCAAATTTGTACTTGTCATGCAATACCTTGGAACTGCAGGGCGGTACACGACACTTGCATTAGCCTTCTTTCTCTTTGACTTTCGTTTTGTGATAAGATACTATTTCAGGAAATGTGGATTGGGAGTTGATCAGTATAACAAGAATTGCGTAGAATAATATTCTTTTGCAAGTAAAAAAGGGCCTGTGAGTGTCATATCATATATAGGGTTAACTTGCAGTCGTAGACAAAAGTAATAAAATAGTTTCATTTGAAAGTAATAGGTGGATAAGTAGTGTTAAGAATGCATCAACAAGTGATAGCGTAACAGGAATGCTGTTGTGTCGACCAACTAGTGGTAAAATAATTATTTTAATTACTGGTAACAATAACACGGAATGGGTAGGTATGTCGTACACCTGGAGAAAACAGTGAAACTGAGTGAACGTCTACGCTCATATGACCTTCCCTACACACACTACGTACTTCAGGTTGTTACTGGTAAATGATTATTGAAAGAAAATAATCGTAGCTTTACACCTTAATCTACACTACCGGTCCGTTTTGGATTACCTATCACATATGATGTAAATACTCGTACTAGCTGCTTCTGCTGTATTTGGTTTACCGCGTAGAGTAGTGCTGATGAGTTTCCATCAGTGGCGTATATTGTGGGCTATCAAAGATATCACCGAGGCCCATATCTAAAGTAAACTAGAAATTAATAAGCAATACTAATAATAATTGCAATACCAGACAGTTTCCCCCCATAAAGAATTAGTGCGTAGGGTGGAATATCTCTCGTTCCCTATCTCTGAACAGAGGGGCAAGCAGAGCTTCGGTAGCTACTGTTGCAGCCTTCTCTACGGTAAGGGGCAGTGAGGGACGAGAGGGAGGAATGGAGGATTCAAGATGCCAGGGCTTCGGAACCTTACATCGCTACACTTATACGAGCATCTCCGAAATGTACCGTACGGACACGACTGGCTTTGGAATCCGGCATAGCACGTGGAGTTAAAGGCAAGAAAGAGCGTGTTTTCAATTATTGTGTGATTGTTGCGGTCCTCAATAGCCGTATTAGCATTGTTTATTCCATACTGTACAATGTACTAAAACAGTTGCTAGCGCCAATTCTTCGAAATGGGTGAAGAATATGTAATTAAACATTTAGAACAAAAACGATTCTCGCAGTTTAAATACGAGGATAAGTAAGTGATAATAAAACAGGAAGGGTCTACTCCAGCGCTTCCGCACTTGCAGTGTGAACAGAAGGAAATAATAAGAAGCCTTACAAAATACATTTTAATATAGGTAATTATGAGTATGAGTGGCTGTCTGGCTCATTCGAACTACATAAAGCTTATTGCTGGCCATGCTTGTGGTTTGCAACTGAGAAAACACCCTGAAACACTAACTTATTTAATCACAGCTTTGGATAGACATAAAAGATCAACAAATTCGTTTAGAGGTCACGATGAAAGTGAAGAGTCATTAAATAAAGGCAGTTATATATAATTGTTACAATTTCTGGCTAATTATGATGCGGCACTGTTTTTTATGTAGTTTCACAACGCAGTTTACCCGTAAAGAAAAATGGCTAGAATTCATGTATATATAAACAGACAGGTATGGTAAAATTGCTAGTTTTACTTTTTAATTGTTTTAACAGCTTGTTTCAAGAACAATTGATTTAAATGCACTGTTTGTGAAGTTAACATTTAATAAATAATCCCTTATTGTCCGGATCTGGTAGGCCTAGTGATAGCCCAAGTCATAATCCCAGCATACGCCACTGGTTCCCATAACTACACTG
Organism: Mantis religiosa; assembly: GCA_030765055.1. Taxonomy (NCBI): domain Eukaryota; kingdom Metazoa; phylum Arthropoda; class Insecta; order Mantodea; family Mantidae; genus Mantis; species Mantis religiosa. The sequence continues at coordinate 14,281,213 of CM060959.1, read as the reverse complement.
ACCTGCCTTTGTCTATGACGTTTACATTCTTATAGGCCTCATTCCTTCAGTAGTCTGTGTAGCAAGCCGTTCACATTGGTTTACAGTACTGTAACTTTGTGGGTTCGTGAAATTAAAAGTTCAATTGCACAAACTCAATGTTCTTTATTCCCACCAAATTACAGTTGGAATACTTGCCGATTGCATAGAATTACGTAGCGCACACATTTACAGTTCACCAGTTCGTCTGTCACAGGTCCACTCTGCACTCGCAATTACGTCAACTCCTCCGATGTACGTACACAGTCTTCCGGTCCGTTAACTCACTCGGCGCTCCTCACAGTTGCTCGCCAAGAACTGAACTGAACGCCTCGCATCGCGTCGCAGGTACTGGCAGACTGTATTAGCCCGAAGATTGTTGCTGTGTGCCCACCCAGGATAGGGTTTAACCACAGAAAGGATTTTCTTTTTCGGGATGGTTTAGGATGGCTGTTTTTGTTTGAGGATGGTGGATTGATTTCGAGGTAGTTTAGTACTCCTCTACGAAGGATAGAATGCTTTCCTTTAGCACCCTGGCGTTGAAGGATTTAGTTTGGTTTGAATTGAATTTTTGTTCATTTTTGAGACCAACAACTCTTGGTAGATTATGGGAGCTCAGCTTTTGCTGCTGCTGGAATTGCTCCGTGGTTACCTCGGATGCCCGCAAGCCATGCGGGGGACCCGGAATAGTCGGCGACGACGTCTGGTTGGATCATAATCACCAAGAGACCGAACCAGGGCACTTCTGTGCAAAGGTAACTGTTCGTATAATTTTGTAGCCCGGCGTCTAATTTCATCCTCCACGTATGGAAGACCCGAGGCTTCATGGAGGAACCTTACTGAAGAATCGGCCTACTAAGTAGATGGACCTAAGTCGTCTATTCTGAGCGCGTTGAAGATATGCCAGCCAGGAATCTGCGGCCATGCTCCAGACCTCGCAGACATATACTATCAACGGGACTATAGAGGTATAGCTTTACGCGGACTGGCATCGATCGAGAACCCAGCATAGGATACAGGGAAGCAATAGCTCCCTGAACCTTCGCCGAGAGTTCCCTGATGTGTCGGCGGAAAGTCAGACCCTTGTCTAGCTCAACTCCCAGGTATTTGATAGAGGTTACCCATTCTATCCTTCGACCTCTGAAATGGAAATCAGGGCAGTCTGCGGGGGTGTGAATAGAATAGCGTGGCTTTTGTCCGGATTAACGGATATGCGCCAACGCCTGCACCACTCTTGTGTGAGACGGAGGTGTCTTTGAATTGGATTGAAGACTCTGCGAATGTGTCTGTCTTTGCAGAACAGCAGCACGTCGTCAGCATATTGTGCCATTTCGACGCGCGGCTCGGTTGGGAAGCTGAACTGAACTCGCCAACTACAGGCCTTATATAGGGAAGACCGCCGTTTCTGGAAGGTTCGTGGCGCGCACAATTATCCCGAGGTTTCGAGACGTCTGGTGGGAGGGGAAAGAGACGGTATAGGGCTGGCGCCGCTCTCCTAATCATCCCTTCAGTTAGTGACACGAGACAGATGGGTAGGCGTGGGCTCAATACTTCCCGTCTGGTCCTACTGCCGGCCGGTTCTATAGGGAGTTCCGACGTTCGGTTGACAGTACATTGTACGCATCTAGGAGTGCTTGATTAGGTTCATACCGTATTACCTTCTAACGCGACGAAAGAAGATTGGAACTGAAAACCGTGTTATTGTAGCTCTGTATCTAGAAGGCTACTCTACCGTGCTTTCCTTGAGCGACCGGGCCGCCCCGCGGCAGTACCGTAACGGGAGAAGGCTGGTGCGCTCTCCGCCACAATTAGGCCTAAAGAACCGGCAAGTGTGTACGCAATTCTATCTACTGCTAATTTACATTAGGCTTACCTGAAATCACAATAGATGTTGAAATTTGTCCTTAAACGCAATTGCATTCCCTATATCTCCTAAAGCAGTCCTGATTCACTCGAAGAAGTTCATCTTGACTTATTGCCTGTAGGTCTGTCGCAAAAGTAGGCCCATGTTACCATTATAAACAGACTGCAAAAACCAATTTGCAATAATTAACCCTAGGTACACAATCGTGTGGTTGTATAGCATAAACTACAGTTAGTTTCAGAACTTTTGCTGCCCTAAACGCTATGTCTTTGGAAATGCCAACCTGTAGTGCTACACGTCTGTGATTTTTTGATTGAGTGCTCTAACCGTGTCTGCTTCATCAAGCTTCTCTACTGGTAGCACACTGCGGTTTTAAAATACTTCGTGTTTATAAACCACCATGGACGCTTGACTTTAGTGAATAGTTGACCTGCTAGAAATTTGAACACCTGAGCAACGAAGTTGAAATTCTTTATCGTCTTGCAGAAGTGTATTTCACATACGTGTCATACGAAAAATACTAATTCTAAAGTCTACTGAGCCATTAGTAATGAACAAATTACCACTCGTCGCCCAGTCCAAGGCCGCCGCGAAGCGGTCCGGTCGCTCAGGGAACGCACGGTAGTTCGACAAAAGAAACAAAAGTTGACGTATCCCAATCTACAGTGATGTTAACATTGCAGCGCTTCAAACAAACTGGTGCCAATGCTAGTGTTTCTCGATCTGGAAGACCCCGAGTAACATCATATAGGGAAGAACAGTTCATAAGTGTACACAGTAAACGTCAGAGAACTCGTGCAGTGCCTGACATTCCCGAAGAAGTTAATAGTATACGAGCAGCTCCAATCTCTGTCTCAGTCGTGCAACGTCACCTTCGTGAACAAGGTATAAAGAGGTACATAGCGTTCAAAATGCATATATTACGCAAACAATATAATGTGAAAAGAGTAACAGCATTTTAGGGTAGATATGCGACGTTTGACTATCTCGAAGCACCTGATTTGGAAGCCATTTTGTAGCCGGAATTCCTTTTACGTAGAGTCTGTTTAGTTAACTCATGTACACGACGGCCGCTGCCATTGACGAACCCTTATAATCGTTTTACAAAACAGACCCTCCTTCTCCCAGATCTTTCTGCAAGGTTGCCACCTTTCTCAATACGTCATGGGTATCGTGCGAGGTTTCGTCTAAATAAATTATCTTATGTCCATTACTGCAAAACTTTCTTAGTTTTGATGATATACATCGCCAAGCTACAATTCTACTGGATTCCATAATAACCCTTATCTTATTCAAAGTGCAGTATTTGAAACCCAGTTCCTTTAGTAGACCGCGCAAAGTGCAGTGTCCATAAGGAAAATCACAAATTTCTTGCAAACGTGCAACCAATTCGTCTAAGGTGGGTGCTGTCCCTTTTGTATAGAATCTATAAATTTCTCGGCGAATTAAATCGCATGTGAAATTATCTACTTTAGAGAAACGTTTCCTTTTGTTTTCACACTTGATCGGCGTCTTTGGTATTCCTTTCGTCACAACATTTCTTACTGTATTTCTGTGAATACCCAGAATTTATGAGGTTCATTGCATGACCCCTTACCAAGATTATTTTTCAGCACATATTTATATGTGTTCAGAACAAGCGCTTGAATTTTCTTAGAAACAGTTTCCGTTATTACTTTGTTTTTTGAGGCTTCTCCAGTAATATAACTCGGCCCAGTTATTCACACTATTGTCTTCACTTTGATTATTTTCACTTGACTGAAAGTTATCTACTACTTCACTTGCATTTACCACTGCATTTCCCTCCCACGGTCTCCACATCGTGACACACAACGAATTTCTGCACGTAATGAAACAGATCAACTGGAAGTTGGAACTTTGGCAAGTGAGACTCCACGTGGAGCAAACATGCGACTGTCATTTCCAGAAAATCAGGATTGCTATTGGTCCTCAACGACAGGATTCCATTTCTGAAGTGTGGAAATAGATTTATGACGGTCATTAGTGGGCGGGAGGGTCAGGTCCTTGAGGTACCTTTGAGTGGGAACTGCACACACGTTAACTAAACAGACTTTGCGTGTAAGATGTCCCAAGTTGCTGCGGGAGTCGTGGTATTTCTACTGCCTTCCTGGATGGTGACGATGAAGCCACGAGCTGCTACTTCTTCCCGATCTGAATCTCTGGTTCAGATTTGACACTCAGATGTATCTAAAATCTTCTGAGCTGCTTCAGTCGTTACATGAGAACCCGTGGTTGCAAGCGAAACATCATTTAGTTAAATAACTAAGCAATAAGTAGTTTGTTTAATTTATAAACATCCAAACTTGTAATTTAATTGCGATACACTTTACATAAGAATATCTTTTCGATACAATTTTCTGAACATCAGTTTTAATTATTTTTAATATTTTACTGAGTTCTCTTCGACGTTACACAATCGAAAAACACCTTGTTTCCTAGCTGTTCTCCCAAAATTATTGATGTTTCATTCTCTCGTTGCCATCACTACCAACCAAACTTAATTTTTGTTGGTCCACGTCACTCATTTTCAAAACTACCTATAATAAAACATTTGCATGTTGCGTCATCTCATGACCTACTGAATTTTAACAGGTTCCTTTCTTGTTCATTTTAACATCTCCATGTTGATTTTTAAACAACAAATTTAAATATTTTTCAACTCTCGAGGCCTAAACCAAAACAACTGTTACAAAAGTGACACAGCAACATAAAAATTGGAGCGTTCGGCAATCGTCCAAGGTATTTTTCACGGACGAGTCTAGCTTCAAGTGTCGGAAGCCATCGCAGGAGATTTGTTCGTCGACTTTGTGGAGAACGTATAAAGAATCAAACGTGTAATGTCAACGGTGAAGCTCATGTACACGTGTCCTGAGCCAATGCTTCCAAATCCACCCTGCAGTACCTCCATACCATCCAAAGCCTATTCCTAAGAAAAATCCTATCCTTTCCTCTCTTTACTACAAACCGTGCAATACATATAGAAACAAACTCCCCTACCATACCCGAGGCCATCCTCAAACGGGCTTCCTACACCTCGGCGCGCATTAAAACACACACAAACCTAACACTGCACAATATTGGCAGAGGCGAGCTGCAGCATCGTAAACATGCATGAATAAAGATATTATAAACGACGGCGGCTCGCCCAGCATCCCCGGCCCATGGCCGCACAAATCCAAGGCAGAGGCTCCCACTTCCGGCAGGGGACATCACCTGTCGCAGCCTTAATGCATGACCGCAGTAACGTCAAAGTGCAAATAGTGTAAATAGTGACATCGTGTGTGTATGTATACATATAAAATAAAAAAAACAATAACTATAGACACAAACACTAGCTAGACTAAGCCAAGCTGTTCTCGGCGGCCGAAATAAAGCCGCCGAATGGGTTTTGCGCCAGCCAAAAAGACTATACACGTTAAAAACCCACAAAAAATGTAAATGATATGTAAAAAATTTAGCCTCTAAGCCTGGTCTTACTGTACCGGCACCAGGCCACTTTTTCTTAATAATATGAACTGGAAACTGGAACGGCGAAGCATGGTGGAGGGTTGGTTATGGTATGGGGATATTTTGCAGCTGGTAAAAGTGTATCTAGTGAGAATTAATGAAACTTTAAAGAAGGTAGAATATCAGAGGATGCAGATAAATGTTGATCTACCTGGCAAGAGACTTAGTGGTTGTGGATTTATTAAACAGGGCAGTGATCCGAAATATGCTTCTAATGCCCAATTTCACCAACAGATGTTAAAATCGACGTTAACAAATGTAACGTAACAATTGTCACAGCGCTAAAACTAATGTTAAATTTCTTGCATTTCACCAACCTGTTTTCTTAAAATGTTAACAAACACGTGTTAACGCCAAGAAACTTGTAAATATCACAGCTATAGAAGGCTATGGATGATTTTCTGAACGTACTCCGATGCGCTTTTGTTTTCATTTTCGTCTGCATAAATGGCGGATGAACAAAATCATAAATAAAGCCGTGAGACAAATTTCTCATCGACGGAGAAAGAATTGTTAATGGAAATGGTGACGAAGTGTAAGGATATCGTGGAACATAAGAGGACGGATGCAGTGAATGTAAAAGAGAAAGATGTCGCGGGGAAAATATTGGAAACGAATTTAATTCAAATGCATGTGTCACTACTACAAGCACCAAACAACTTGTCAGTATTACGTAAATTTAAAACGAGGTGCGAAGAACAAGTGACTTGAACGTTTCAAGACGGGAGGTGAACAATGTATTATCCACAATTCAGTGAATTATAAAATCGCAAAGTTATTAATACTTGAAGCAAAGGCGAGATCGCCATATTCCTTTCGATGCATGTTCTAACTCAGTTTTACGTAAATTTAAAATGAGGAGCGAAGAAGGACAAGTGACGAGTGACTTGAACGTTTCAAGACGAGAGGTGAACAATGTATTATCCACATAATTCAGTGAATTATAAAATAGCAAAGTTATTAATACTTGAAGCAAAGTCGAAATCGGCATATTCCTTTCGATGCCTGTTCTAACCTCTCTTGTACTTCCGCAGTAACCTTCGACAGTCTATACCTCCGTAAAACAATTTTCTTCGGATATTTCCTCAAAATCATTTCTCCTCATAGGCCGTACTCTATTATGAATGCCATTTAGACGGTCTTAAATATAGCAAATCGACATCAACAGCTGCGTTCATGCTCACCATCTTGACTATTTACAATTGTTAAGGACTTAACATTAGAAATTCGGCTTGTTAGTTTAACATGAGATTTAACACGGGTGTTACGCTAAGACTTGTTGGTGAAATGCAATTTTTGTTTTAACTATTACTAAACTCGTGTTAAGTCTTAAAATTTGTTGGTGAAATCGGGCATAAATTTTACAGAGGTGTGTGAATAGAAGAGAGCAATGTGGAGAACTGGAGAATATGATTTGACCAAGTCTACCACCTGATTTAAATCCCATTGAACTCTTACGTGACGAGAGAAGTGAGAAAACTTGATCTTATGTTGAAGGTCTATGGAATAATTTACAGACGTTTTGGAGGGCAAAATCTGCAAAACACTACACAATCTTATCTCCAGAATGACAATAGTTTGTGCAGCGGCTCTGAGGGCAAAGGGTGGATGCTTTGAAGAGGCTAACATCTACGCCATGTTGTATTGTATTTAATACCAGAGAGAGAGAGAAAATATTAATTTTGTTGATCTTTTTAATTTTTACGACGTGTTTCAAATCTCGGTAGGGAATTTTTAGTGCAATAAGATACTTCCTCCGTTTATTGTAAATGCGGAGTAGAGCAATTTAAAAAAAGGTGATTATAGATAGATTTTCTGATCGGGCACAAGCCTGTATCAGTTGAGAGAACGTGTATTGAAAGTTCTGAGCATCGTGGTTCACTGGGATGTAATATCGACGCAGTCTTTTGTTCCCTTGTATCGCATGGCCTACACCGGAAGTGGTCATCCCTCCACGTGAAGGATGATTGGCACCCTTGTTTCCGCTACGCTCAGGTTCCGCCCGATCCTGTGTAGTACTGCGGGTTGCGTAACGCAAGGCCAAACATTATTATGTACCTAAGGGAGCGGTCGCCAAGTGACGTAAGTTTTACTAAACACAGAGAATTGGTAATCTCTCCAGTGGCGGATCGCACAACACGTGCGCTTCCTTTTAATTTTGAATCAAAAATACCTTGGAAATAATTCTACAGAAACTGTCAACTCTAAGACAAAAAGGGGGTGCATTGTTCTCAAACAGTTGGAGGTGTTTGTGGTGATAATGGAATTGACACCAGTGTAGTTAAGTCAATTAGACGTACTAATAAACTCGCTCAGCTCTTGAGTTCCGTAATCTGGAACTTGTCATTCAGATGTCAGACCTGCAAATGCACACGTACACCAGTTGTGAAAATTAGAAACGAAACAGAATTTTTAAGATTTAGATACGTATTAGAAACTTAAAATTTATTGTTGGATAAAATGCTCACAATTTGTGCACGATGTACAGTTTCACATCGCTTATTTGCACAGAATTCTACAACTGATGTCTCTTTCTGCACGTAGTTAGGTGATATGTCGCAGGGCTGGTGACAAGCACATTTCATTTCATCGTGAGGTCTACCCGAAAGTCGGAAAACTCCGGCCTATATCGCCCGGGAGCGATGAAAAGCTCCGGGGTTCTTTCAGTGGGGCAATACCTTGAATCTAAAAAGCCTCTCCCCCATCTCAAGTCACGTGGAAGTGGATACGCCACTTACGTGCGTCAACACCGCAGGGAAGACTACCGAAAACCTCGGTGAGACGCCTGGTGATCTAGCACACCTTCTACTAGCTCTACAGGCTAGTACCCACGACAAAGCCTCCCCACATCGACAACAACGTCAAGACGGGTGGAAGTGGATACGCCAGTTAACGCGCGTCAACACCGCAGGGAAGACTACCGAATAACCTCGGTGGCGTCGCCTGGTGATCTAGCACACCTTCTACTAGCTCTGTAGGTTAGTACCCGGGACTTTTTATGCAACCCTCTGCCTCCTTAGGGTGGACGAGGCCTGGCCGGAAGTACCCGATCTCCCGCAGGTGTCAGGAACACACTGCCCCCTCGAGTCCAACCCAATCCGAACAACTCTCAACAGGGAGGGGCTCGAATGTTCGTCCCAAGGTTCCTCTAGTAACGTCAGAGGCCCCACGAGTGCTAGGGTTCCGCAGCGCTCGCACCACAGCAGCTGAAATGAAATGTGTAGTGTTTAACGCCCGCTTTTACTACATACGGCACCGCAGGCGGTGACACTGATGATAAACGAGATGTAGATGTAGATGGAGCACCGGTGGAATGAGATGGCGGGGGAAACCTGAGGTCCCGGAGAAAACCCGCCCCAGCGCCGTGTTGTCCACGACAAATCTCACTTTGCGGTCGCCTGGGATCGAACCCGGGCGGCCTTGGTGAGAGCCAAGCGGTCTAACTACTGAGCCACGGCGCGGCCTACAGCAGCTGAAGGGGACATATCCCCTCCCCTACGGGGTGGTCACAAGTACAAGTATAGTCACTGCTTGGGTCATGAAACCAATCACTTCTGCACAAGCAATGGCGATATCCAAGCACTGCCACAGAGTTTACAAAGTGCCGGAGCTATTGATCTGTTAAACATGGCCTCTGTTGTGTAGGAGTCCAATCTTATCTCTTTCCTCTTATTCTTTCTTTCCTGCAGGAGTCTGCTACAGGTGTCCGTGGAAGGTACGTAGTTCCATAGGGAGGTCTTCCATGAAGAGGGACACCTTTCTAGTTCATATGCCAGTCTAGAGCTTTTGCCAATGTGGCTTTCAGGAATCTTGATTTAATGGCTTCTATTGTCCTTGGATCCCATATAATGGTTACCCCGTTTTTTGACCATGGACGCTATTTTTGTGTCGAACAGTAACATGACTGTCTTCAGTGATATTTTGGATAATGCAATGATGAATATAGCATTCTTGTCGCTGTGGCTCTGGACTTTATATGCATCCTAAATGATTATACCGTTGTTTGAGAGTCATACCCAAGTATTTGAAAGAATTGACTGACTTGAGCTTAAGATTTGGTAACCTATAATTAGGAAACTTTGACTGTACTTTACTCAGTCTTGGTCTTTTCGTAGCACCTTAAGATCACACTCGGGTTATACATACTTGGCGACCGTAGTAAAAGGATTCCCAGGGCAGTTTCAACACTTCTCATTGCTATTGCGTAAACAGTTATTTTAAACCGTAAAATTATTAGATATAGTACTTCAACTGTTTCCAGCTATAAGATACAGAAATAGTTGACTTGTACATCCTGAAACAGTTGACAATTCACTACAAACAGTTCATTTATTAGTCTCCAATAAGCTCCTCACAAACATCCAAGTATACTTTGAGGGACATCGCATAGTTTCACCACGTATCAACAGACAGAAGATCCATCGAATACGAAGAAAGAATTATCAAAGTTTACCTCACTTGAACTTAAATTTGAGGAATCCTTATAACCATCTTCATATCGCAGGGAAACGGATACGATCGGATATACCGGGGAACATGTGCAACATGATTGCATTGCGTGTGAGCTATAACCAGTGTTGCCCAGGTTGAAGACTTAACTCATATTACAAGTAGATATCAAATTATAAATTAAATATGAAATATAAATGTTTGAGACATGTGTATAACAAGCAAATGTGGAATATATTTAGCAATCTGCTTAAACATTTATCTACAACACAGCAGGAAGTATTACTTGAATTGTTGAAAATTTAGTTCATTTAAAAATTAGACTGGCAAAGCAATTTAGTAAAGCAGAACAAGGTCTGTTATGTAGTTTGTCCATGTTGGGAAGATGCTATGAAGTCTTACTGCCTGAAGTTACATATGAATCAATCCTATTAAATAAAAGTAAGGTACTGTCCGGCCGCTGTATCTACGGCTCTGACATTTAGTGGCTGCACGAGGTGGAGAGGGAAGGTTACTAGTACCAACATATAATAATGAGTAATTGAAAACATATCGTCAGAATTATCTTTATAATGAGAGTATAGGAATCTATTAGCTTCAAAACATTGAAATACAACTTGTAATTTCATTATCATGCAAGATATTCTTTACAACATCACTCTATTCAAATATTTCGTTCACACCTTTCACGCACACCAACTGCTTCTGTTGGTGATACTGGGAGTCTGTACATCCGGTGTCGTGGTCAGGAAGCTAAAACTGTCTGCTAGCGCCAATCAGCGTTGTCGCTGGTAGGCGTGGCTCCCGAACCCAACACCGTGTTGCCAGCTTAAATTTGTTTGAGCCACGTGGCCTAATAGCGACTTGCGCTGGTGAACTTTCTTTGGTATAATTTTCGTGCGTGAACTCCGTTGTTTAGTGCTCGTAAGTCCTATTATTATCGCTGTTATAATAATATGGCTACTGGTTCGTGAAATATGCAAATACATGAAATATTTAAAATACGCATTGTTCCTCTGCTTGAAATTCCCGCTCAAGAACTGGCAACAGCCTGCTTCCCCCTCTCGAGAAATGTCAGAGCCGCAGATAGAACGGCCGAGGTATAGTAATGAACTCTACTCCAGCAAATGAAGGATGTGAGGGTTGTAAATGTATCGAGAATCGATAAGTATTGCGATTTTCTTAATTGCGATGCCTTAACTTCCATGATAAACGAGCTCACAGCAGAGAAGACGTACATTTGCATTAACACTCTGTCAATAGAGATGACCGCAGACGGAATGTGTGACAGATGGACAAAGCAGGCTTTTATGTCAATTACATCCATACGTGTGCAAGTGACCATCTCCATTGAGAAGGAGCAGTAGTGGAACCAAGTGGTGTGTACACATGACCTGCTTCTTACAGAAGTCATCGGCCGCTGAGACGCTAAGAGGTCACGCACACCTTGGTGACCTCATCCTAAAGTTACACTAATTCACAGCAACGTAAACGCTTGCGTATGATATATGCAGACTATTCTATTCCATCCAAAATTTCCATGTAGAAAATCCACCAAAAAGTCCGAGAGATTCCACCTGTAAAGTGTTTGTTGTATTCAGATAACTCTTTCTACTCATCTACAAAGACTTGTTGCTCTATCTACTTCAAGATAAACATTATCTTATTGTTAAATTTATTATAGGAATTTGGGAATACAGTAGACTTTAAGTGATAGTCAAATGTTTTAAAACTGGTTGTCTAGGTGACGGTCTTTGACATTACGTTCTATTTGTATGTCCAAGAGATAAAAAATGAATAACGACAAGGGAATATGGGAATACAGTAGACTTTAAGTGATAGTCAAATGTTTTAAAACTGGTTGTCTAGCTGATGGTCTTTGACATTACGTTCTGTTTGTATGTCCAAGAGATAAAAAATGAATAACGACAAGGGAATGTGGGAATACAGTAGACTTTAAGTGACAGTCAAATGTTTTAAAACTGGTTGTCTAGATGGCGGCCTTTGACATTACGTTCTATTTGTATGTCGAAGAGATAAAATGAATGACCTCCCACTTGAGAAAAATTTAAGTATTGGAAAATTTAGACAAATAACAGAATAGATCTCTAAAACTTTAAACTGCACCAAATAGAAAGATTGTTTTAACAAGATCTACATTTATATGTAGTAATATTTTTGTCTCTTACCGTTAGCCAGTTATACAAAAGTGATTTAGAATGAAGAGGACTTCTGAGGACATTCCCAGAAAATTCAACATGTACATTTCATTTGTCATGAAAATATCTTAATCATTCTGTGTTTTGATGAAAATCGTTTGAGATAATTTTAATAAAAACAGAGATTTCAAGAAATATTCTATGCAAAGTGTAGCGTGGACGTGGTATTTAACTCCCTGTGGTATGAAGGGATAGAGCCATACTGAAAAATTCAATGCCATAGCCGGAATTTGAACCACGGATCTTCTGGTTTCCGTCCAGCCGCTCTAACCATTGAGCTACTATGGCCAGCGTGCCGACATGACATTAAATTCTCCAACTGACTCGCCCGCCTCGGTAGCGTAGATGGTAGCGTGTCTGTCTCACGTTCAAGAGGTCCCGAGTTCGAATCTCGGTCAGGGGTGAGTTACCTGGATAAGGTTTTTTCCGGGGTTTTCCTTTATCCTGAAAGACGAACGTCGGCTAACTCTAAGCTCCATGGACCCCGGATGCATTGAGCATTATTTCACCCATTCCATTCATCGTCCGATATGACTTATCCTTGGAGGACGTAAATTACGAAAAAAAAAAAAAATCTCCAACTGACTCGGACCATAGCCACTCTAAACCATTGTGCTACTGGACGGATACCAGAAGATCCGTGGTTCAAATCCCGGCTATGGCATTGAATTTTTCAGTCTGGCTCTACTCTTTCATAGTGCGTCCTACACACGGCGAGTGTGAAAGAACAAATTAATTCCTTGTGGTATCTTTGGAAGATGTTGAACTTAACCTAGTTTCTTGTTTTGAATTGTGCCGTTCACATACACACAGGGATATTTTCCCAAAAAGTGCTTTTTTTTTTTGTTTACTGCTTTCAATGAGTTGTACCTGCATCTTCTGGGTAGGACCGCGTCTTTGTTGATCCTCTGGTCTACGTTTCGTCCCAACTATGTGGGGCTTCTTCAGGACTTCTTCCATGACATTTGCTACGGAGCTGTCAAGGAAGAAGTCCTGAAGAAGCCCCTCGTAGTTGAGACGAAACGTCGACCAGAGGAACAAAGACGCGATCATACCCGGAAGATCCAGGTACAATGGACACCAGCCGCCGAAGCCTACGCACTGAGTTGCTTTCAATGAGCCTTGAACGTAACTTTTCAGTGACATTTTGGTATTCAATTTTTGGTGGAATAAAAAATTGTTTCTTACTGTACTTAGTAGGATCTGCAGTATCATCTCTGAGTTTGTATGAGTGATGGTATACAAAAAATAATTTTATAACATTTTATTGAATACCTGCCATTTTGGTTTGTGTAGCAAAATTAACTTTTTATATAGAAAGTTGAACAGATCACGTAGTTGGAGCAATGTTGATTTGCTCCTGTGTATGCTAAATGCACAGAGGAGTTGTTTATTTTCCATTTTCAAATACTGTCTTTTCTTTGGAGGTTGACCCAATGTTTAACATTAATTAAAAGTAAGATTAAACATCCGTGATATTGAGTAGAGAGAGAGGTTGATGTGAGTGAAATACGTGTTTTATTGTTTAGTTTGTGGTAAAACTGTAATTTCTTGATACCTTTGCACATTAGATCATTATTTACTCCGCCACTTTCGGTTCTGAAAAATAACGAAATGTATAATTTTGGCTAGTGGGCCTTAGTGTAACAGATGAATTTGTGATACGCTTCTCGATGTGAGATACAAGATGGAAGCAGGTGTGCCAGTTATTCATACAAACAGTCGACCTGCATAACCTACAACTGTTTTTGTCAACAACGTAATGTTTGACACACATATGTAATGGATGTATGCATCTGCATGTGTTACAGCCTCAGGGATGTACAAGGCGAGCAGAAAAAGCGCACGTTGATTCTATAAGGTAACAAGCATGCACCAATGGGCAATGTTATACTCCTGTTCGAAACTAAACTGCGAGAGAAGTATTTGTTACTAGTGAATCAAGACTATTATCGACGAGTGGAAGATTTGTTAATTTCCGCGAGTGTATAAATAAGTCTTGACTACCATGCCAAACTTTAGTATGAGGTCTGTTCAATAAAGAATAATCATTTTTACGGTCATAATTTTTGCACTAAAATTTAATCTTAATTATATTCTGTTAGCTTAATGTGAAACAAACACGCCGTAGTAGTTTCATTCCTGGTTCCCGCCTGTGAGAACCAGGCAAGTTCACACATGTTCAGTATCGCCTACCGCTGCAATGGAGATAACACACGAGGAACAATATGTGGGTTTGAAATTCTGCTTTCGTCTCAACAAATCTTGAGTTGAGGCCTATACAATGTTACAGGAGGCCTATGGAGAGTCTGTTCTTCCCTACAGCACAGCTCGAAGGTGGTTTAATATGTTTAAAGAGGGGAGACAATCAAATTCAAAGGAAGGTGGACCCGGTGCTCCAGTTACTGCTTTTACGGAAGAAAACATCAACACTGCTGCTGCCATTGTCAGACAGGATCGACGAATTACCTTAAGATCACTTTCTGGAATACTGAACATTTCATTGGGTGCCACCCACACGTTGGTGACAAAAACATTACACATGAGACGTGTTTATGCGCGATGGGTTCCAAGACTGTTGATTCCCGAACAAAAGGACATTCGCATGCAGGTCTGAATGCAGTTAAAGTTGATGTTAGAGGAAGATCCGGAGTTTCTTTCAAACGTAATCACTGTTGAAGAAACTTGGCTACATCATTTTGATCCTGAAAGCAAACAACAAAGCTCAGTGCGGAAATCTCCTTCATCACCAACCCCCAAAAAAGCAAAAAGTGGATGCTTCTGCTGGGAAAGTTATGGTCATCTCATTCTTTGATATTCATGGAATGGTTTATCAGCATGTTGTACCTGCACACACATCAGTAACTGGACAATACTACAGTGATGTCCTGAAAACATTGCAAGACCATATCAAGCGCAAAAGACCACATTCCGTGAAGCAGGCTGGATGTTGCACCACAATAATGCGCGGCCGCATATTGCCAATGTTGTTGCTGAATATCTTGGAAAAATCAACGTGAAGTACATCCCTCACCCTCCCAATAGTCCGGATTTAGCCTCATGTGACTTTTTCTATTCCCTAACTTGAAGAAACGCCTTCGTGGGAGACATACATCATCAGAAGCAATGGTGAAGGCTGTGGAGGCTTCATGGGTTGGAGAACATCAAAAGGTATAAATTCGTTCACAGAAACTGTATTCTTAGTGTATTTTGAAGAAATGCCTCAAAATATGGAATCATGGACCTTTTGAACTCGCTAATCTATTTTGAAGTCAACTCTCAAAATTAGGCACCAAACTGTCTAAAAACTAAAAAACTCAACAGTTTTATCTACTAAAACGCAAATCAGAAAGATATAAAGGGAAAAAAAAAAAGCCAAAACATTTACACCTGATGAGTTGAAAACCTTTGTAAATGAACCACCTGATATTGTAGACCTCATGATAAAAGTAAGTTTCATTTTTTTAATGTTATCAATGTTTTATTTGGATGTTTTTAGGTTAAACTATGTCACGAAATAATGAATATTTCTGCGCCTGCGTACTACGTACTACGTACTACGTCTCGCTTTAGACAAAGCAATAACGAATGAATTCTTTGAGATGAAACCTTTCATTTAGATACATGACCGAGCACAAATAGTCGTATAAAATTGGACTATAATGGTTATTGAAACGCTCAAATTATAATTATTAACCTCGCTTAGTCTACTGTACTCCCATATTGCTACAATAAAATTAACAAGATGTTTATCTTGAAGTAGATAGAGGAACAAGTGTTTGTAGTAGAATAGAGAAAGCCAAATATATACTAATATTGTCATTAAATTTCTGTTGATAGTTATTAGTTATCATATAGTTGTTTGTATCTTCCTGTTAAACGTATGCAATAGAAGAAGAGTGGACGTCCTTGGCCTTATCGTTTGATCATGCAGACCTTAGGTTATGCAATTTCAATGTCTACCTTCTTTTGTTAACGTCTTGTTCCACGTCATATTTGGAGGTTAGGAATTCTTGGCCGACATTTTAAAATGTACTGGCATGATTCACATTACCTGGTAGGTAAGTACATACCCGAAAGGAACCTTATTAAGTCACTGTACAACCCTTAATATCAGGTGCTGGAATGGCTTGCTTTATGACTTAATGTCTATTCATTATAGCGATCCTTGTTAATGTTTCCGGCAGTGAAACAATTGAAGGTAGAACCAAATATCTGCTTATTAGTATAGCAGTTTTGTTGCTCTTAGGGGAAAAGGTACGCATTACATTCATATGACTTTCTTCACCACTATCATTTATTTTTCTCTCTCCTTCATGTAAGGTTTGCCGAAATGTTTTCATTACATGTTTGGTCCTAAGTACAATTAGAATACTGAAGGTTGAAGATGTGCTCAATTTAAAAAGGTGCTTTGAAATTCTACTGTACATGACGAGGAGAATCAAAAGGTTAGTGAGTTAAAAACTATGTATAAAACAGTAAAACTTTTCTAAAACGAAACTCAATCATTCTGGCATTTATTTCCTGTTTACACAGGTTTACGTCTTACAGAGGATTGTGTTAGAATACATAAAAATTACGAAACAGTCGTGCAGGTTTACAGTGAAGGAATAATATAGAATGAAGTGTAAAGAATAATAGAGTGATATGTACGAGAGCTGTTCAATAAAGAATGATCACTTTTCTTTTTTACAGCGTACCTTTACTCATCCTCATAATTTTGATGGTAATTCTCAAAATAGTCTCCCCTGAATGCGATGCACTTGTCCCAGCGTTTCTGCCAGTCTTCAAAGACATGCTGGAAACTATTTTCTGAGATATCCTTCAAAATCGCCTCCGCAGCCTTCACCACTGCTTCTGATGATGGATAATGCCTCCCACGAAGGCGTTTCTTCTAGTTAGGGAATAGAAAATAGTCACATGAGGCTAAATCTGGACTATATGGAGGTTGAGGGATGCACTTCTTTTGCGCCTGATATGGACTTGCAATGTTTTCAGGACATCCCTGTAGTATTGTCCAGTTACTGATGTGTATGCAGGTACATCATGCTGATAAACCATTCCATGAATATCAAAGAATGAGATGACCATAACTTTCCCAGCAGAAGCAACCACTTTTGCTCTTTTGGGGGTTGGTGATGAAGGAGATTTCCACACTGAACTTTGCTGTTTGCTCTCAGGATCAAAATGATGTAGCCAAGTTTCATCAGCAGTGATTACGTTTGAAAGAAACTCCGGATCTTCCTCTAACATCAACTTTAACTGCATGTTAGCTCCATTGCAGCGGTAGGCGATACTGAACATTTCTGAACTTACCTGGTTCTCACAGTCGGGAACCAGGAGTACCAACAATGAAACTACTACGGCGTGTTTGTTTCACATTGAGCTAACAGAATATCATAAGATTGAATTTTAGTGCGAAATATTATGTCTGTAAAAAAAATTATGATCATTCTTTATTGAACACCCCTTGTATGTTTACATGCCAATGAATCTTTTGATATGACGGTGTCACTTTGAAGCACAATCACAAATCATTGGTCTGGGCCGGGTTTCAACCCACGACCTTGAGATAGAAAGGCTGGCGGTGATCTTGGGCATTTAAAAGGTCATATGTTAACACTTCAATGGACTGAGACAGCAAGTCACGGTAAGTAAAATCTGTCTGAAGAATGAATACAGACGGACAACAGTGGAAGCTGTTCATCATTCGCTTTACAACAGTTGAGTCTCGTACAGCGGATGGGTTCGAGTCAAGTCAAAATGTAAACACCATCATACGCTCACAAAGTAGAAATGTCTTAGTTTTGTAAAGAGGAGAGACGTAAATGTCTAATTATTTTAATAATCGTTGCTATAGCAACGAACTATACATAATATAGTGAACTAAGGTTCAACATTCAAAGTGTACAAGAGCAAAACTTGGTAAACTTCGCCCACACCCAAATAGGTTTGAATTGGATAAGTGTTGTGTGCAGCACGTTTGTCGTGTTTTACGAGTAGAGAAGAAAAATTCCTACAGTACATAATGATGTTAAAGAAAAGACCCCTTTTGAATGTAGGGCACATTCTGGAGTGTGCTTAGTCATGGGATATCGATTTCGTCATGTTATGTACGTTGTTCTGATGTTTTCATGGTCAAATTGTATTCCTTCCTTTCTGGCCTCTCTAAACAGAGACATGCTACACTAGCGACCTTCCATAACAACTGCATTCATTTGTCAGATAGGTAATAGTTTACACCGAAGATTACAGGTGTCATTTGAAGATAACTAATTTATAAATTTGTCAACGTTTTGAGCAAAGGTTCTTTAATTTCTTGAGCTTTAGCTGTCCATAAAACCGTAGCTTAATTTAGTCTTTGGAAATACAACGAAACCAAAGTAATGTCTTTCCCGTTTCCGAACGAGGTGTAAATAATTGATGAATCGCCCAAAGAAACTCTGAACCACAGAAGAACTGATTCTGAAGGTAGAAGAACCGAAAGGTATAATGCCTATTATGAAATCTTCATATACACAGGGGATCTGTAACAAACGTTTGGAGAACAGGAATTCTTCTGTGGGCAGAATGTTCAAGGCTCATGGTTGTGATAAGTGGGTAGCTCGACGATGGGCGGAGGGATGACCATACATAGTCAGCCTCTACCTACGTCTACCAGAGCGAAACGGTAGTAATCACCTGCTGCCAGGGCAACTTGAGCGACGTAAGTCTGTCAGCACTGCTTCAGGCCAAACGTCTCACTCTCAATTACACTCCTTCAAAAATGTATTATGTAAAAATAACCATTACTTTCTTTGTATTCAACTCTAGGTAGGGAAGAGTATTGCATTCCTTAAAAAAAAAAATTGATACAGAAATATCACCATGTCGGGGGAGAGAGGGAGGGATTGGAGATGTGGGTTGTTTTTTTAAATAACTTCCTACAGCTTAAGTAATCGGACGATGAATGAAATAATATTCAAATGAGTCCAGCCTACATAGAGCTTAGTTACCAGACATTCATCTTTCAGGATAAGGGAAAACCTTATCACCCTGACCGAGATTAAAACTAGGGACCTCTTGAACGTGACCCTACCACCACGCTACAGAGACGGGCCTATGTCTTCCAACGTTGTCATATCGGACGATGAATGAAATGATGCTCAAATGAGTACAGGGTACATAGAGCTTAGTTACCAGACATTCCTCTTTCAGGATAAGGGAAAACCTTATCACCCTGACCGAGATTAGAACTAGAGACCTCTTGAACGTGACACTACCACCACGCTACAGAGATGGGCCAATGTCCTCCAACATTGTCATATCCGACGATGAATGAAATGATGTTTAAATGAGTACAGGCTACATAGAGCTTACAGCTACTAGACATTCATCTTTCAGGATAAGAGAAAACCTACCACCCTGACCGAGATTAGAATTAGGGACCTCTTGAACGTGACACCACCAACACGCTACAGAGATGGGCCAATGTCCTCCAACGTTAAGTTATATCGGAGGATGAATGAAATTGTTATGAGCCCAGAGTGCATAAAGCTTAGTTACCAGACATTTACCTTTCAGGATAAGGGAAAACCCAGGAAGAAAACCTTATTACTCTGAACGAAATTGTACTTGGGACCTCGTGACTGTGCCGTAGTTGTCTCCCTTACGTTCAAGAGGTCCCGAGTTCGAATGTCGGTCAGGGTGAGTTACTTGGATAAGGTATTGTCGCGAGCCCATTGTTGATCGAGGCAGCGCGGGCGATTAGTTCAAAGAGACAGGCAGTGCAGTGTGTAGATAAAAGCTCGCTGAAACGGGTGGGGGGAAGGAGATGGATATTTCGAGAGTTTGTTTTTGTTCTAGCCGCGTCTCTATTGTTTGGGAATATTCCGGAATGTGAGTAATCTATAAAAATGGGAGCCCGCCCGGCACAGGAGTGAGTTTGGTAATTGTACTCGCGTGTGTGAACAGCTGTGTGAACTGTGTCGTTGACCTTGCAAGTTGTATGTGTATGTGACGTAATTCTGGATTGTAAAGGTTGACAAAGTGTGTTTCTACGGAAATAAAGAGCAATTGTTAGTGTTTGTAACCTGGACTTTTAGTTTCACGAACCCACGAAGTCCGGGGTTTTCACTTATCCTGAATGACGAATGTCGAGTAACTCTGAGCTTTATGGATCCTGGGCTCATTGTTTCATCCATTCTATTCATCGTCCGATATGACTTAACATTGGAAGACGTAAATTTTAAAAAAAGGAGGTGCGGTACAAATATGATGTGCGCTCAATTTTTGCTTTCTTTTGTTTTTACGTCGCAACGCGTTTTTCGAAACGGAAGTTCCATCCACTGTCAATAATTACTTAAACAATTAGTTTTATCAGCCTAGCTGATTTCTTAGTCGTGATGTAAAACTCTTGATTGTCTTTTGTCCCTGTGACTTCCTCTCAGAAATGAAGCGAGAGTTTTTGTCTTTCTAGCCATTATATTCACATCATATCGTCTCCACTAACTGTAAGTCTGTGTTACGTCATCGACTGACGTCAGCCTGTCTGACTCTTTATCTGAAATTTTATGAGGAATTGTACAGAGGATACAGGAAACGCGCAAGGGCATCTCCCGGCGCTGCGTCTGTCATTGATGTATCACATGGCCTTCTGTAAACTATACTTGTTATTCTATCTGCTTGTATTTTTACTTGTTTATTTATAGATTGCATGGGGATATGCGAATACAGTAGCCTTAAGCGATAGTCAACTGTTTTAAACTCTGGTTCTCTGTGTTGACTTTCACACTGCATTCTCTTTGTATGGACAGAAATATAAAATAAATTGAATAGCCACTTCCTATTTGAGGAAAGTGTAAGTATTTGAAAATAAAACCAATCATAAATTGTGTATTTTAACAAGATACAAGTTTTTATATAGTAATATTTTTTCCTCAATGTCCTCAATATGCAGGTGGTAGAGAAATTAACGAGTAAGGTGACGTAGGTCAAGTAAAATTGAGATCAAAGTTAATGTCTTCAATTAGAAAATACTGTATGGCGCCAGTACAACTGTTAGGGGGTTATGTGTAAAGATATTGTCAATTTTGCGAATAGATTCGCTCTTTTGTTGTCCTTGAAATGGCCAAAAACAAGTGCCTGAATGTTATTCTATCCATTCTCTGGAGTTTTAGGGACCTAAGGTATTTGTAACCTTAGGAAATTGTCATTGCCATCTTCTAATTGAGACAGGGTTTTCTGGTCAGAAACTGCGGAACTTATTAAATAGGACGATTTATATGAAATAGAATATATTCGAATTATTCTCATTCGTTTGAAGTTTTAAATAATTTAGTAAATAACCTTTCTCTTCTGTTCCCTTTTGTGTTCATTTGAAGAAAACAATTACAAATTCATCATAGCGATTCATTCGAGAAGAGTTGAGCATCACCATAACCTGTTATATTTACAATGAAACGAGTAATGAAGCTTAATCATTATTAACAAATATAATACGTTTTTAAATAATATACCAGATTTTCGTATGCTAACAATTAACACTTTGAGGTCTAAAATGTTATTTTCTCTGTAAAATTTACGCCCCATCAGTTGCTCCCTTAAGAAGCAAACAGTTGAGCAATGAGGTAAAGTTGTGAAACATGCAGTCGGCCATGTTAACGGTTAAGTCTGACCTCAGAAGCAAACCAGAACTTGTGAACTCGACGAATGCAGGAGACTTCAACGCGGGGTTAAGAAACTAACCTCACGCCGCTTTACTGGCTTATTAACACATTTTCCTAATTCGTTTCGCCGAGTTATGCAGCTGCATTTAAGTATGCTATGGACTGCGAGAAATTAAACCTTGGTATGCCATCGTGACCTTTTAATAATTATACCATTTTATTTTTATTTTGTTGACTGCTCTTATGAACTTACCTCTAACTTATCTGTATGCCCATCTTTCTTTTTTTTTTCTTTTTTTTTTTCAGTTACTCTCCAATTAACTTCATAATTTCTTGAATTACCAGCTTTCCTACAGTATTCGAGCAACAACGTAAATTTTATAAAACTATGTAGCTTTCAACAATTTCACATTGTCCCTCTAGGTGCCCAAAACATTGTATACTATTCAAAAATTTTGTACGGAAATTTCACAGAAAATACTTTTTGGGAGAAACATTAAGTACATAAACCCTTACAATGTCGACAACATGAAGTTAAACATTTTAGAAAAGGCACACAGAGTATCGAACGAGATAAAGCTTTACTAAGTTGCTCATTATAAAATAAATACCAATGTTTTAATATTTGTTACCCTGGACATAATTTTTATTATCTTTTCACGTGGAGTCTTCCATGTAACATGAAATCTGTCTAATTTTTCTTTAATTATTTTGTGCAGCCTGCATTGCTGTGCTCTGTTACTCATGTCACATCTTCCGTGTTTTTGAACTTGCCAATTACTATTAAAAGTGCCACCCAAGAACAGAATGACTCGAGATTGAGGTTAAACTGTTCAAGGGAACTCGATACTGAAATTGTAACATTTCGGAATAAAAATCTTTTAAATGTCATAAGTAGATCTTGTGTATAGGACGAGCTATTAGTACAAGAAGCGAACATACAGAGTTTTAAACACAAACTGCTGTCCGGAGCTTAAAACGTTAGTTTAGCGTGTGTTTCATACAGTATATTTAAACAGTTGCTCGAAAATCTTGACTGCATTTGTAGCGTTACTTGATGAAGCAATAGAACGCACTTCACCCGTGTTCTGTTTTGTTTTAATTGTGTTGGTAACATTTGAAGATTTCAAGCACATAGCTTTAGTTTTTATTTCTTTTTTTAGCGCTGTAAATGTAATTCAATAGAGCAAAGTAAATACAAATTGGTGCTTTCTTTTACGCTTCGCATTGATTTTAGAAAGTAACATTGTTGATACTTTCCTGGTACTTTTGTTTTAATCCCGCGAATTTCTGAAGTTAAATACCAGAGAGCATTGGTTTGATATGTTGTATGCGGTGATCATTGTTTTTCTGGTCGCTATGTAGTTCTTTAAATGGAGTGCTTTTCGTGTATTTTTTTAAATATACGTTATTAAAACTAAAATGATAAACAATTAGGAAAATGATTATTTCAAAGTGCACTGAATAGCTGATCCCACAAAGATCAAAGCAGCTTTACAAAAAAAAAAAAAAAAAAAAAAAAAAAAAAAAAAAAAAAAAAAAAAAAAAAAAAATCGAGAAGTTTAATAATTGGAGTAAAAAGTATAAATGTGTTCAGTATTAGAGAATGTGATTTTGGCCCGGATTTTTTTAGCTATATTCAACTGTTTGAAACGTTTCAGATCATTGTGTCCATTGCAGTTCATACATCATTAATTGGAATAAAGTTGTTGTATTTGTAATTAAAATGCGCTTAAAATTCTCATTCAAGCTACTGGAATGTATTTATAAGCGTGTTAATTTATGGATGCGAAAAGAAAAAACATTTTGGTGCTAAAATGAGAATTAAAAAGTGCAACCGGAATTATGGCCGACAATGGGAAGATGGTGGAATGATGTTCTCGAAGTTCTATTTGTAGCAGTATTACTACAAATATATTTATGGTGAGGAATTAAGATTTACTCGTAGTAATGATGCTCTAGTTGTGGTCTCCTTTGTAGTTCCGGTTTGCATGAGATCTTCTCTGGATCGTGATCTCGGATACTTGGATTGTATAATTCGGTGTCAAGGAAATAATAAAAAATATTTGTTGCAAGTTTTTCTTTAATTTAAATTCACTACAATTCACGACGTCTACGAAGGTAAAACATAATCTAATACACCTGATTATGTACAGTACACGCGTCTGCTCACTCTTCGATCAGGACACAAAAGACGCCATCTTCTCATCACTTGCTGATTTTTCTTATTACCATGGTAACTAATTATTATAATCTACATCACCTTTTCTTGTGGCCAATATATTAATTTTTAATTATATAATTTTCTAATTTTCCAAATATAAAATTTTAAAAACAATTTTTTCTGTTTTATTCTTCTATTTATCATTTATCTAAATTGGATACTAACATTCTCTTTAACTGTTTGTGACCTACTTTATTCGGTCATGGCTACCTATAACTTACACTAATTAAAAACAAAAATCTCAATAGTAATCATAAATAAATAAATCCAACATTGCTTTGGCACTTAACATAATAACTGTTTCAAAAGTGAGAAATGTTTGTCTAAAACTGATCCTTACATCCTTGTTCTGAAGTAAGCAAGTTTGTGGAGCGTTCAGTTTATTAATTGTTGCTGTCTGCAGAAGGCTTTGGAATAAATAAATATCTGAATAGAGGCATCTGAGAAATTCGGGGTCATCGTCCGAAAACTTGTGCAAAGTCATTTGGCACATTTCATTCTAACGGATGTTATGTGTACAGAAGAAAAATAAACGTACGTGGGGTTCACACATGGAGTGGCTGTCACTTATTAATTGCAGATTCCTCGGCGGAAGAAGTGGTCTCGTCCTCATTTACATTGCGGGGCAGTTGCTGCTGCTGCTTTGGGATTTAATAACGATTTGTGTAATGCCTGGTATTTCTTACTTTATCACTTGCACTTCATCCAAAATGTTGATATCCAGATTTCATTGCTTCGTTTATTCACAAAAACAGTCTTGAAAATGTTCGTGTCTGCCGGAATTCGAAAAATATAAAATAAAATAAAGATTGTTTTGTTGCTATCACTATTCTTCTATCTCGGTTGGCATAAATGGATTTATTACAGTTGATTGTTGGCAGAATGGAAACATTGGAATACGGTAGGCTTAAGCGACAGTCAACTCTTTTAAAAACTGGTGGTTATGTGATGGCTTTGAAATTTTCTCTTTGCTAGAACAAAATAAAAAATTGAATATAGATTTTAAAGTTCATCTATATTTTTATGTAGTAATATTTTGTTTATCGCTTACAGTTTATCGTTATACAAAAGTCTCGGAATGAAGGGAACTTCTGAGAACAATTCCAGAAAATTCAAGATAAAAGTGGCATTTTAATCAAGAGCATTACAACCATTTTTGGGAATTAAAAGGTTGAGGACCTCTTCGTTTGTAAAATTTATTTGGGGATGGAGGGTTTTATTTAACCTTCGTGCTACAATTTGGTAAACGTTGAAATTATCTGGTTTGGTATTGATTAAGCTTCACGGTTGTGTGTGTCTGTGTGTGTGTCTGTGTGTGTGTGTGTCTGTGTGTGTGTGTGTCTGTGTGTGTGTCTGTGTGTGTGTGTCTGTGTCTGTGTGTGTGTCTGTGTCTGTGTGTGTGTGTCTGTGTCTGTGTGTGTGTGTCTGTGTCTGTGTGTGTGTGTCTGTGTCTGTGTGTGTGTGTGTCTGTGTCTGTGTGTGTGTGTCTGTGTGTGTCTGTCTGTGTGTGTGTCTGTGTGTGTGTCTGTGTGTGTGTCTGTGTCTGTGTGTGTGTCTGTGTCTGTGTGTCTGTCTGTGTGTGTGTCTGTGTGTCTGTGTGTCTGTCTGTCTGTGTGTGTGTCTGTCTGTCTGTGTCTGTGTGTCTGTGTGTCTGTGTCTGTCTGTGTGTCTGTGTCTGTGTGTGTGTGTGTGTCTGTCTGTGTGTCTGTGTCTGTCTGTGTGTCTGTGTCTGTCTGTGTGTCTGTGTCTGTCTGTGTGTCTGTGTCTGTCTGTGTGTCTGTGTCTGTGTGTGTGTCTGTGTCTGTGTGTGTGTGTCTGTGTGTCTGTGTGTGTCTGTGTCTGTCTGTGTCTGTGTGTCTGTGTGTGTGTCTGTGTGTGTGTCTGTGTCTGTGTGTGTGTCTGTGTCTGTGTGTGTGTCTGTGTCTGTGTGTGTGTGTCTGTGTCTGTGTGTGTGTCTGTGTCTGTGTGTGTGTGTCTGTGTCTGTGTGTGTGTCTGTGTCTGTGTGTGTGTCTGTGTCTGTGTGTGTGTGTGTGTGTGTGTGTGTGTGTGTGTGTGTGTGTGTCTGTCTGTGTGTGTGTGTGTGTGTCTGTCTGTGTGTGTGTGTGTGTGTGTCTGTCTGTGTGTGTGTGTGTCTGTCTGTGTGTGTGTGTGTGTCTGTCTGTGTGTGTGTGTGTGTGTCTGTGTTAAAAATACTTTGTGTAGGTTCAGGAAGCTGAAGCTATTATTCTCACTTCTGAGCAACATTTAACTGTTTCTACTTTTGTGTACAACCAAGTAGACCTTTTACTGTTAGACATGAATAATCTCTGCAAAGAGTCAAATTTATCTCTACCAGAGATAACAGGCCAAGTAGAAGAATAGAGTTAAAATTTGCGACAAGCTGCCGAATGGTACATTCCTAATGACAAAATTCATTTAGACCTATAATTTCCCAAATTAAATGACCATATCCTCAACCTCTCTCACAAATTCTATTGCCGTCTTCCCTACAGCTTCAGTCAACTTATTCCGAGGCCTCGGGAAATATGACATTGATCCCGGGGAAACTTACAAGCGTCCCAGACTCACCTTAGGCCTATCATAACCTCAATGGTCTCCTATAATTAAGATATCTTTTGTTTCATCTTACAACTTGTGATACTTCATAAAAAATAAACCACCATCTACCACCGTCTATTATAGTCCATCATAGGATCAGGATTAGGAGATCACTACGCAGGGGATTCGGTACGTAGGACATCATACTGGGCCCATTGTTCCTATGCCCCCAAGTGGGGCACTCCCGGGAGGTGAGGTGAAGGAGACAGTACCCAAGGAGCCACGACAGTACAGAGGGCAGGTTTCCTACAGTTTACTTGGATAGAGACTTCCCTCGACAAGCCAGGACAACGAACTTGCTCTCCTACAGCGGGACGGCAAAGAGCCCAGCAGTCGTACAAAGACAGGCCATCCGACCCCCAAAGGTCCCTGGCTGGTGGTCCCGAAATGGTCCCGGCAGAGGAACAGAGGCCGGCAACCGACCTATCGGAGGAGGAAGTAGTTTTCCTCAGAGCATATCATCCTGCCATGCAACGCCGAGACTCCCGCCGACACTTCTAACCTGAAAGAGACCACCAGATCACAGGTGATGTGAAATGATAATACAGATGAAATGGAGAGACAGGAAATACGGGGGATGTAATTAACCTACCCAGCATTCGCCTAGCGACCCGGGAAAACCACCGAAAAAACCCATGGGTCAGGTAGGTCGGCCACGGGAATCGAACCGGGCCTCCCGATGCGGGCCATACACGAAACCGCCTGAGCCATCGCGCTCGGCAAGTCCATGACAACATCAGTAAGAGACAGACTCCCAGAATGGCAGAACACCGAAGGCTCCTTGTCCGCGGAGAAGGTTGACTCTTCAACGACACCTCTATGCTGATGATTTGCGAGACAAAAGCATGTTCTTCAGGAACGCCTGGTCTAATACAATATCGAAGACATTACCTCGTAGATCGCTTAGCCCGATGTTCAGTTTTTCTTTAGTTATCTGTAAAGCAAGAAACATACATCTACAATGTACTGAAATTTGTGATACTTCTTAGAGTTGCAGATGATCTTAGCCATTCGAGCTTCTTTTCGAATTTCTTCTGTGGCCTGAATCACTCATTTTGACATGTTTATCATTTGTTATTTTTCCATCACCATAGTTATGATTCCTCGCTATTCAAAGCCTCCAACATCATCTTACACCTAATAAAAACATCGATTCTAAATATTTTGTCAACAAAATTTATAATTCATAATTCAAGTCGACTTTTTCTTAGGTAATGGATAAAATTACGTACGGTAATTTTGGTACGAGGGTTGATGTTTATCATGCTCGGTGTTAAATTGTTTCACTCGCTAGTAAACAACTTACCTCACAAGTCCTATAAATAACTATTATCCAACACTTACCTTAGCCATTAAAAAGACTTATTGCTTCTTTATTTAACGACAGTAAAATAGTAAAATTGTCATTTTATTTTCTGGAATATGGGGCTATTTAGACCAACGCCGACTGGATGTGTGTCGTTAGCTAGTACCTGGAATATGGGAGTATCGATGTTGGCTAATCGTTTATTTAATTGTTGGTATAGTTTGAATAACAGTTTATGGCAATTGATTCATACTAATTAAGAAAAATGATGTTGGATACAACAGGAGAAGGTATGTATATCAGACATAGTTTTGGAGGAAGTTAAGAGTGAATATGCGCTTACATTTTAGACATAACATCCGAAACATGTTTATATTTCATCTTGTTTCCGAGAACACCAGTCTTCCGGTGCCCAGGGTTGTTATAGGTTATTTGATCCGTGTAGTATTTTTTCTGCCTTCTCGATTGTCACCTTTTCCAGGCAACTAATTCCATTGGTTGTACGTAAACTGGTTTGATGATATTGGCCCTACAGAACCGTAACCCAAAGCTGAGTTTCAGGAAGCAAACCGGTCCCTACGTGTAGGAATGTAATTGCCCCAAGGGATGAAAGGAACTGAGCTGTTTTAGCCATAGTGCATCTGGAAGTGCATACCAGCCGATAGTCGCTTACATATTCGTAGAATTGTCACATCTTTGAATAGAGAAAAACTGTCCATGTCTGTGAATGGTATAATAAAAGTTGGTATTTAAGCTCAGAATCCTCCAAGAATGTGACAAGATCTCCAAAATCCCCACCTCCAAAACTACTCTCATATAGAAATTTGTTCAAAATGTAGATTTTCTATACAATTGTCAGATTTTGATTAAAATGTCATATTTAATATTTTCATAACAAATGGAACGTAATTTTAAATTTTGATAAACAATTAGGAGAGGCATTTTACACAAACTAGAGATTTTTTTTTTACAAATGTATATTTCTTTGGTTAAGGTGTTCAGAGATATTTATTGTTATTGGTGTGCATTTTAAACTACTAAGGTAGCTTTTCCTCAAACATAAAGGTATTTACTACGTAAAATATAATTATTTGTCACAAACTTTATTTATCTTTTAAGAAAATTGACGAAAACTTCCCCAGGAGAATGCGTTGAAACTTTGGACAGCAGAAATATTTGTCTGCAAACAAATGAACCAATGAATGCTTGCTCCGCGCCTTTGCTTCCTTTCTTCCAGTAGTTCCTTCCGATATTTTTGCAATGAAAATGCAGAAGTGGAAATAATTGTTAAGGCTTATATTAGTTTCTTTGTGGATATTGGGAATGTTTTCATTCAAATGCGAAGTATTTGGAGAATTCCGATCTTAGTTTTATGGAATAGCATGAAGCTGTACAGTTGCTAATTAGTACAATTAGACAGAGAAAGGAAGATAGAGGTTTCGGTGGTGGTACTCATAAATTGTTAGCCATCGTTCTTGATTAAAATTTGAAATGAACTATAACTTCACCGAATTCTATGATCATTTATATTCTTACTTAGTTAACAAAGTTTATGATAGTTTAAAGTATTTGATTTTACTTTGTCTAAAAAGGGAATTAGCTGCTCACCAGTTTGAAATCAAATAATGTGAAGTTTGAGAACTTCAGTAAGCTGGTAGGTTATGTTATGAATATACCAGGAAGTAATACTCACACCGAAAGAATATTTTCTGTTATGAATAACAACTAGACAGATGTAAGGAATAGAAGTAATACAGCCTGCCTCGGTGGCGTGGATGGTAGCGTTTCTGCCTCAGGTTCAAGAGATCCCGAGTTCGAATCTCGGTCAGGGTGAGTTACCGGATAAGCGTTTTCCGGAGTTTTCCCTTATCCTGAAAGACGAATTTCGGGTAACTCTAAGCTCCATGGACCCCGGACGCATTGAGCATCATTTAATTCATCGTCCGATATGACTAAATGTTGGAGGACGTATATTACAAAAAAAAAAAAAAAAAAAAAAAAAAAAAAAAAAAAAACACCTTAAAACTGCAGTGATTACAGTTCTTAAGTAAAACTGGAAAATGGAATGGCAAAACCAGGCTGTGAATAACTGTAGTGTAATAATATATGAGGGCATTAACCTGATCTGTTTGTTGCAGGAAACGTGGACATCGTAAACGGAAATCTGAAGCTAATTCTAGGATTAATATGGTCGCTCATCGTTCGATATCAGATCGGCAGATCCAAGTTCCCTCCCAGGAAGCTAATGCTGGCTTGGCTCAAGGTAAGTGTGTTTGTTACAGGTGCGTTATTATTTATATTAACATTGATACATATCAGTCTTCATTAAGCAACTTAATCTGAACTACCAGCTATACAGTGTGTACCACTAGCACTGGTACCCAACCGTTTGTTTATTTTTAACAACTAAAGCACAGTTTTTAAACCAAATTTTGGGAAATCCCATGCCATTATAGCTTTTACTGCATGTGTCCACTTTTGTTTTCTGTGAATTGAACCTGACCTTTTAGATCGTGTAAAGACAGTGTCAGTGCATAAGCTTTTCTGCGGCATTGTTTTGGTTTGTGTCATGGTTTACGGACGAGAACTTTGGCTTTGGGTATTTTTTAATATGGTTGAAATGAAGTCCTTTCTGGACAACTGCATATTTTACGAACATCACGCTTTTATTAAAGGAAGTAAATCTTATTACTCTCATTACAAATATAAATCTTTGTAACAAAAAACTTATCTTAAGAAAATGATACAACCCTCATTACTCCGGATTGAGTTTTACCTACGTTTTGAACATGAAAACCTGAGACACTCACAGATTAATGCACGCTTCAAGCGTCACAGAAGAACAAAGCTGTGTCACTATGGTTCATTTGTTTCCATAACACTCCTGAAAGGGATGTAGAGTGCTCATCTGGACCTCTTTCGTGCGTGTGCGCAGGTCGGTTAAATACCATTTGGTATAGAAGTTCATCTACGAAGGGTACAACTCTGTTTTTCAATAACATCCTTCACACCAAGTTACCTTTTATATAGAAACTTTGATTTTATCAAAAATGGCTCTAGGAATGTTGATAGAGTATCATATGTTTAAAACCTTGACAAGACAAATGAAATGGGGGTTATATTGCTGATCAGTAGCTCTCTTCTGGGAGAATGGTGGATGTGACGTCGGTGTTTGGAGCGTTGCCAACTCTGAAAACGTGCATTCGCTGAATTTGCCAACACTGCATAACCAAACTAGCGTTACCGTAATGCCTAAGGAAACTGGTCATGCTAAAGGGCAGAAGCGCCCCAATAGGCTCCAAATGAGATGAGGGGAGAGAACTTCTAAGTTTTAAATGTTGCATGGTATACATTTGGAATATTCTAATCGTCCTTAATTAAGTGTTGTTGAAACAATGTTTTCTAAAATTAAAATATATGTTTATAGGCCAATGCAATTTGGGTTACATATCCAATAAACATTTCAGAATTTAACTGATCCAAATAAAAGTTATAGCCAGAGTTCCATACGTTTTCTTTATTCTGTATAATGATTATTATAAGCCTGCCTCAGTAG
Source organism: Mantis religiosa (assembly GCA_030765055.1). Classification (NCBI taxonomy): domain Eukaryota; kingdom Metazoa; phylum Arthropoda; class Insecta; order Mantodea; family Mantidae; genus Mantis; species Mantis religiosa. Next base: position 14,249,803 of record CM060959.1, on the reverse strand, counting down.
TGCATATGATAGCATGTCTGCCTTGCGTTCAAGAGGTCCCGAGTTTGAATCTCGGTTAGGCTGAGTTAGCTGGATAAGGTTTTCTCCAGGGTTTGCCCTTATCCTGATGGACGAATGTTGGGTAACTCTAAACTCCATGGACCCCCGACTCATTTGAGCATCATTTCACCCATTTCATTCATCGTCCGATGTGACTTAACGTTGGAGGACAAATTAAAAAAAAAAATTCTCAGGTAATAGGGAGGAGACTCTAATGAAGTAATGTAGAGTGCTAACTTAAAATGTATCAACATTTAAAGGCATACTAAAGAAGATTATGGGCTAGTTTAAACTTTCTGCTTTGATAAAATGTTATCAACAGAACAGTTATCATGTGACCTTCCTTTCATTGCCAGTACTCAAGACGTTACCTTGGCAAAAGTGAATTTTCTGGACAAGTTAGAGAACAAAGAAGTTACTGCAGACTTTCTCATGATTCTCACAGCATTGTTTAATTTACTTGTGTATACAATAACAACATACCAACTTTTGTATGGCTGACCATTGAATGGGGGGGGGGGGGGGGGGAGGAACTGTTCCCACAGTTGTGGAAATATAAAGCCCTTGACATTCCTGGTAAAGTTTATTGATGGAAATTGTTCTACACTAGTCGTGTGTAGGCTAAGGTTTGGATAGGTAAGTCGGACTGAGAAATGCAATGTCATAGCCAGGATTTGAACCATGGACAGCATGTATCTCTTCCTATATGAAAATCCATAGTGGTTTACCAGGAAAATATGAGCCAGTTGGAGAAATTAATATCATACTGGTATGTTGCCATGGTAGCCCAGTGGTTAAGAGCAAGTTGACAGAGACCATAAGATCGGTGGTTCAAATTCTGGCTATGTCATTGAATTTTTCAATCTGACTGTATCTATGGGTATAAGATTTCACATAGATGTTCAATATCTGCTATAGTTCATTTCCAGACTTACAATCATATCTTGTAAGTCAAATTAAAGGCTATCCTTGCTAAAGTAAACATTCTAGAAAGAAAAATTGTGGGAGCAAGTTTTATTTAATATTTAGGATAGGATAGAATTGTATGGAAGGGATTCAACATTTCGACCATTCTTGATCTATTGTACCTAAGCCCCAATTGGGGCATCCTAGGGATGGGGCATCTTAGAACACATTAAGGATACTGAACTAAAAGAAGAGGACACACTAGTTTCGTTTGATGTTAAATCACTGTTTCCCAGCATACCAGTAAATCAACTCCCTCCTTTGATAGAAATATGGCTCAAATCACTTGGAATGTCATCACCTGAAATTTCAGATTACATCGAACTAACCAAATTATGCATAGAACAAAATATTTCCACCAAACTTCAGATTTAGCAATGGGCAACTCCCTATCACCCTTCCTGGCCGATCTGTACATGAGTGCATTAGAAATAAGGATCACCAAAGGTTTCCCTTGGATGTTCAAACTCTGGCAACGATATGTAGATGACATCTTTGCTAGTACCAAAAAAATGCATCAGTGATGCACTAAAACTTTTAAATATCCTAGAAAAAAGCATCAAGTTCACTGTAGAAATAGAAAAAGACGAATATTTACCATCTTTGGATCTAAAAATAATGAGAAATAAAAACAGACTAAACTTTGGCATTTACAGAAAAACTACATAAAAGCTAATGGCTACAACCCAAGATCCCACAAACAGGCAATCTTCAATAGTTTAGCACACAGACTGGTCAACATCCCTCTCACAGCAGAAGAATACAAAACAGAATACAACAAAATTATTGAAATAGCACAAAAAATTGACTTTCCCAAATCATTAGTAGACAAAAAAGTGAACTTAGCAAAAAAGAAGAAGCTAATAAAGGAAACCACAACCCTCTCAGCTACAGAAACTGAGTTTCAAAAAATTCAATTACCATCCATGGGCCTTTGATAAATTAAAAAAAAGTCTTCAAAAAACAAAACATTCAACTAGCACCAGTCAACCATTTCTCCTTAAAAAACCTAATTTGCTCAAACATCAAAGATGCCATTCCATTTAACAAAAAATCTGGTATATATCAAATTGAATGCAGTGACTGCAGTCAAATTTATATTGGAAAAACCAAAAGAAATTTAGAAACAAGAGCAAAGGAACACTTTAGAAACATAAAATATAAACAGTCAGAAAAATCAGCAGTTGCCACGCATTTTTTGGAAAAAAAACCACAACATAAATCCAGAACCAGAACTACTAAAACATACATCAGGAAAACAAGAACTATCCACATGGGAACAAATCTTCATTTCAAAAAAATGGGAATAAAGTGTTCAATTTTGACATCCCCCAGAAAGATTTGTTCAGCAAGTTCCATGAACCACCACCAGAGGAGACCTATGACAAAATATCGTCAACTACACCAATGAGAACCAGTCGATGGCCGGTTGAGGATGGAGGCAAAGTCTCTGAAACATGTTCCGGAAAAATGTAAAAGGGTTGTTTAGTTTCATTAATCGACTCCCTTTAAAGTTAATTTATTATAACAACACTGTTTTCAACACTTCCAAGAAAGGAATTGTCTTATGTTTTTTGTTCTGTAAAGATAGAAACTAGGCCAGTTTTTAGATATAATATAAAAATCAAGTGAAATTGAACAGTGAAAAGAAAGAACATATAGTTGCCAGTAGCAGAGAAATGATCTTAAAAAAGATAATGTATGTCTTCAAAATGTAATGAGATGAGCCAGACTAAATACTAAATCATATTCAAATGTAATTTCTTAGAAGATTACTAAGTTTGGCATTCAATTAACCTTTTACATGCTGACCTTTCTTTAAACATGTCTATATATAATTTAGTGAACATTGTATGTATTTTCAATGGCCTTTCAGAATGAACATTTTTTGTGTGGGAAATGAATATAGGTACATTCTAAAACATAACCAGATTTTCAGAAAAATTTGATTTAACTTTAAAGAGAGTCGATTAAAGACACTAGACAACACTTACTTTTAAATTTTTCCGGAACATGTTTCTGAGGCTTTGCCTCTATCATCGGCCGGCTCTCGACTCTCTTTAAAGTTAATTTATCATAACAACACTGTTTTCAACACTTCCAAGAAAGGAATTGCAAAATTTGATTTGTTGAAACTTTCTCATTATTAAACTCAACCACTTGAACCCATATGAGATTCTCCCTTTTATTCTATAATTTTTCTAGCATATTAATATACCATGCAACAGGATTTTTGTTAGTTGCAAAATGTGTGATGACTTTGCAACAGTATGTTTTTGTTGCAAATGGGATGATGAAAGATGCTGATGATTTGTTTCTCACCTTTGGTGACGATCTAGTAAAATCTTGTAGATGGCTCGGAGCTTTTTAATAATAATGGTTTATTCACTTATAGACATGAAATACATGTTTCAAGTTTCGTTCAAAAAGTTTACATATTAAAATATTGTAAATGATTAGTTAGTTACATACATCAAGACATAAATTTTACAGAGCATATACAGAGATTAATAAATATGTTATATAATGAATGAAGATTAATAATAATAATAGTAATAAGAATAATAGTAATAAGAATAAGAATAATAGTAATAATAAGAAGAAGAAGAATAATTCATAAATATGTACTTATTTACTGATTTCAGAAATATATTTTAAAGATTATACTCACTTGTTGAAATTACTAGACAGATTGAGATAAATGTTACATGTGTCAGGAAAAAAAGAAAAAGCTTACTCTTCGCTTCCCTAAACATATTCGCTTTAGTTCTTGTCATATTTATGTATATTGCTATTACTCCTTATATTTGTTGTTCTCCTAACTAGTAAAATAACTCTAAAAATATATAATGCAACGACTCTAAGAACTCTTTCTTTTTTAAAAGTTTCTCTACATGAATCCCTTGATTTAAATGAACAAACAATCCTTACACACCTCTTCTGTAATACCAGTAATCGTTTTAAATTCTCTTTAGATGTTGTACCCCATAATTCAATACCATAATTCAATACCATAATTCAAATGAGGATGAATTATTCTGTAATAAATCAATTTTAAATTAGGCTTATCCAAATAGTGTGTCACGTAATTTAATAGATAGATACCCTTACTTACTTTATTGCATATATAATTTACATGTTTTGTCCATGATAAGTTTTTGTCAATATTCAATCCTAGAAATAAGTGATCATCTGTTGTATCTATTTCATTTCCAATTTTAACTTCATTTCCAATTTCCAATTTCCATTGCTCTGGAGCAATGAGTATTACCTCTGGTCGCAGTCTCAGAGTAAAGGAATGTGATACTGCAATTGTTGGAGAATAAACAATTCTTCTCTTTTAAATATTATGGGTTTTATTCCACAAAGCAGTTTTTACATTCTGCTACCATTTTAAATAATGCAGATGCTGTCCTTTCACAAATAATGGTTGTTGCATTGATAAACTTTATATCTCTGCACAGGCCACTTGTGCTACACAAATGCATTCACAACTAAATGTTTTTTGCACAATCGCAGAGTGACAAACAGTTTTACTATCAGGAACATTGTTTGCAGAAAGATGCCAAGCTCTCTGATCATTTTGGTTTCTCTGCACTCTGTTTCCATAACAATTAAATTACTTCTTTTATTGGTCCACATCACCACATTATGTAATTGTATTCTTGCAATTACCAATAACAATATTATGTAACATTTAACTTGCATTGTATCATTCCGTGGCTTACCCAATTTCACATTTTCTATTTTTTTACAAATTACTTTTTCCAGAACAATTCAAAATAAATTCTTAAAATTTTTAAAAATATATGAAATAACTGTCACAACCGGGTTTCATAAATCAAGGACATAGATCAGCTGATGAAGCTTTTTACAACCTAAAACTCAATTTCCTTTAAATCAGTAATTAATGTTTGACCTCATAGCTTGAGCACATGTAAATCACATATGTTATACTCTTTCTGCAGGCTGTGCTGCCAGAATGCAGGGTTACTAACTTCACATCGGATTGGAACTCCGGAGTGTATCTGAGTGCACTTCTAGATTACTGTCGTCCAGGACTTTTTCCACATTGGAGAAGCTTGAACCCAAGAGATAGGTAAGGAATTGTTGCATCAACAATGATGAATACTTGCATCACATTCTTTCAAAATTTTAGTATCTACATAATTATGTATGTGAAATGTAATTGTTTAATTATTAGAAAGATTTCCATCACTATAAAGTATTTAAATTATTTGTACATATAGGCTGTCTGAACTATTAATTCACAGTGTAAAAGGGATATTCAAAACTTTTCTGACAAGACACACCTCTGATCTCGAATGCTCGGGACTGCACAGAAACATGCTTAGAATAACAATTGATCATGAACAAAACAGTGGTCCATGTCATTTCCATGCAAAATGCTGCATTCTGCTTCATGACATATAAAAGAGAGAAATGAAGTAACAAGATATCAATGCCATAGGAGAGGAAATTATTGTAATTCAATGATGTCAGAGTATAATTACATTTTAAATCAACAGTGCTAAAAGCTCTCTGCTTAAGGTCTTGTACTAGCGCAAAACACATGTATACTACACATTTGACAGTGATTATATTAGTTCTCAAAGTGCAAATGCAGGATTTTGATGAAGTGGTTAAAACCAAGAGTTAGAGAACAATGTTCACCCCTCGCTAAAGTTACGTTATCACATTCGGAATCACTTTCACATTCACACAGTCCAGTATGAAAAGCTGCACTAATTACATTTGCAAATGATGATATGGGTATGCCAAAGTCATAACATGCATATACCAAGCATATTACAACATTGGCTTATACTTTGATGAAGCTAATTTAGTGTGAAGTTTGATGAAGTAGTGATCATTTATCTTCACTTTTGGTTCAGCACATTGCAGTATTACAAAATTAGCAACTCTTCTGATATAGAGCTTATAATAGTGCCAGGGACAAGAGCGGAGTTTTGGATGGAAATTACACAAACCACTGTTTTACTGGAAGCTTGTTGTTCTAAGCATGTTTTTGTTTCAGGTCAAACGTGTCCCTTGTAAGTATCATCTTAGATAAGAGATAGGATATATAGCAACTCAACTCGCAATCATTGTACGAGGGCTGTTCAATAAAGAATGATCATAATTTTTTTACGGTCATAACTTTTTGCACTAAAATTCAATCTTATTATATTCTGTTAGGTTAATGTGAAACAAAAACGCAGTAGTAGTTTCATTGTTGGTACTCCTTGTTCTCGCCTGTGAGAACCAGGCAAGTTCAGACATGTTCAGTATCGCCTACCGCTGCAATGGAGGTAACATGCAGTTAAAGTTGGTGTTAGAGGAAGATCCGGAGTTTATTTCAAACGTAATTACTGCTGATGAAATTTGGCTACATCATTTTGATCCTGAGAGTAAACAGCAAAACTCAGTGTGGAAATCTCCATCACCAACACACCTTCCCCCCCCCCCCCCCAAAAAAAAAATTGGTTGCTTCTGCTGGGAAAGTTATGGTCATCTAATTCTTTGATATTCATGGAATGGTTTATCAGTATGTTGTACCTCCACACACATCAGTAACTGGATAATACTACAGGGATATCCTGAAAACATTGCAAGTCCATATCAGGCGCAAAAGACCACATTTCCGTGAAGCAGGCTGGATGCTGTACCACAATAATGCGTGGCCGCATATTGCCAATGTTGTTGCTGAATATCTTGCAAAAATCAACGTGAAGTACATCCCTCACCCTCCCTTAGTCCGGATTTAGCCCCACCTGACTTTCTTCTATTCCCTAATTTGAAAAAATGCCTTCGTGGGAGGCATTATCCATCATCAGAAGCAGTGGTGAAGGCTGTGGAGGTGGTTTTGAAGGATCTCTCAAAAAATGGTTTCCAGTATGTCTTTGAAGACTGGCAGAAACGCTGGGACAAGTGCATTGCATTTAGGGGAGACTATTTTGAGAAGGACCATCAAAATTATGAGGATGAGTAAAGGTACGTTGTCAAAAAAAATTGTGATAATTCTTTATTGAACAGCCCTCATATCTTTGTGTATACACCCCCACCCTTGGAAGGAATGGATAAGAACAACAAACTGCAGGAGATATCAAAGTATAAACTTGAAAGAAGCGTAGGGACAGTGAAGCACAAATTAGTACTGCAGGAGATATATTGGCAAGAGAAATGCATGGTTCCCTAACAGCCTTCTTCTTGCTGACCAGGGAAAAACCATGGAAAAATCCATAGTCAAAGTGGGTGATCAACAGATATTGATCATAAGACCCAGGAATATGAAACGTATGCAGTCTTTTTTAGTATTTTATCCATTGAAATTAGTCTTTCTTATATCCTGTGGCTTCGAGAGGTACAGCACTTATCAATGATAAAAGAATTATCAAGATTGATAATTTCCAAAATTAACCTTTCATATAAATGTCCTGTCTCTATAGTATTAGTATAGATTAATTTAAAGTAAGGCTGATGTACACAACTAAGTTTTGTATTTTCTAAACTGCATCTGGATTTTGAAGAACTTAAACCATTACAGTGTAGCCAACTGCCGCAATGCAATGGAAATAGCAAGGAGAGAATTTCAAATCCCTATGGTCTTGGAACCAGAGTATTTAGCCTCTCCATTCCTGGATGAACTATCAGGAATGACTTACCTCTCATATTTTATGAAGGAAGATAGCCCAGGATTCCATGCCACTCTGCGATGGGTCAACAGTCAAATACCAGATGCTCATGTCAGGAATTTCACAGTGAGTATTTCTTAGAAATAGATTCATATCACTGCTGCAGTACCATAGAGTACAGTAAATTAAAATGTGTTTCAAAATGTTAAATATAATACAGAAAAGCTTGAGTAATTTGAGTACAAAGATCTAAGAAAATAATCATATTAAGAAGGTTGTATAGGCAATATAGTGGTTGTACCTGAAAAAGGATTTTGCTAGTCAGATCTGATTTATTTTTAATAGCTGTAAATTAAAAAATTAACTGCTATTAATAAAAGAGAAGAAAATATTGAATGTAACATGTTTTACTTGATCCACAGACAAATTGGAATGATGGAACAGTACTGTGTAGACTCGTCCGATCACTTGGAGGTCCAGTTCCAGGATATGAACACCTTTCTACCGACCCTTTATCTTGGGAATCAAATTTAAACAAAGGTAACATAAACCAATACAAAGAGTACCAAGGTGGTGCGCTATATCCTATATGCCAAACCTGTTTGTGCCCCTTGAATTTTAAGAATATGGTTTATATGTAAGACAGCTTATTTTGAGGCTAATACAAGTTGTTGAAACCAAATATTGTTATAGGAATCCGAGGAGGGGAAAAGTTGGGTGTGGATCCTATCCTTAAAGCCAAAGATATGGCAGATAAGCATGTGGAACATCTGGGAGTGATGGCATATGCTGCTCACTTTCAGTGGATACGACCTCGTGAGAAGCCTGGGGATAGACTGACTGTGTCATGTGACCTCAACACTACCAAAGTCAACAAACCAGTAAGTTTCTTCTTCTGAAAATATATGTAATGAATATGCTCATTTGTCGCCCAATTGTTGCTGCTTAAGAGGAGATTTAAAGCCTATCCTGTCATTGTTAAATCTGCTAAATTTATGACCCATTATCTCAGCTACTGTTTAAGACTAGCTGGCAAAACCCAGTTAATTGGGATTTCATTAATTCAATTGAGTGAATATTGTGCAGTACAGTTACTAATAACAGATGAAAATCTTCTGTGAAACACCAGTAGAATGACTAAACATCCTCCTGACCTCTTCCAAATTTTCATGCAATACTCAGATTCTTAACAGATACAGTTAATTAGATGTGAAGCTGTGTGTCTAAGGCCACCTTGTTAACCTCTTTCGAGGCATTGTTACATTGTGCAATTGTGTTATAAGCAGATTTGATTTTAATTTTACTGTGTATTAATTGATAAACTGAGACTACATATAATATTGGACTAAAATATCAGTGGCATTTGTCTTATTTTACATGCATTTTCTGTAGTCACAACAATTACTGTTTTGTGCTGCATGTTATTCTCTGTGAAAGCGTAAAGTTTATCCTCGCAAGTGCATTCTTTTGTAATTTTAATATGTTAATGTTCTAGTATACAAGCTTTGTAAATTATTTTGTGCATTTGAATAATACATGAATCAAAATTGTAGAGAAAGTCAATCCGAAAGAATAGGGCTTCTCGATGGCAAAAAGGTTATCAAAATGGATTGAGTGGTTCTTGACATTGAAGGAAGATTGCATTATTTTTTTAATTACACCAGGTTTTGATTAAAATTTATTAGCAATTTTTTTAATAACCTTCCTGTTATTAACCCCTGGGGTAGATCCACTCACTTAACAGATTGCCTTAATCATCTTAAGGTAATAATTTTTCTATATTCTGACAAATAAGTAAACACTAAAAAATATCATGTGCAAAACAAATAAAAAAAATGTACATAGTAATGAGAGAGAACAAATTTATATACAGTATAAGATTCCGGGCTGTAAGGCCGTGGTCCACTGGGCCTCCTCATCTCTCTCCCAGACATTTCACTTGCAAATGCAGCAAGTATCATTGGTGGTGTGGAAAAGATCTCCTTGTAGTCCTTGTAGGAATCTTCTACTGAACAAGATGCTGGCCGTGAAAGCCTATGTGTGTTAATAAATTTATATACATTTGTAAAGAAAAAACTACACATTTTAAGCAAACAAACTGCCATATTTTACAGCAATAAAAGCAGGTTGAAGTTAAACTCTGTTACAAAGTTTGAGACCGTTAGGGTTTTTCTTCCCTCCTGTGAAGCGATACAGAATACATAGTATGTAAACTATAAGATTCTGCCTACAATACTGTATACCTATTTATATTGAATTAAACAAGAAATGTTGATTCTAAAACTGCACAAAAAGTAAACTAATACAATACATAAACTGAACCTAATAACAATGAAGTGATACACGTATTAGAATAAAATATAATAATTTGTTACAATATTGTTATTATATTTCTTTTTAAGAAATTGTAAATTCTTTACAATTCACAGGACTGATTTCCAAATGCTTCATTTGCATCATCAGCCGAATTGTTTACTTTTGTTATCATTACTGCCACTAGGTGAAAATTATTTTTGTATTTGTTACCAACTTCTGAAAGCAAAACAATTATTGACCGAATCAATTGGTGGTATTTTAAAATTCATCAAATAATTTCTATTTTTTCAGGATGAGTATTTTCTTCTGAACCTGTTAGTCAATTTAATTGCTTTAATAATTTAACTTCTTGATTTTTTTCATGTTTAAATAGTCTGCCACAGCTGATTTATCAGTCATTTTATAGGAAATATTTCTAAAAAGTTCCTTCATTCTGGTTTTTAAATTACGTTTGGTCCTTCCAGTATGAACTTGTTAAACAGTTAAATTGATGAAGGCCAGATTTTTTTATCTGAAATTTTATCTTCTTTAAAAAAATTAAGTAAATTTTATTATAATATATTTTGAGGAACCAAATTTATACCAAATTTATTACACAAATATAACTATTTGTAACAGAAAACTTCACTTATCTTAAGAAAATGTCAATTTTTCTTATTAACTGAGATCAGTTTCATGAACATTTGTCCGCATCGTCAGACAACGCACTTTGTCGTCAAGGATACAGGTTACTATGTTTTTTCAGTATTACAAAAATCTGAAAACGAAACAAACCTAAAAACAGAATCAACTGCTATTTCAAAATTCATTACGTGATGTTTATTTTTTAAAATAAATATCTTTTCCCAAACCATAAATCTATTGGACATTTAATTGTTTTAATAATTTAACTTCTGGATTTATTTCATGGTTAAATGACCAAAAATTATCTGCTATGGCCAATTTATCAGTCTGGTTTTAATGTTACGAAAATGTTTTCGTTCTGATTTCTAAATTACATTTCATCTTTCCAATATAAACCTGATCACAATCTAAACAATTAAATTGATGAATACCAGATTTTTTATTATTAGGAATTTTATCTTTTTTAGAGAAATGTAATTTTTTAATGCTATATTTATTTTAAGGATCTAAAGTTATACCAAACTTTTAAAACATTTTTCTTTTTGAAAATGTTTATTAAACCAAGGATGGCAAGTAAATTCTTATAAATTATAATAATCTTTTATTTTTTTAAGGGTAGAAATATCATTAACAGTTTTATTATATTTAAATTGTTCAATCTTCTTTTGTATAAAATATTTATTAAAACCATTAATTAAAGCAGTAATTATACCAAATTCTGTACTTTTTTTAAAGTTTTAATTTGCCTAAGGATGGCAAGTAAATTTATTAAAATTATAATAATCTTTTACTTTGTTAAGGATAGAACATCATTTACATATTTCTATATATGTTGCTCAGTATTTTTATATATAACATTTTTATTGCAACCATTAATAAAAGCAGTATTAATAATGAGTGTATACTCTCTATTAAATTCCTCTTTATTTTGACATGTATTTATTAACCTGTAAATGCTCGTCCCTGTGTGAACAGGAGGCCATAGCCCTTACAGGATGTTTATGGGCTAAATCTATTTATTTATAAATGAAACTATTAAAAACAGCAAATTTTTGTGAAAAAGATTAAAACTTTTATTATTTATGTAATTAATGTTGTGTATGTTTTACAGGCACATTTCAAGTTGGACTATGTTTCTGGTGATGTAAACCCCAAAGAAGTAACAGCAGAAGTAATAGGACCATCAGGGAAGGTTGAATGTAGACTTCAACTACACAGTAAAGGAGGCAAGGGTTCTTTCATTCCCACCGAAGTTGGAATGCACAGGGTAACTGTCTTTTTACCATACTTGCATTTGCAAAAATACTTAACATGCTGTGCGGAATTGCCATTTCTAACAATGAAGCGACACTAAATGAACAGAGAAATATTATGATCTGTTACAGCTAATGGTGTACAATGAAGGAGAACTAGCTCAGGGATGTCCAATAAACATACGTGTAACTCCAGAACTGTCCAAAATATCATTTCCTGGAATGGACCCATGTGCTATAGGATCCATAGTTGAAGTTCTGGTAAGAGCATATGACATTAGCTTCTCTGATTGTGTAGAAAGTCTCTAGGTTTCTAACAAAATAAGAATTCTCAACCTTTTTATGTAAAACATAAACAAATGAAACATTCAACATTTTAATAAGTTTCATCAACTTGTTTTGCAAAACAGCCTTATTGATAGTGAAAGATAGGGAGATGGAATGAATAAAGTAACATTTGTCGTCGGATAAATTGACAGAACATAAACTTCCGCAGCAAAGGATAATTATAATATTATAATTTGTAACATTCAATATTAATGAATAATATGCTTATTTACTGAAATAATGTACCTGAATTTCTGAAAATGACTTATTTTAGAGGAGTTGCTAGCTTAAAAAAAAAAAAAAAAAAGGTTATACCAATTTCTTTGCTGGAAGTTTTACCCTGTTTCACAATATGTAACACAGTATGCACACTCGCATTGCACACTCTGGTCGTGAGTTCCTAGCTTTGTGAAAAATTTATCTGGTAACACATTTCCTCAGATTACAAAGAAATTGTACACTAATATTTCTGGCTAGGAGAGGAGTACTTTATCCGTAGTACCTGCGCCACTGGTACCAGTTTTTGAAAAGCGAAATTGTTAGCAGTTCACAAAATACAATGTATGAATTTTCTCCTTATCACAGTTACACAAAGCACTTTACACTCATATTTGTATTATGGACTGGTCTTGGATGTTACTTCAAAGAATATGCATACATTGTCCTTGACTGCAGTGATCCATGGTCAGTTAATTTATGAATAAATATAGAATTTCCTAACAACACTCGGTAATGTCTTACTCAATACTGTGTAATGAAAAGGAATAACTCATGGACAAGATTGGAAGTTGAAGCATATCATAAGCATAAACATGGAAGTCAGGTGTTTACTCTTAAAGCAATAACTCGAGAACCATACGTCATAGAAAAATGGCCTTTGTACAGGCTACCTCAAAAATTCTTGATGCATATATCACAGCATATTACATTGTCAAATTTCCAGTAGTAATAAGATAGTCAAACTGAAAAATTCAATGCCATGACCGGGATTTGAGCCATGGTTCTCCTGGTTTCAACCCAGTCGCTCTTACCCATTTAGCTACCATGGCCAACGTGCCGTCCTGACAATTAAATTCTCCAATTGACTCATATTTATTTTCCCGGTAAACCACTAGGGGCTTTTATATTCATGATACACCTGTTTGTCAACTGGAGAATTTAATGTCAGGATGGCACGGCCTAATGCCTTCTCATAACATACATCTTACAGCTCATGTAAAAAATTCACAATGTTCAATTTGGTTCAGAATTCATAGTAAAAGATCTGTAGGTTCTCTCATTTTGTCATTTACTAATGTCACACCCTCATAAGAGATAATGGACTCCCTTCTCTGAATGCTTCCAGTAAATAAGTGGGGTCCATGCATCATTTGGTAGAACAAGATTTCCCTAGAGGTCATTAATCCTACAGGAAGTGTTGTAAACCAACCAGATACTTACAAAAAATAGTGGAGTGTAAGAAGACTAGTGACTTCGTCAACTGTCGAGTATTGGAAAACATTTTCTCTCCTTATAATATTGGCACAGATAAAGATGTATTATCAATGAATTTAAGTATGGAATTTATTTTAGTTTATATTTGATTTAATGCTATTACATTTTTATACTTATCATAAATGTTCTTTTTTGTAGATAAACTCGAATGGAGCACACAGTAGTCAGATAAATGTGCTAGCCCGCTCCCCAACAGGAAGAAGTCTGCAGTGTCCTGTACAGGAAACTGATGGAGTTTATACTGCCACATTTCAACCTGACGAAGCTGGAGAATGGTCCATTGCTGTCACACATGCTGGAGAACACATTCAAGGAGGCCCCTTCACATGTTTTGTGTTTGACCCAAATGCTATCAAAGTAAGTATGTAACTCACATAAGCTGAAGGAGCTAAACACAAATATAACAGTGTCTCTCAGAATTATCTTTACCTTCTAAAATAGTGCTTCTCAGCATCAAATTTTTGTTGTGTTGTATTCCTTTAACTTGCATATGTTTAAAATTTCCTCTTCTGTCACAGTACATCCCAACAAAAGCCTGCATTTACACACTTGTTATCTCTTTCTTCCACATTACGCAAAATTGTCAGATTCTTATGGCTGTGAACCTTGTTGGTGCACCAAACTCAAAGCAACACTGTTGAACCTGCGATCGTATTTGTAAGTTGGGATGCTGCTATGTCCTGTCCTCGGGGCTGGAGCCAATGTTCCAGGTTGTGATGTCCTCTCATTGTTACCCATGGCAGCTACAGTCATCGCATGAAAACCTCTTAACTCGAGCATAGTATCGGATTAGTTTTAGTATTTAAAGAATTGTTTAACTTATTTTGAAATATTCCAATTTTAATTCCTTCAGACGTGAACATAAACCTGTCAAAACACAAAATTAATACGGTTGCATTTTTTAGATGTGGCGCATGACCTTGCTCGAATGTGTGCAAGTGACGTCTTGCAAGTCATTGGTAGGGGTAAGCTTGCTGATAAAGCTAGTGGATTAGATGTCAGATAACTAACCTGACATCCCTTTTTCTTCCAAATAAAGAAATGGACTCTACCATAAACTACTGCATTACATTATGTCATATGCCACATCTAAAACATACATCTGTACAGGATTTCAGAATTGTTGCTATTCCTTTTACAATGATAATGTTTTACTCCTTGTCAATTCTACACGGATTGTTTTGCTTCCATACTCAACGGCATCCATGCACATAGACATTTTACTTCTTTATTCCCTGATGATGATTCTATTTGCTTCTTTACTTGACGGCGTCTCAGTGTAGAATGAATTTAACTTTAGCTGATTTGAAATTATTGAATTGGCTGTTGCTATGTCAATTCAAGAATTTCTCATTGATTTACGTCATCTTTAGTTACTTTTCATGACCAAATTTGGTAATCTTCATAATCTTTTCTTTAAATAATTTTTAAATAATTTAACATTCAAACAGTATTTCTTAAAAGTTTAAACTAATATTATAATCATTAAACACATTACTAATATTCTGTTTCCTTTGCTTTCATCTCTTCAATCACTATTCAATCTTCAATTTTTTAATAATTTTCAATGAATTCTTTTCTCAATAAATTTAAAATAACAAAATTAAAATATTGATGTTTTAGGGGTTTTGAGCTAAAACAGTTACAAACCTCAACATTCTCCCCTTTCCAATAATGTAACGAGTTACATTCATTGATCAAAAATGCATTGCTAGGTTTTAAAACAAACAAATGAATGTGTCGAGATTTAACTGTATTGGAACACCACAGTGAAGCGAAAAATTATTAAATTTTAGATGAGTCGTATTTCTTACACATACGAAAGTGAAGCAGATGTGTAAGAAATACGACTCATCTAAAATTTAATAAATGAATGTGTCTTTATGCTTTACATTGCCTTTTGAGTCATAAACAAAAATCTGATATTATGCACTTATGTTTTGTAATATTTACACTTATTTTTCTTGTCTTACTCCGGATACAACTTATTTTTATGCCAAGGGTTTTTCTTTTCTCTTTTCCCCTTCAAGCTTTAAGGATGTAGCTTATTTTTAAGTTGCTACAGTATCATTATTATATTTTTTACTGTACTCCTTGGATTGGATAATCATGGTGGTGTTTGTTCTAGCTGAGAGGTATGGAAGGTGCTGCTCCTGGACAGCCATTCAGTTTCACAGTAGATGCCACAGGAACAGGAGGTCTTGGAGACATTTGTTTGGACATCGTAGCTGGAGGAAAATCTGTACCACACAGAATGGAATCCCTAGGAGGTTCTCTGTACAAAGTATCGTTGGTGCCCCAGCAAGCAGGAAAACACAGAGTTTATGTATATTTCAACGGCAGTGACGTTAAAGGTAAACAGTATTGTTGCCATTTAATTTCAAGTTGAAATAAATAAATCTTATAATAGTTTAAACATTATTTCAGTCAATATTTGTTGCACAATTTCACTTCTCTTTTAAAACTCAAGGCTTTTCCAATTAGATCTCAGCATTTCTTTACTTTGTTCCTCTGTTTAGAATCATATTTTTGTATATATCAGTGTTTCGCACTAATTCTATAGTGCACGTAGTTGTCTGTATTCATAGTGTATGCCTTTTTTTAACATAAGCCTTTTTTTTTGTAATTAAATTTTATTAACTTCTCTAATTACCTATTGTGATATCACTAGTTTAGTTATTGAGTTATTTATCAATATTATTAGTACACCATTGATATTTTGCACTCTGTGTAAATAAGCCAAACTTCAGTTATAATTTTCTGCATCTTCCGTCAAACTAGTCTCTTGAATTCTGTGGACAGTTTCACTAATTTTCTTAAAAAGATAAGTGAAGTTTGTGATAAATAATATTTTATTGTAATAGTTTGTTGTTTCATTGTTACTAACTTCTATTTTTATATACAAGGCGCATACAGAAAGTAAGTTTCCTTGTTTTTTTAAAACAAAGACAACATATTTACATGAGCAACTTTATTGGCAACTGGTATAGCAATGTTTGAGCTATTTTTCGACATAGTCACCAAAAGAATTCCGATACTTGTATTCCTATGTCGAAGTATGCTGCCTGTGAATGGAACCACCGTGTGCCAATCATCTTCAGCTCTTCGTCATTGTCGAAACTTTGTTTGGAGGATAAGAATTTGAGGTGCAAGAAAAGATGGAATCACTGGGAGCTAGATCAGGAGTGTGTGGTGGTTGATCAAACAGCTCCCAGCTGAATTTCTGCAAATGCATTGACTGCTCCTTGGTTTCCAGGGTAAAGTGCAAAATCCACATCTCATTGTCCGTGACGAACCTGTCGAGGAACTTGTCGCCATCATAATACTGCTGCAGATATCAGTGCTGCTCCCAAGCATTCTATTTTGTGCTCAGGTGTCAGGTTTTTTGGCACTCACCTGGCACACAATTTCTTGAACAGCAGATGCTTAGCGACAATTTAATGCAACAAGGATCAGGATATCTGCGGAGCTGGGTTTGTTCTCCATGATGTGCTGCTGCACCAGCTCAAACAGGTGATCATTGATGAGAGAAGGTTGCTCACTGTGCTTTTCATCATGGACACTTCGACCACCTTCGGACCAGTGTCACATCTTCTGTTTACTCATGATGTTCTAACCCTAAACCAGATAGAGCTGACATGAACTTCGATGGCAATATGTTTTGTGCATTAAAGAACTTTATCACTGACTGCAGCTCCCAGGTGGCAGGAGAACAAATAAGAGATGCCACTTCGGGGAACCGCTTGCTCCGTACTGGCTCTAGGCGAGACCTGTCAGGGTAGCGTATGCTTTTTATGTCAGAGATCTGTTAAACTTGCATAATGATTCAACATTTCTTCACACTAGCTATATATTTTAACTCTATCTATCAAAGACCTTAGCCTATATACGGCTAGTGTCAAGAAATGAGTAATTTCCATCAATTAACTAAAATAATAAGAGTTAAATGATGAAGCCTGGGACTTAAGTACTTATAGTAAGTGGCCACAAACGGTGTATCTCGAATCTGAGAGCCCTTAGTGGTTTACCGAGAAAATAAAATATGATTCAGCTGTAGAATTTAATGTCAGGATGGCACGTTGGCCATGGTAGCTCATTGGGTAAGAGCGACTGGATGGAAACCAGGAGATCCGTGGTTCAAATCCCGGCCATGGCATTGTATTTTTCATGTTGACTATCTATTAAAGTAGTAATGTTTACAGCTTATACTTTAAGAGAATAGTGAAATTCAATACAGTTTTTGGTATCTCTATAAAGTTCTGTCACATGTTTTTAAGTGGTAAATGAATAAATGATTGGGGCTACTTTGATGCTAATTATTCTAATAGTGCCTATATTTGTACCTTTTTGAGCTTGCTGTGTGCCTATTTGTAGCGTATTTCAGGGTTTTAGCACATAGTCATATCAGCATAGAGATTTGACTGGCACAATCGTCTCCATTGTATAAAAGTGTAATCTTTTGCAACATATGTTATTTTAAAGACTCAAATTTACAAATTGTTTTGTTTCAGGATCACCATTTCCACTTAGAGTAGGTAGTCAACGCTCGCGAGAAAAATCCACATCACCTACAGGCAAACACAATAGTCATTTACATGAATCATCTTGGTCCAGAGATCATCACACCACTCATCAAGGTAGGATGCATAAATAGCAAATTAACCATAACGTGGCAACCAAATGTGTAAATAGAAAACACTAATTCAATGGAAATACTAAGTGGAAAGATATTTTAAATTTGCTTATAAGAATTTGAGAGTATACACCCCTGTTCTAGCCCATACAAAGCCTTCCTTTGCTGTTTTGTCACATATGTCCACATAATTTTCTCCACCCCAAACCACTTTTGGATCTCTTAATCTAAGGGTGATTTGGAATTAAAACTCAAAAAATCTTGCCTTTCAATATCTTTTTCCTATCTATCCAAACCTTGCTCTACACATGGCTAGTGTGGAAGAACAATTAAATATCTGTCAATTAACCTAATAGTGCTATGAACCCTGGGACTTACGTACTTACAGCATACTAAGTCACCACAAAAGGTGTGTATCTCATTGTATATGAGAGCCCCTAGTGGTTTACCAGGAAACATATAATGAAGCCTTCATCGTGAAGCTTCTTGATGAAGTCTGGGACTCAAGTACTTACAATAATAAGTTGCCACAAACTATCTCGGATGCGAGAGCCCCTATGGTTTACCGGGAAAATGAGTCAACTGGAGAATTTAGTGTCACAACAGCACTTTGGCCATGGTAGCTCAATGAGTAAGAGCAATTGGATGGAAACAAGGATATCCGTTGTTCAAATCCCGGCCATGGCATTGAATTTTTCAGTTTGACTATCTATCCAAAACCTTAGCCTATACACAGCTAGTGCATTTGAAGGATTAACTTCCATCAATTAACTTTAAAACCTAAGGTGTCGGATACCAATTGAAATTTCCCTATAATTCTTTTTCTCCCATGGAATAAATCATATTTTTCCATTGATAGTTTTGGTTCGCTAATTTTTTCCCTTTTAGCAACATGAAACTAAAAATAGAATTAAACTAAAATTGCCTTGACAGGAATTTGAATTATGAATCTTCAGCTGCTCTAATTAGCTTAACTACCATGACAGAATAGTGATAAAATAATTTCCTTTCATGGAAGTGTTGAAAACAGTGTTGTAATAAATTAAATTTAAGAGCAAGTTGATTAAGGACACTAAACATTTTAAATTACCTGGAACATGTTTCGGAGGCTACAATTTCTCCATTGTCAGCTGCACATCGACTATTCTCAGTGGTGTAGCTGGCAATATTTTGTCATAGGTCTCCTCTGGTAGTGGTTCGAGGAATTTGCTGAACAAATCTTTCTGGGGGATGTCAAAATTGTATACTTTGTTTCTATTTTTTGAAATCAAGATTTGTTCCCATGTGGACAGTTCTTGTTTTCCTGATGTATGTTTTAGTAGTTTTGGTTCTGGATTTATGTTGTGGTTTTTTACCCAAAAATGTGTGGCAACTGTTTATTTTTCTAATTGTTTGTATTTTATGTTCCTAAAGTGTTCCTTCGCTCTTGTTTCTAAATTTCTTTTGGTTTTTCCAATATAAATTTGACTACAGTCACAACATTCAATTTGATATATACCAGATTTTTTGTTAGATGGAATGTCATCTTTGATGTTTGAGCAAATTAGGTTTTTTAAGGAGTAATGGTTGACTGGTGCTAGTTGAATGTTTTGTTTTTTGAAGACTTTTTTGACGATCATTTTAGTTTCTGTAGCTGAGACGGTTGTGGTTTCCTTTAGTAGCTTCTTTTCTTCTACGTTCATTTTTTGTCTACTAATGATTTGGAGGTCATTTTTTGGGGGGGGGGGGGGTATTCTGTTTTGTATTGTTCTGCTGTGAGAGGGATGTTGACCAGTCTGTGTGTTAAACTATTGAAGATTGCCTGTTTGTGAGATCTTGCGTTGTAGCCATTAGCTTTTATGTAGTTGTCTGTCTGTGTTGGTTTTCTGTAAATGCCAAAGATTATTCTGTTTTTATTTCTGATTATTTTTAGATCCAAAAATGTTAAATGCTCATCTTTTTCTATTTCTACAGTAAACTTGATGCTTTTTTCTTGGATGTTTAAAAGTTTAAGTGCATCACTGATGTGTTTTTTTGGTACTATTGCAAAGATGTCATCTGCATATCACAGCCAGAGTTTGAACATCTAAGGCATTAGAGCCGATGATGTGAACGATGGTTTGTGAAACATTTCCTCAATATAGGTACATAAGTGAAGCTGATGTGTAATAAATACGACTCATCTATAGTTTAATAATCTAAGGGAAACCTTGATAAAATGTTAAATTCTGCAACTAACTCACATTTTCCCTGATAATCCACAAGACATTCTTTTGCTCGGTTCTGTGGTGTGGTAGTAGCATGTCTCTCGCATACAAGAGGTTCTGAATTCAAATCTGTCAGGGTAAGTTACCTGGAGACAACATAAAATATAATTATTTGTCAAACTTCACATATCTTTTAAGAAAGTTGATGAAATTTCCACAGAATTTAAGAGACTAGTTTTGCACAAATCTTTTGCATTATCAGTCAAGGTTTTCTGAACCTTTATTGATGACTCAAAAGATTCTTGTGAAACTAGTCTCTTGAATTCTTGGAAATTTCTTTTTATCTTAAAAGATAAGTGAAGTTTGAGAAATAATTATATTTTATGCAGTATTTATTTCTTCACTGTTAGCTCCTGCTTTTAATAGCTTTTTCTGGGGGTTTTCTTATCCTGAAAGATGAATATTGGGTACGTCTAAGCTCTGGACCCTGGACTTTTCCCACCTCTACTGTTGACTGCCCCTCATAAAAAATTTCTGCAGGTGCAATAGCTCACTTTTGATGAGGGAAGCTCAAAATAATAAAGCTTTCAAGCTTTCAAATGTAAGTGACAGAGTGTTAAAAACTGACTATAATTACTTTTTTCAAAGCTTTAATATTTTTGGGAAATTAACACAGTATGGTTTATTTCCAAAATGAAATTCAGAATTGAAAGGGAAGAGCATTTATAAAATCAAATTTATTGCTTAATGTTTCTTCCTTTCTGATATTTCTGTATATGTAAAATACAGTAAAATTATTAAAGCTTGGTATATAAAAATAATTTTAGAAAGGATCACTAATATTGGAAAGGTTATTTGTGTATTAAATAACATGAAATGTAACATTATAATCTTAACTCCATAACAGCTAATAGACTAATATTGCTTCAAATGGTGTTTTATCTCTTGCTAAACTAATTGAACATATACTGTACGTTTATTAACTTGATTAACATTTGTAACATGGTAGCTAGCAGTCGATATAGTTCCGGTTATGGGTCTCACTCAAGACAGCAGATACCCTCGGATGATGGCTATTGGAGGAGTCGAAGTTCAGGCCTGTCTCATCATCACATGTCAGGTATGGTTGACATTGTTCACTGCTAACAATACGGTTTGCTCAGATACAGGGTATATCTTTATTGATGTCATTTGTTTGGGGGGCATGTTTCAGACATTAAAACGGTAAAAAAAGTTCATATGTACATGGGTCTGAAAATCAATTATTTCAGAGTTACAGCACAAAATTGAAAGTTACAAAAATTGCTCAAGTGGCTTGCTCTTGCTTTGATGCATGGATTTCTTTGTATGGGAACACAAACTGGATTAGACAAAATACGAAACATGCCATTAATGGAATATAGGCTTACTACATGCATCGAAGCAAGAGGAAGCCATAGATATTAAAAGCAGAAGCATTATTAACAGTGAAGTATTCTTCATATTTGAGTTTGATTTATGAGTCACTATGTTTACACTCAAACTTCACTTACTTGTTGTTGTATAATTGAAACGTTTCATCTATACAACAACAAGTAAGTGAAGTTTGAGTGTAAACATAGTGACTCATAAATCAAACTCAAATAAGAGGAAGCCACTTGAAGCAATTTTTGTAACTTTTATTTTGTATGAGTCAAACTGAAAATTTAGATTTTACAATAAATTCTGAAATTCACTGTCACAACACAAGAAATAAAGCAAAACTACATATAACCCCTCATAACAAAAAAATGTTTGAAAATAGTTTGTACTATAGAGGCATTAAATTTTACAACAAATTAACAATTGAAATAAAAAATATAAATTCCATTCCACACTTCAAAAGACATCTCAAGCAATTTTTAATTGAAAAATATTAGTACTCAACTGATGAGTTTTTGCATTAATGAAGTATTCTCTTGTATTTTTTTTTTTTTTTTTTTTAAGTATTCGCTTGTAGTTTTTAACAATGTACCATATAAATTTTTAAAGTAATTATTGTTTAACTCTTATAATATTATAATTAAATGTTTAAAATGCTGGATGAATCCACAACATATATATGTTAAATTGGATGAATAAAATTAAATTGCACATTCAATGCCATGGCCAGGATTTGAACCATGGACCTCCTGGTTTCCATCCAATCGCTCTAACCCATTGAGCTACCATGGCCAACATGCCATCCTGACATTAAATTCTCCAATTGACTCATTAATTTTCCCGATAAACCACTAGGGACTCTCGTATTCAAGATACACCATTTGTGACGACTTACTATTGTAAATACCTGAGTCCCAGGCTTCAAGAGCCATGGTAGCTCAATGCATAAGAGCGACTGGACAGAAACTAGGAGATCCGTGGTTCAAATCCCGGCCATAACATTGAATTTTTCAGTTTTACTCTATCCAAAACCTTAGCCTATATATGCCTAGTGTAAAGAAATGAGTACTTTCCAACAATTAACTTTCCTCCAATGTGTAAGCACTATGATACAATGAAGCACAAAATTAATATAATTTTGAATCAGACTAATACTCAATGCTCCACTTATTGCTAGTATTTACCTAGAACGCGTTTCGTTAGGATCTTCCTAACATCATCCGCTGTTGTCGACTCATGACAGTTGATGTTAGGAAGATCCTGACGAAACGCATTCTAGGTGAATACTAGCAATAAGTGGAGCATTGCGTATTAGTTCGACTCAAAATTATATTAATTAACTTTCTATTTTGTCTCAAACTATTTGTAGTTGGTTTATTAATACTTGTCACTTGTTTATATTAATGAGAGACTAGTTTCAAAGGCATTTGCCTCCTTGGAGATTCAGAATGGAGGTGAATGCCTTTAAACTAGTCTCTCATTAATATAAACAAGTAAGTGACGAGTATTAATAAACCAACTACAAATAGTTTCTGAGATTAATTTTGACGTCACTGTTACTAAATTCCTCCAAACACATATTTCTATTTTGTGTTGTAGCTCTGAAATAATTGATTTTCAGATCCATGTACACATGATCTGTTTTTACTGTTTTGGTGTCAGAAACACATCTCCCAAATATGACACCAATACATGGTGTAACTTTATTATAAAAGTACATGCTGCATAGGGTATATTTTATAGTATTTTGATGAGATGTCCTACACTATAATATTGGAATGCATAATGCATTAACAAAACTAAATGAAAATTTAAGGTAATCTGTTTATTTCCTATATAAAAGATATATTGCATATGTTCCTCCATCTTTCCAAATACATATTCTTGCTCATTTGTCTTGTATATATGCACTACTTTTCTACTACAGAGGCAAAAAGGTGGGAAAAGAAATGCAAAAATTAGATAAATTGTAGCCAAAAGTTAATGAAAAAGTTAGTCAGAAACATAGGGAGCTGCTAAGGAGGGAAACAAAAGAAAAATAGGCCATTAAAGTAGGGAATTCAAGAAAACAGATGACAAAGAGAAGGGCTATTCAGTAGAGCTAATAGGCCTGGGCACCATGCAAGCTGAGGTAGCACATAAAAAGAAAAAGAATAACAAGACAATTTGTAGTTAGTGTAAGTTAAATATATAGGAACAGATTTTTATAAAAGATTGTGTCAATTGAGATGTGCAACAAATTCATTCATTCTAGTATTCTAGTATCAGGAACAAAGTGGAATAGTTAGCACAAGTAAAAAATCCTTCTTAGGGAGGCAAAATTAATTTCTTAAAGATTCGATAATAAACTTAGCAGCATGGTTAAGTTTTTAATCAAGAGTTGTTTGCTGCCTTATTGTTTGTTTTGCTTTATTTCTTAGAAATAAGAAGAAAATGAAGGTTCATATAACATCAGTTTATCAACAATGATTTGTGGTTTTCCAGATATAAGGGAGAGCAGTCGTTCACCTCAGATAAACTCATCACCACCATATGTAAAAGTAACTCCACCAACGCCATCAGTTCGACAAGCAAATGATAAGTTGAATCTCGATAAAGCAAATGATAGTTATTTTTCTGAAGGTATGTATGCAATTTTTGCATAACTTGTCTAGAATATACTGCAATGAAACCTTGTTAACCTGGACATCTTTAACCTGGACCAGTTTTGAAAGAAAAAGTTGTGGATAGATTGTAAGACTGATAAATTCAGTGCCATAGCCGGGATTTGAACCACGGATTTCCCAGTCTCCATCCAGTTGCTCTTAAACATTGAGCTACCATGGCCAGCATGTCGTCATGACATTAAATTCTCCAACTGACTCGTATGTTTCCCGGTAAACCACTAGCGGTTGTCATATACAATGAGACACACACCTTTTGTGGTGACTTACTATGCTGCAAGTACTTACCCACCTTTAGGTAACTGGGTCTTAAGTACTTACAGCATAGTAAGTCGCCACATAAGGTGTGTATCTCGCCCTAGAGGTTTATTTGGAAACATAAGAGTCAGTTGGAGGATTTAATGAGTTGGAGGATTTAATGTCATGACAATACGTTGGCCAAGGTAGCTCAATGGTTAAGAGCAACCAGACATAGACTGGGAGATCCATGGTTCAAATCCTGGCCATGGCATTGAATTTTTCAGGCCGACCCTATTTATCCAAATCTTAGCCTACACATGGCTACTGCCCGCCTCGGTAGCATGGTGGTAGCATGTCTGCCTCATGTTCAAGAGGTCCCGAGTTCGAATCTCGGTCAGGGTGTGTTACCTGGATAAGATTTTTCCAGGGTTTTCCCTTATCCTGAAAGACGAATGTCGGGTATCTCTAAGCTCTTTGGACCCTGGGCTCATTTGAGCACCATTTCACCCATTGCATTCATCGTCCGATATGACAACGTTGGAGGACGTAAATTGGGAAAAAAAAAAAAAAAAAAAAAACCATGGCTACTGTTGAAGAATGATTAAATTTCCAAAAAGTTATGGTTTAGCATAGTAAATAAAGACTTCAAAGTATACAAATTGAAAGAAGGGTAGAGACAGTGAAGCAAAAGTTAAAATAAAAGTGAATGGAGAAGATATTGATATATTACTTCACTTACACTGTTTTTCACAGAACATCTTTCAAGAGCTGTCGCTCCCATCTTCAGCTGAGTCTCGACTAGTGCAAGTTGTAGTGGTTTCCTCTTTCTCTGTATCATCGATAGTTGGCATGATGTATTTGTGGTGGAGTTTCGAAGTTCATTATTTTGTGGCGATTTTTGTTAATGAAGATTTTTTTCCCATACGGAAAGATCTATAGGATGATTAACCCTTTCACGGATATGGACGTCATATGACTTCCAAGTTAAAATGCCCCAATGTATAGATGTCCTGCACATACATGCATTTAATGCTCATTTAACGCCAATTATTTTAATCTTGCTATTTTACAATAAATTTAAATTAATTCTATAAGGAATGTAAATGTGCCCGTAAAGGTTTCTTTTTGAATTGTAACCTCCAAAACTAGATAAACACCCAAGGGCACATCTGCAGATTCACACCAAATAATATTGGTTTCCTTGCGAATTTCTTTTTCGCAACACACTACACATTTTCGAAATGGTTGCGGCTTTTTTGGTTGTGGGTGGTATCCTTTTAGGAAAGTGTTTTCTCTCAAGTATGAGGGGTGATGTCGTGGTGAATTTCCTACCCCGTAGTATAAAGAGGCCTCTGAGTATTATAATACTCAATTAGGTTACGAGCTCTTTATACGCGCAAGTACAGGTAGATGAATGTCTTGAATGAATTTACAGTTCTGAAAATTACTAAACAACTGTGCATAGTTACATCCAGTGGTATAAAAATACTTTTTTTTTATACCATTTAACTGTTTTGCGTAAAGAGGGATAGCTAGTAATAGCTGATCCGCATCACCCATATTTGATCCGCCATTTCCCCAAACAATGGAGTAGCTAACATGCCATCTGTAGACCAGCACACGTCACTGCTACGTAAGTACTAAAGATCTCCTTCATAATCGTACAACAAATCTTCCAGATTTTCTACAGTAATATCAGAAGCCTGTACACATCATACCCAAGCTAATTTATTTGCTACATTACGGGAATAAGCCATGGTTAACATTGAAATTTAACAATTTCAAATGTGCCATTCATTTAGCTCTTGACAGCTATAAGAAATCACTCTGAACACAAAGATAACTAAAATACAGAGCGAAAACAGCTGCATAAGGCTACTAGAAACCTTGGTTGAGAAACACTGTAATAACAGATGCTGACAGAGTTTTCTTTCCAGTGTGTGAGTGTGTAACGCAATATATTCTCGTATGATTATCGCTTGGTATAGCATAAATAAACTAAACTTGAACCAGAGAAGTCACTTGCATAGCTATACATACATTGGCTCATATACACACAAAACAAAATGATTCAAATATTAGGCACGTTCGGCACAAAGAATGGCTTTTGCTACAGTGAAACAAAGTAGTGAAATTTCAACAATTTATTAATGTAGTCTCTACTTTATTGTTACTGTAGATTTATATTGCCTTTAGTGAGTTTTAAACCAGTTTTTGTTTCATTTAAATAACTTAATAAATACGGAAGATACGGAATTGTATTTGTGATGCATTTTTACAGCATTTAACAATTTAAATGTCCTGTTCTGTTTATTGGGTATCCGTTTCCGGCCCCTGAAGGGTTTAAATGGCCATCGGCGAAGCGGTTAATATGTTCATTAACAAAAATCGTCACAGAATTATGAACTTCGAAACTCTACCACTGGACATCTTTTACAAATACATAATGCCATCTATCGATGATATGGAGAAAGAGAAAACTACTAAACCTACACTAGTCGAGAGACAGCTGAAGATGGGAGCAACAGCTCCTGAAACTTGTCCTGTGAAAAACAGTGCTAAGAGAAGCAATGTGTCAATATCTTCTCAGATTCACTTTTATTTTAGATAAAGACTTGTTTTACAGACGATGAATTGCTATTCTCAGTAGGTACATCAGTCAAATTCTCTTGCCAGCGGACGAATTCATTGCACTCACCCACCTGCTTGGGACCAGATTAGAAGAGAAATTCCAATGTGTAAGGACTATGATACAATGAAGCAGAAAATTAATATAATATTGAGTCGAACTACAGTCAACAGCAGCTGATGATGTTAGGAAGATCCTAACAAAATGCGTTCTAGGTAAATACTAGCAATAAGAGGAGCATGAGTATTAGTTCGACTCAAAATTATATTAGAAGAGAAATGTTGATAGAGTAATGGAAAAAGTTGTCCTTCTGTGTGTCACTTGTGAGAAAATATTGAAGAAGAAGAAGAAGAAAAAGGAATAAGTGTAGAAGAAGATTTTATAAACTTTTTAAACAATATGGATGGCTGTTCCAATGCTGAAGACATTGACACTTATGGAGGTTATAACCCGATTACAGAGGAAGGCATTATTGCATCATGCAGTGTTACTGAAAATGAAAATAAAGAGTATTCAGATTGAGACAGTGCTGATGAACCAGCTGTGGTTATGACCCACACACAAGCAGTAACAAACATAGAGAAATTGATGTTTTATTTCAAGAGTCAAGACAAATGAACGTCTAATGTTAAAGCGGATATGAGATAAGCGATACACTAAACTGAGACAGTAGAAGCTCGCTGTCTTTTTTACTACCGACTAGTTTGTAGTACAGTACAAATACATAGACTATTACAGTCCATACAGTGTATGTACTAATTTCGAATGGGGTGGATGCTAGTTTACCGTCACAATCAGTGATACCAACAGAAGGATTTCAGCCATCGTCATTTACTGGACAATACGGCAACTTTAGTGATATATTCAGTATCCTACACCTGAATATTCAGTATCTCCGTTCCAAGCTGTTGCCAATGAGTGTATTATTTAAGGATACAAATGCAGATATCTGTGTAATAACGGAACATGGGCTCAGTAGTGATGAAATTTATAACATTGACAACTATAAACTTGCTAATAGATACAGCAGATCTATGCACAAAGGGGGCGGAGTTGTAATTTTTACAAAAAATGACATATGTGCCACCAAACTTAATTTAGAAAACTATTGTATAGAGAAAGTTTTTGAAGTAACAGGGATCAAGGTAAGGACAGATAAGGGAAATGTGTTAATTTTTGGAATATATAGGTCTCCTTCAGGTTCTGCCAAAGATTTTATTTCACATTTGGAAGTTATGTTAAGTAAATTTGTTAAAAAATGTACAAAAATTATCTTAGCTGGGGACTTTAATATAAATTTAGATCTCTCTGATACCATCTACATAGCGTTAAAAGAAGTATTTAATTCATACAACATTAGAGATTTAATTAAGGAACCAACAAGAGTAACGGTTAACAGCTCATCTATTATCGACCACATAGCATCTAATATACAAGAAATATCAACTAATGTAGTAAATGTTCATATTTCTGATCATTATGCTCAGCTGGCACACTTTGATATTGCATGTTGTGATAGAATCACTGAAGAAATCATGGTCCGCAGAAGCGTAACTGAAGAAAATATAAATAATCTTGTAAATATCCTAACTGCTGAAAATTGGGAAAAGAAGGGAATCATGCAGAGAAACATTTAAAACTGAAAATATGTTCACAGTCTATTCTCTTTATATATACAGAACTATATTATTCATAACCGATAGACTTACATTAGTACGAAACAACCAAATTCACGACTATAGTACAAGAAATGGTGATAACTATCACATGTATAATATTAACAGGTGTGTCACTGAAAAGGACATTAATATCAGAGGGATCAAACTGTATAATAAACTACCTAGTGAGATAAAAATTTTGACGAATAGCTCAAAACCAAAATTTAAAAGTAAATTAAAACAATATTTGTTAAATAAATGTATATACAGCCTAGATGAATTGTAAATTATATATGTAAGAATTTGGTACTAGCATACAAATGTCATATTGTTAAATAATTTGTATAGAAATGACGTGTCCAAAATCAATGTACATCTGATAAACTGGATCAATAAACTATCAATATCAATATCAATATCAATGTGTTTTTAGGTGAAAGTGTTCAGATAGTAATTTCTAAACTCCATTAAAAATACGTTGTGTGGTGTATATGTTTTTGTCGTTTTTATGTCATTCTATGGATAACATGGATATTCATTAACTTGGATTGGCCCTGGTCCTAGTTAATCTGGGTAAATGAGGTTCTACTGTAGTATATATTTTAGCTGTCATGATTTTGGTTAAAATAAAGTGTTTTAAGATGTTTTCAAGACATAAAATGTATATTTTTTTAATTTTCTTGATCTGAATGACTTTTAAATAACTAATCAGGCATATTTTTTTTTAATATTTATTTTGGATTTTGTATGAACTATTTCCAACTGTGAAGCAGATGTGTAATAAATACGACTCATCTAAAAATTAATAATTTTTCGCTTCACTGTGGTGTTCCAATACAGTTAAATCTCGATATTTCCAACTGGTTTTAATTGTCAAATACTTATTCTTTTTTAAGTAGTACTATTAAGTCACTTTTGTTTGTCTTGTAGTCATACATGTAACATGGAATTTTAAAGCCTTCTCATAACAATATTGCTTTTAAACACATTGTTGCTTTAGGCTGCTTATCTTTTTTATACCTAGACTGAATATGTAAATTTATAATTCAAATTTGTCTGAATTAACAAGTAGTAAGAGAAGAATTAAGCTTCGTAAGAGTAGAAAGTAGAAAACACATTTGAAAATGTGTCATTCTTTTATCTTACAAGAGAAATGTTACTGTACTCTCACCACTAAGCACTTGAAAATTTGATGGTATAATGTCTGCTGTATATAAACTATGTGCACCAAAAATATGTTGAAGAATACAAGGTACGTTCAAGGTATAACACCTCCTAATTTTTTTTTTTTTCAGGACTGGGACCAGATAGAAACTTATTTTTTTTTCTTTTTTTTTTAATACTTACGGATTTTTTGTGAATGAAAGATGGCAACACTGTACAGTGTATAGAACTCTAGTGGCAGTGACAAGAGTTATGACTGTTTTTGATACTTAAAATGGCGATGTTTTCATTGCAAGAACAGCGTGTAATCATTTGTTTTCTCCATTGTCGTGGTGTGACACCTATTGAAATTCATCGCCGGTTGAGTGAGGCATGTGGTGATGGTACCATGGATGTGTCTAATGTGTGTTCCTGGGTGCGACAGTTCAATAAAGACAGAACATCGTGTGACAACAAACCAAGACAGTTGAGTGAGGCATGTGGTGATGGTACCATGGATGTGTCTAATGTACGTTCCTGAGTACGACAGTTTAATGAAGGCAGAACATCGTGTGACAACAAACCAAGCCATTTGCAGACATCACCTCCAAAATGGGCATTTCCGTGGGATCTGTGCACACAATCCTGCATGAAGATCTGAAAATGCTCAGTCGGTGATCCTCCAAAATAACGTTCTCCACTCGCTGGATCCTTTTGTCAGACCAGTTAGTGCGAGGCCGTGACTGTCTTGGTTAGTTGTCACATGATGTTCTGCCTTCATTGAACTGTCGCAGCCAGGAACGCACATGGTACCATCACCACATGCCTCACTTAACTGTCTTGGTTTGTTGTCACACGATGTTCTGTCTTCATTGAACTGTCGCACCCAGGAACACACATTAGACACATCCATGGTACCATCACCACATGCCTCGCCCAACTGTCTTGGTTTGTTGTCACACGATGTTCTGTCTTCATTGAACTGTCGCACCCAGGAACACACATTAGACACATCCATGGTACCATCACCACATGCCTCGCTCAACTGGTGATGAGGTGTCACACCACAAAAATGGAGAAGACGAATGATTTTACGCTGTTCATGTAATGAAAACATTGCCATTTTAAGTATCAAAAACAGTCCTAACTCTCGTTGCTGCCACTAGAGTTTTATGCACTGTTCAGTGCTGCCATTTGTCATGCATTCACAAAAGAGTCCACATGTATTTTTAAAAAAATACAGAAGTTCCTATCTGGTTCCAGGCCTGAAACAAAATAAGTGGTGTTATTAACTTGAATGCACCTCGTAGAACTACAAAGCCCAAAACTAAAGCCTGGAAAGAGCTGCATGTGATCACATACAAATGTGGGGGAGTGCGTTCCTTAGTGTGATATGTGTAGACCGCTGCCCGTAAGGGGTAAACAATCCTTCATGTACAATGCTGTTTTATTATGCCTTATATCTTCTGTACTCAATTTCGAGTACTTCCAGCTATTTGCACACAGGTCCCACATAGAGCAGGGATGATGCTATCAAACTCAAGTGAATACAGGTATGAGCATAGTGATAGTTCCCTTGTTAGTATTTGGTGTACACATCAAGTAGGTCTTCAAAAATGCATATTTAGTTTTTGTTGCAATCCTATCAGTATGTAGATATTTACGAGCTACAAAGGAAGAATTATTTACCAATATTTTTAAAACGTTAAGTAGTTAGTCAATTCACCAAATATATGGCGAGTAATTCTCATTTATTTCACTACTACTTTTAAATGTCTACAGCAATATCAATTTCAGTAATGCAGTATATTCTCATATTTAACAGAGAACAGCCGTTCATCAATAGAGCAGCGTCTAAGCCGGACTCATATCATGGAAGACCGTATCAGTTCTCCTTCACGACTTACAAATGGAAGAGGTCCAAGCCCAATTAATTCACCCAGTCCTCTTTACCGTGACCCCAACAGTCCATTTAGTCCCATTTATAAGCCGAGTAACAGCCCAACATTCAAAAGCCCATCACACAGTCCAACAGGATTCAAGTCCAACTCCAGCCCATTCAAGGCATCACCTAGTCCTGCACACAGCCCCCTGGTATTTAAACACTCTCCTAGCCCCATCAGCAGCCCCACGTTCCAGCACAGCAATCATGTTGAAAGTACAAGGATGAGGAGAAGCTCGGTAGATCTCCTAGATGACAGAAGTGGAGCTGTAGACACATCATCCAATGTGAGAGGTAAAGTAGTTTTAATTTTAATATTCTTAATGAGTAAGGACTGTACAATAAAGCACAAAATTAATATAATTTTGAGTTGAATTAGTACTCTATGCTCCATATATTGAAAGTAAGAGATGCAGACAAGCAACTACTTTTCCCATTCCGTAATAACCTTTCATATAGAAAATTTACATAGCACATTTTCCAAACAGTCTTCAAAGAACATATTACTTTGGCTACATAGAACAAATTCAGTGTGCTACACCTTTTGAAATTGCTTAATACAAAAGAGAAACTGCAGACAAAAACTCGTATGTGTACCGGATAAATTGCAAAGGCTGTGACAACTTTAACATTGGCAAAACTAAAAGGAATTTGAACATTAGGCTTAAAGAGCATTTTAGGAATGAAGCACTGCTTCCCCAAGAATTTCAGGAGGGGAAAGAATAACACAACATTCAAGTCAAACAATACTTTATTTGCTCTGGGTACATTTTCAAAATTTATTTGCAAACATCCGTGGTGCTGCTGCAGGCAATTTGACAGTTCTGTGAGCTCATTCAATACTGAATGTTTCTGTATTTACGCAATACCATGGTTTATAGGTTTCTGGAAACAATCACGACTCCTTGATAGGAAACACTGACAAATTTTGACACGTGAAGTCCCTGTAGCGTGAGAAGAAAGTTCATTCTTTTTTTCTATGTGGCACTTTTATATACAACTAAGTATTAGTAGAAAATGAAGCTAGCTACAGTGAAGCAATAAATATTACACAAATATGTAGATTTGTGTAACAACTAAGTATATTTCAGTAGTATTAGCAATAGACTGGTATTTAGTGATGACAAATAAGAAATTCTTGTGAAGTTTTAAGTTAATAGCAAAAGCATGTGAATTGCATACTTTCTCTATGTTAGGCTAACAGTTCATGCAGTGTGGGCCAGGGAATATCTGAGTGGAGAGGAGAAGCCTGTAGTGTGAGCAGTCTTGCAGTGTAAGAAGGGTCTATGCGTGGTTGTGCAGTAGAAAGAGTACTGAAGAGTAGCCTTAGTTCTTTGAGTTATGAGGAAGAACTAAATATAATTGACAAGACAAAAAAACTTATTAATAATGATATTGGCATGCAAAGCAAAGATATTAAAACATTTAAGTGCCACTTTAATGAGCATGTGTATGATAAAATTCTATAGTTATGTGGGTGTCACAGATTGCAAAAATTTTGTTGGCCATGCTTGCTATTTTAGATGGCTGTGCATATATAAAATTCCTTCTCTCTTTATTTTAATGAAAATTACTACTTGTAGCTTCCCTCATTTTAAGTCATTCCTCGCTACTGGACCTACCTATTGTAATATGTAGTAGAAAAATAAACAATAGGGTTAAGGAGCTTGTATTTTCTTCCTCGGGGTGAGAACTCCGAACAACACACACAGTCTAATTCATAAGTTTTAAAGGAACTTAAGAGTATGTTTTAATATTTCAGTATCAGCCATGTTGGGAGGTTCCAATCTGAGAGCTGATTCGTGGGATGCTATTGCAAAGACAAAGAATCTGTTGTCCTATGGCAGTCTGGAATCTCTTGCAAACCTCACGTCCAAAACAGAAACCAGAACTAGCAATGGTAAGTTAATTCTATATAAATGTAAGTAACTTACAGTAAAGGTAAAGTTACATAATTAATAAATTTAATTTTCACAATGAATTTCAGAATTTTCACATCGCACGTCCTCTGTGCATCATATAAACAACACCAGTACAACTGTGGATGAAACAGATGCTACTCATGCACGTTTCAGAGTCAGTTCCCCTTCAACACCAGCTAGCAGACATACTAACATAAATCAGCGAAGTAATGGAGGACTTCTTATGATGGGTAAGTTCTGTTAATAATGTTTATCTAGTGCCATAAGACAAATACCAGATTCAAGTTCGTGTATGCATTTTGGGACAGGATTTCTTGAAGACAAGTAATACTGCTTTAATTACGTAAAATATGAAGCTATTGACAGTGAAGCAAACAAATATGTACAAATATAACAATTTGTAACTTAAAAGTTTGCTTATCTTATAAGAAATGATGACACTTTTCTTATAAATTGTCCAGTGATCATAATTTCATGGAAAATTCTTCCACATCCTCAGCCAGAAACTACAAAGCTGTCTCCATCATTACAAACTTTCGATGTTAATGTTCTTGTTAGTACTACCAAAATCTGAAAATAAAACAAATTTAAAAACACAATCGACTGCTGGTATTTCAAAATTCATTACGCGTTGTTTGTTTTTTAAAATAAATATATTTTCCCAACCATTAAATCTATCAGACCACATAATTGTTTTAATAATTTAACCTCTGAATATATCTCATGATTAAATGACCAAAAATGATCTGCTACGGCCAATTTATTAGTCTGTTTATACTTAATGTTACAATTTATAAGAAAAGTGTCATAATTTCTTGTAAGATAAGTGAAGTTCTAAGTTACAAATTGTTGTATTTTTATATAGTACTGCTTCTTTCTGTCACACATGTTGAAACTTTTTTTTTTTTCTGGTACCCAAAAAATATATGTTTAAGCAAAAAATGTTTCTTAAGCAATCTACAATTTTTATCAATAATTTACACTTCATAGCCTGGACCTTAAAAAAAAAATGGGAAACACATTTTGCTGGTGTAGAACACAAGATCAAATTTTGCTGTTATGGTGAAACATGAAGCTGTCATGGTGCAGGACACACAACATATATCTCATTAAAATGTTTTAAATGTAACTGTCATATGTAACTATTTCTGTGTTAGATATTCTTTATTACTACTCTTAATTATTGACATATGTGATAAATTAGGAAGAGAAGAGTTGGCATGGTTTAGAACAGGAGTAACATACTTAAGGGGCATAAGGAATGGATATAATAAGGGAAGATGTCCATTGTGTGAAAAAGAAGATAGTACTTGGCATTATGTTTTTGATTGTCAAAAATACAAAATATTGGAGAGACAAATTTTTTTTCCGTAAATGGGAAAACATAGTAAAACTGGGAAAGTTTATTGGCAAGGTAAGACAAAAATGGCTTTGGGAAACAGGGAAGACTAATAAGAACAACTAGGAAAAATAGTAGAAGGTATAAAGTGAAACAAAAATATAGATCCCAAGTTTTAAAATGCCCCATTATATACACAACCTGGGTTAATTATAATGGGGCATGGGAATATGCAACTCCAAAACGATGAGTATGCAAGATTATGTATT